>BLSH010263576.1:92722-109511 GCA_018402905.1 Glandirana rugosa
GGTATTGTGTGATGTGTTATACAGCCACTATATCCTTTCCTTTATTTGTTAGAAAGTACGTCGGAAACCCCCAATTAAACTCTCTTCCCCACAGTCATGACTTTATCCCTCTGGCCGGAAATCTAACGTTCGAGAACACCCACCCCTTCTCTCAAATTAACCCCCAAAGGCTGCATGAAAGATTGTTTATTTCCTTTCCTATATCACCGACATATTGTGTAGTGTGTTATGGAGTTCTTTGTTACTGTGGCCACAAGAGCTTACGATCTAACATCAGTCTCAATTGCATGTATCTCAGCGCTTGCATCCCTCTTCCCAGATTAACCTCCACAGGCTCCAAGAAAGTGTTTTCATTTCCTTTAGTATATCACTCACATATTGTGTAATGTGTTATGGAGTTCTTTGTTACTGTGGCACAAGAGCTTACAATCTAATGTTGGTCTCCGTTGCATATACTGTATGTCAGTACTGACACCCCTCCCAGATTAACCCAGAAAGTTTGTTCATTTCCTTTACTATATCACCAGCTTTTGCTATAGTGTGTTATGAAATATGTAGAGTTCATTTCTTCCTGTGGTCACAAGAGCTTGCAATCTAAAGGCCGGTCTCCGTATTTCAGTACTGGCACCCCTTCTCTCAAATTAACCCCCAAAGGCTGCATGAAAGATTGTTTATTTCCTTTTCTATATCACCGACATATTGTGTGGTGTGTTATGGAGTTCTTTGTTACTGTGGCCGCAAGAGCTTACGATCTAACATCAGTCTCAGTTGCATGTATCTCAGCGCTTGCATCCCTCTTCCCAGATTAACCTCTACAGGCTGCAAGAAAGTGTTTTCATTTCCTTTACTATATCACTCACATATTGTGTAGCGTGTTATAGAATACATACTAGCAGTGTTTTCTCCCTGTAGGCACATGAGCTTGCAGTCTACTGTCTGTATCTGTTGCACATAAAACTTGCTCCCTCTCTCCCATCCTTCAGATTAACCTCTGCATGCTGCAAGAAAAAATAGCTTATTTCATTTACTATATTACTGATGTAGTGTGTTATAGAGTATGTAGAGTTCTTTTCTTCCTGTAGCCACATGAGCTTACAATCTAATGTCAGTCTCCATTGCATGTAGCTCAGTACTGGCTCCCCTCCTCCCAGATTAACCTCTAAAAGCTGCAAGGAAGTTTGTTTTCTTTGCTGTATTGTGTAGTGTGTTATAGAGTACCTAGGTGTTTCCTTGCTGTGAGCACATGAGCTTGCAATCTACAGTCTGTCCCCATTGCATGTATCCAACATTTGCTCCCCCTCCCCTCTCCCAGATTGACCCTCAAAGGCTTCAAGAAAGCTTGTTAATTTCCTTAACTATAGCACTGACATATTGTGTAGCATGTTGTGAAAAACATAGTTTTTTTTTCTCCATGTTGCCACAAGAGCTTACAATCTAAAGTCAGTCTCTGTTGCATGTAGCTCGGTACTGGCACCCCTTCTCTCAGATTAACCCCCAAAGGCTGCAAGAAAGTTTATTTATTTTTTATACTATAGCACTGACATATTGTGTAGCGTGTTATAGCACACAGGGGAGTATTTCCTTCCTGTGGCCACAGGAGCTTACAATTTAATGTCTGTCTCCATTGCATCTATCCGAAAATTGCTCCTCCCTCCCCTCCTCTCAGAATAACTTCTGAAGTCTTTGAACCTCTGCAGGCTGCAAGAGCGGGTGTTCAGTTCCTTTACTATATTACTGACATTGTGTAGCGTGTTATACAGTACATAGCATTGTTTCCATCCCGTGGCCACATGAGCTTACAATCTAATATCCGTCTTCATAGCATGTTCTTAGTACCAGCACCACTCTCCCCTCCTCCCAGAATACCCCCTGTAGGCTGCAAGAAAATGTGTTTATTTCCTTTTCTATGGTACTGACCTATTGTGTGATGTGTTGTGAAATATGTCAAGTACTTTTCTTTGTCTTGCCACAAGAGCTTACAATCTAACGTCAGTCTCAATAGCATGCATCTCAGTGCTGGCACCCCTTCTCCCAGTTTACCCCCAAAGGCTGCATGAATGCTTGTTTATTTCCTTTACTATAGCACTGACATCTTGTGTAGCGTGTTATATAGAAGGGAGAAGTGTTTGCTTCCTGTGGGCGCATGAGCTTACAATCTAATGTTTGTCTCTGGTGCATGTATTCAGAACTTGTTCCTCTCTCCCCACCTTCCAGATGAACTTCTGAAGGCTGCAAGAAAGCTTGTTTATGTGTGTATTTCATTTACAACAGCACTGACATCAGAGCCGGCTCTACCACTAGGCGGAGTAGGCGGCCGCCTAGGGCGCACTACCGCTTAGGGGCGCACTACCGCTTAGGGGCGCCTGGCCACTGTTGATCTGTCACTGCCTGCTCTGCATTGATTCATGTAAAAACTGACACTGTCTGACTGAGATAATGAGATTGTATTATGACATGCCATTTGCAAATGTATACAGAAATAGTGACTGATCTGCCAAATACCCCCCCCTCTGCCCCCCCCCCGCGAGGTTGTATTTGATGGGCACAGGTGAAGCTGTATTTGATTGGCACAGGTGAAGCTGTATTTGATGGGCACAGGTGAAGCTGTATATGATGGGCACAGGTGAAGCTGTATTTGATAGGCGCTGGTGAGGCTGCCTTTTTTTTGGCGCTGATCAGGCTGGGCAGGGAAAAGGGGGTGAAGCCAAAGGGGGCGGCAAAATGAGGTTTCGCCTAGGGTGTCAAAAAGTCTTGCACCAGCCCTGACTGACATGTAGCATGTTATATAGTTTGTAGGAGTTTCCTTTCTGTTGCCACGTGAGCTTACAATCTAAAGTCTGTCTCTGTTGCATGTATCCGAAACTTGCTCCCTCTTCTGCTTAACCTCTGAACTCTGAAGCTCTGCAAGAAAATGTGTTTATTTCCTTTACTATATCACTGACATGTTGTATAGCGTGTTATAGAGTATGTAGGATTGCTTCCATCCTGTGAACACATGAGCTTACAATCTAATAATGCCTGTCTCTTTCAGTACCAGAACCCCTTTCCCCTCCTCCCAGATTACCTTCTGGAAGCTTCAAGAATGTGTTTTATTTTTTTTTTCTTTAGTACTGACATATTGTGTAGCATGTTGTGAAAAACGTTTTTTTCTTCATGTTGCCACAAGAGCTTACAATCTAAAGTCAGTCTCTGTTGCATGTAGCTCGGTACTGACGCCCCTTCTCCCAGATTAACCCCCAAAGGCTGCAAGAAAGCTTTTTTATTTTTTTTACTATAGCACTGACATATTGTGTAGCGTGTTATAGTTTACGGGGGAGTGTTTCCTTCCTGTGGCCACAGGAGCTTACAATCTAATGTCTGTCTCCATTGCATCTATCCGAAATTTGCTCCCCCCCCCTCCCCTCCTTTCAGATTAACCTCTGAGGGCTCTGAACCCCCGCAGGCTGCAAGAAAGTGTTTTGTATTTCCTGTATAACTGTCATATTGTGTAGCCTGTTATAAAGTACATAGGACAGCTTCCATCCTGTGGCCACATGAGCTTACAATCTAATGTCCATCTTCCTTGCATGTATCTCAGTACCAGCATCCCTCTCCCCTCCTCCCAGATTAATCTCTGGAGGCTGCAATAAAGTGTGTTTATTCATTTTACTATATCACTGATATATTGTGTAGTGTGTTATAGAGTATGTAGAATTGTTTCCTTTCTGTGGCCACAGGAGCTTACAATCCAATGCCGGTGCCTGATGCATGTGTCTCAGTACTGGCACCCTTCTCCCCTTCTTCCACAAGGAAGTGTGTTTATTTCCTTTCCTCTAGTATTGACATGCTGTGTGGTGTGTTATTAAGAAGGCTTCTTGTGGCCACAGGAGCTTGCAATCTAATGTCTGCCTCTATTGCATGTATGTCAGTACTGGCACCCCTCTCCCTTCCTCTCAGATTTACCTTCGGAGTCTGCAAGAAAACTTGCCTTTTCTTTTACTATATTGTGTACTGTGTTTTCTGAAATATGTAGAGTTATTTTCATCCTGTGGCCACAAGAGCTTACACTCTAATGTGGGTCTCTGTTGTATGTATCTCAGTACAGGCACCCCTCCTCCCAGATTAACCCCTGGCTGGAGGGAAGCATGTTTATTTCCCTTACTCTAGCATGGATATACTGTGTGGTGCATTATGGAGTATGAAGGATTTTTTGCTTCTTGTGGCCACATGAGCTTACAATCTAATGTCTGCCCCCCTTGCATGGATCTCAGCACTGGTGCCCCTCTCCTCGTATCTCCTCCCTGAGGCTTGCAGGAAAGCTTTATTATTCTTCTTTTAGCATAGCACTAACATATTGTGTGGTGTGTTGTGGAGCATGTAGAATTGTTTCCTTTCTGTAGCCACAGGAGCTTACAATCTAATGTCGGTCCCTGGTGCATGCGTCTCAGTACAGGCACCCCTCTCCCATTCTTCCAGATTAACTTGCAGGGACTGCAAGGAAGCATGTTTATTTCTCTAATATTGACATGCTGTGTGATGCGTTATGGAGTAAGAAGGCTTCTTGTGGGCACATGAGCTTACAATCTAATGCCTGTCCCCATCGCGTGTAAGTGTTTCCTCCTCCCAGATTAACCTCCAGAGGCTGCAAGAAAACGTGTTTATTACTGTTACTATATCACTGATACATTGTGTAGTGTGTTATGGAATATGTAGAGTTCTTTTCTTCCTGTGGCCACAAGAGCTTACAATCTATCGTCAGTCTCTAATGTATGTATCTTAGTACAGGCTCCCCTTCTCCCAGATTAACCCCTGGCTGCAGGGAAGCATGTTTATTTCCCTTACTCTAGTATTGACATATTGTGTGGTGTATTATGGAGTATGAAGGATTTTTTGTTTCTTGTGGCCGCATGAGCTTACAATCTAATGTTTGCCCCCTTGCATGGATCTCAGTACTGGTGCCCCTCTCCCCTTCTTCCAGATTAACTTGCAGAGACTGCAAGGAAGCGTGTTTTCTTTCTCTAGTATAGACATGCTGTGTGATGCGTTATGGAGTAAGAAGGCTTCTTGTGGCCACATGAGCTTACAATCTAATGCCTGTCCCCATCGCATGTAAGTGAAAGTAGCTGCACCCCTGTTCCCTCCTCCCAGATTAACCGGGGGCTGCAAGAAAACTTGTTTATTACTTTTACTATATCACTGATACATTGTGTAGTGTGTTCTGGAAAATGTAGAGTTCTTTTCTTCCTGTGGCCACAAGAGCTTACAATCTAACATCAGCCTCTGATGTATGTATCTCAGTACAGGCTCCCCTTCCTCTCAGATTAACCCCTGGTTGCAGGGAAGTGTGTTTATTTCCCTTACTCTAGCATGGATATATTGTGTGGTATATCATGGGGTATGAAGAATTTATTGTTTCTTGTGGCCTCATGAGCTTACAATCTAATGTCTGCCCCCCTTGCATGGATCTCAGTACTGGTGCCCCTCTGCTCGTATCTCCTCCCTGAGGCTGCAAGAAAGCTTTATTCTTCTTTTAGCATAGCACTGTGTAGTGTGTTGTGGAGTATTATTTTCGTTGTGTGGCCACATGAGCTGACAATCTAATGCCCGCCCCATGCACACACAGAAGAATCTTCCAGTGGAGAATCCTATTCAGTTTTCTCATGGGGGGGTTAACATGGCTGTTTAGTAATAGTGGTGTAGCCTTGTAAGGTCAGTGCTCCGAGGGACATTGAACTATTGTTTCTCCAGCCGTATCACCGGGGCTTGGGGGACGTTGTGTAATGCGAACTCCATAGACACAGTGAAATCTGGCCATACATGGGGAAATTTTAAGAGCGATCAAACTTTTCGTTCCATATTTTTTTTGAAATCGTAAACCAGTTGCAGATGATGATCTTGGTAACCCGCAGCTTTGCAGGGGGGAGGTGGGGATCGAATCACATTTGCAAAAATTGCCATCACTTGTTCTGTTTTCGATGTCAACAAACATATTCATGCCATCAATTTATTTGTCGATAAAACTCGTGGATGGAAGATTGCGTAATCTTAGGCAAACTATTCACAGCCATGCGTGTGAATGGCACTTGGTTGAAATTGGCTGAAAATTGTATATGGCCAGCTTGATCTGTTGCTGCCCACATCACACGTATGTGTCAACGGGCGGTGGGCAGCACAGAGATCAGGTTGTCAAAGACAGTTCTCGGCCCCACTAGTGATCGATAGCCAGCCGGACCAGCTCACGATCATGTGACCAGTGGGACAGCCAATTACAGTGGTTGCATTACCGCTGATCCTTCCTGTCCCATAGGCTTTGAGAACCCTTTAAGGTTAGGTTCAGACCTGTGTGTGTCAGGAATGTGGGCACAATGGCAAGCTTTCCCAACACCCAGAGAAACGCACTGCACTTTAGCAGACATGTAGTGGTGCCATTCGTTGTTAATTGAGAGAATGCATCCACCAAACCGCATGGTACCACAGCAGTATTTTTGGAAAGGGGACTTCTTTTCCGCATTTCTTTGGCCGCTGTGTTGAAGCTGATGACCCCTGGGAGATGTGAAGTACATATCTCAGGAGCCTTCAGGAGCAGAGGAGACCTCATTCTTGTTTAGGCAAGCATGGCGACCAAGGGGTGAAAATAAGCGCGCCACCATCTTCAGTTCTAGGAACTGATGGTTCCCTGATGACGTGCCGCCATGTAACCCTTCTCCTGCCAATGTGTTGAAGCAGATGACACCTGGGAGATGTTATGAGCATATCTCAGGAAACTTCAGGAGCAGAGGAGACACCATTCTTGCCTAGTCAAGCATGATGACGAGGGGGGGTGGGAAGAAGCGCATCACCATTTTCCTTTCTGCAAAGCTATCTGTCTCCAGAGGTTCTCCAGATGACGTGCCACCATGTCACCCTCCTCCAGCCACTGTGCTGAAGCTAAAGACCCCTGGGAGATTTGATGTGCATATCTCAGGAGGCTTCAGGAGCAGACATCATTCTTGCCTAGGCAAGCATGGCGGCCAGGGAGTGGGAAGAAGCATGCCGCCATCTTCCTTTCTGGGAAGCTGTCTGCCTCTAATGGTTCCCCTCATGACATGCCGCCATGTCACCCTCCTCTGGCCGCTGTGTTGAAGCTGATGACCTCAGGGAGATGTTATGTGCATATCTCAGGAGGCTTCAGGAGCAGAGGAGACATCATTCTTGCCTAGGCAAGCATGGTGGCTGGGGGTGGGAAGAAGCGCACCAACATCTTTTAAAATGAGAAGCCATCTGTCTCCAGTGGTTCCCCTGATGACATGCCGCCATGTCACCCTACTCCAGCCACTGTGCTGAAGCTGATCACCCTTGGAGGATGTAATGTGCATATCTCAGGAGGCTTCAGGGGAAGAGGAGACAACATTTTTCCCTAGGCTCTTGCCTAGGCAAGAATGGCGGTTAGGGGGTGGGTAGAAGCGCACCAACATCTTTTAAAATGAGAAGCCATCTGTCTCCAGTGGTTTACCTGATGACACGCCGCCATGTTACCCTGCGGCCACTGTGTTGAAGCTGATGACCCCTGGAAGATGTGATGGGCATATCTCAGGAGGCTTCAGGAGAAGAGGAGACATCATTCTTGCCTAGGCAAGCATGGCGGCTAGGGTGTGGGAAGGAGCGTGCTGCCATCTTCCTTTCTGAGAATCCACAGATGACATGACGTGCCACCATGTCACCCTACTCTGACCACTGTGGAAACTGATGACCTCTGGGAGATAAGACGTGCATATCTCAGGAGGCTTTAGGAGCGGAGCAGACGTCATTCTTCCTTAAGTGAGCATGGTGGCTGGGGGGCTACAGTAAATATACAGTATATTATTTCAGATTGGGAGGGGGTCTTGTAGTGATTACAAGTGTTGAGTCTGAACGTGTAGTTGGGTATGCAACCGGTTAATCCATCGCCGTGTTTTTGGATGGCAATGTCTTCAAAGAAAGTCCACACAAGCACATAGAGAATATACAGACTTCATTCCTTGGTGAGAAGTTAACCCAGACCCCAGCGCTGCAAGCCAAGAATGCTAAGCCCAATGAGTCACCCTGCGTATGCTGTAATGTATCACAGTGGGGTCTGTGCCCCCACCCCGGGAGAATTTGGCATTACGTTTTTTTTTTTTTTCCATTACAGAAGTGATGTCACTTTTGAAGTTTTAAAGCAAAAGCAACAATGAAAGTTGGTGATAAAGTCAGTGTTTGGTGGTGGTGGTGGTGGTGGGTGTAGCACAGGATGCAGTCATTTCCTGGGGAGGATGGAGGTGGGGGAGGGGGAGAAATGTATGTAGGGGGGTCTGCCTGGTGGTGGTGGGTTCATTAGCTGCCAGTGTAATGTGATGCTGGACGCAGGGAAGCCCACCCGTCTCTCATGCTGTTTCTGGGCAAGTTTGACTTCATCATTTTACAAAACTTTTTTTGTTCCCGAAAGTTCGCCAAAAAGTTTATTCTTAAAGGGAAACAACGTCTTTTAAGGCCGTTTTTTGACGCCACGTTAAGGGGCGTTTTTGCAGCTCTCCATGTTATTCAATGGCCCTCTAAAAACGCGGGCGTCTTTGAGCAGTAGAGGGCGTCGGCGTTGGTGAGCTGTTTCTAGAACGCGGGACCAGTGCGTTCTGAGGCTGTAGTGTTTTGCCGCTTTTTTTTACGCTAATCGGCAAAACGCTCACTAACGCCGTACCGGCGTTAACCGGCGTTTTTTGACGCCAACGTTTTTAGGTTGAAAAATAGCAGAGGGATGATTTTTTTAAAAAAAAACACCTATTGACGCCGAAGCTCACTAACGCTGATGCAAAACGCCGAACAAAACGCAGATTTTTTCCAAAACGTTGAACCCGACGCTTCGCTTATTTTTTCTCAGACGCCCGTGTGTATGAGGCCTAAGAGTTATGGGGTCCGTCCACACTTGTGCTGACGCTGGCACGCTGTGTCGCATGTTACTGTGCCTTGCATTAGGGCATCCCATTCAGTTTGAGGGATTATTCAGGCTAGCGGACATTGCCACCCCTCTCTGCCAATCCCTCCATTGGCTGCCACTCGCCCAAAGAATTCAATTCAAAATACTGACAATAAGTTACAAAGCCATCCACAACTCTGCCCCCAGCTACATCACCAGCCTGGTCTCAAAATACCAACCTAAGCGTCCTCTTCGTTCCTCCCAAGACCTCCTGCTCTCCAGCTCCCTCATCACCTCCTCTCATTTTCACCTCCAGGACTTCTCCTGAGCCTCTCCCATCCTCTGGAACTCCCTACCCCAATCTGTCAGACTGTCCCCAAATCTATCCACTTTTAGGTGATCTCTGAAAACTTCAGGGAAGCCTATCCTGCCGCCACCTAACAACTACACTCCTTATTTTCTTCATCAGCTCATCCCCCACAGTTATTGCCCTTTCGTATCACCTGACCCTCCCTCCTAGATTGTAAGCTCTAAGGAGCAGGGCCCTCTGATTCCTCCTGTATTGAATTGTATTGTAACTGTACTGTCTGCCCTAATAGTATAAAGTGCTGCGCAAACTGTCGGCGCTATATAAATCCTGTACAATAATAATAATAATTGCGCATGTGCGCTGCGGTGAGTAAGGACAACTTATGTCAAATGACTTGGGGCGACACAATTCGGATCCCAAGTCGCTGTAGTGTGAACCATGCCTTACACTTGTGCGACTTGTCATGGATATTTGGACATCAAATTTGCATGACAAGTCGTTTTCCAAAGATAACCATTCATCTATGTGTGCGATTGCAATTTGGTGCGGGAAACGCACAGGATTCGCTGCATTTCCAGCATTGTATAAGTGTGAACCAGGGCTCAATGCTAACCCTCAAAAGTCGCATGATAAGTCGTTTCCCGTGATAACCATTCATATATGTACGACGTAAAGTTGTAGCAACTTCAAAGAAGGTCATGCACTACTTTGGTCCGACTTTCATGCAACTCGAGGGCCATAGACTTCAGCCTGGGTTCACATTTGTGCGATGTAGACACCGCATGTGATTCGCATTCCTGTGCACATCACATGCGATGTCTGTGCAGTCCGATTTCAGCCATACATTTTGTATGGCTGAAATCGCATCGCATTTGCACCAAATGCAGGGCCCTTTTTTCCCCTGCACATGAATTGCATCACAATTCTGGCAAACGCATGTGTTTTGCAGTCTGTTTGTGGGCGTCTATAGATAACATTGACACCCGTAGCAGATCACATGGACGCTGTGCGATTGCAATTCGGTGCAGGAAACGCACAGGATTCGCTGCATTTCCTGCATGGCATAAGTGTGAACCAGAACTCAATGTTAACATTCAAAAGTCGCATGACAAGTCGTATTCTAATGATAACCATTCATATATGTGCGACGTAAAGTTGCAGCAACTTCAAAGTAGCTCATGCACTATTTTGGTCCGACTTTCATGCAACTCGAGGGCCATAGACTTCAGCCTGGGTTCACATTTGTGCGATGTAGACAGTGCATGTGATTCGCACCGCTTTACTGTGCTCATCACATGCGATGTCTGTGCTGTGCGATTTCAGACGTACATTTTGTATGCATCTGCACCATAATGGTGCATGACCCCTCCGCACCTGAATCGCATTGCATGAGTGTTCTTCAAGCCAAACCCAAACACTTTAGCGGCGCACAGCAATATTTTTTTTAGTATACAGGATAGGATAACAGACCTGGGACACCTTTGGGCGCTCCTAAGAGAATAGTTATGCGGTGCGCATAGTGCCACCCCACCCTCCTGTCAGACACAAAGCCATGTTCCTGTCTAAATATAGCATCTGGGTTTTAGGCTAAAACCCAGACACGATTCAAAACCCGGACTGTCCAAGTGAATCCCTGACAGGTGGCAACCCTAGTGTTCACACCCATGCGATGCGATTTTGGCAATCTCACTGTATTTTGTAATCTGTTTGTGTGGTGTCGTAAAGATAACATTGACACCCGCAGCAGCTCGCATGGACGCCGGGCGATTGCAATGCGGTGCAGGAAAAGCACAAGATTTGCTGTCTTTCCTGCATCGCATATGTGTGAACCAGGGCTCAATGTTAACCCTCAATTGTTGCATGAAAGTCGCACCTGAATGTTGTACAATGCAACAGTTGTCCATTATCACTGGTCAAAGCCAAATTCGTATCCAAGTTGTGTCAAGGTTGCATCAAAGTTGCACTCCAAAGTCGGCGCAATTATGCTTCCTGCAAATTTCTCTGAAGGCTGTTAGTCGCAGAGTTTTCCATGTATGCAGCCCAGGTCAGGGCCCCCCGTACCATATGAGCCGACATCTGGTTCTCTTTAGGTGAAGGTTGAAGCGTCACGCACAGATGACACAATCCGGGAACTGAATACAGTTTTTCTGTACGCGCTGCGTTTTGCGGTTTAAAGAAATTCCATTGCGATGACGAGCTTTGATTGTTTGAGGGACTGTTCGTGTCGGTTGGGGAAGACTTTTGTATGTTAGCCGTTTGTAAAAATGCTACCGAAAATTATTACCATATTCACTAATAATAGGAAATGATCGGCTGCTTTAAACCCTCGTTCACATTTAACGCGGCTTTGAAATTGTGCGACTTCAGGTGAAGTCGCACAATTTCAAAGCCGCATCTCAGTCAGACTTCGGGGGCGACTTGAGAGACATCTCTGCGTGTTCATGCACAGATGTCTATTGAAATCGCTTCCAAAGTCGCCAAAAGTAGTGCAGACACTACATTTGGAAATCGGTGCGGCGCCACAAAGTCAGCGTCGCACCGATTGCCGGCAATAGGCTGCAGTTTGACTACAATTTGACCTGTCAAATCGCATGTGATCGATGTGAAGCGACTTTTCACACCTAAAATGAACCTCCCGCCCTGCTATTTAAAAATCTGAATTTTTTAACATTTGAAATTGTTTATTTTTTTGCTCACAGCAGAACAGAGGCGTGAAAGCCGCATTCACATGCAGTAGCAGGCGATCTGGTTTCTGTGCGTGTGTTAAAGTGATGCATGTGCTACTTTTGGTGCAGTCCGGCCCATTCAAATGAATGGGCTGAAAAAGCACTGCGCCCCGGGTCGCATGTGCATTGCACAGGAATGCGCTGCTGTGAACCGGCTCTTAGGCCCCATTCACATAATGCGATTTAAATTTGTGGCAGAACATGCGTCGCACGTTTGGGTGCCATTACTCTTTAAGAAGAATTTCAATAAATAGGGATAGAATCACCCTGCAGCTAGATCACATGTGAAGTGCAGAGAATTGCACAGCCCGCTCCTGTGTGATTCAGGCTCCGTTCGGATATTGCGTTGCAGGAACGAGCGTTCCCACTTGCGCTTCTGACAGCGCAATTCACACGTGCATCTGCATGAAGTGAATGGGCTGCCCTATGTGCGTTTGTCACTTTTTTTTGGGCAGCTATCTTGTGCAATATTAAAAACATGCGTTTTGCCACAATTGCGGTGTAAGAATAATAGCACCCACACGCGCATTGTGCCTTTTGCCGCAATTTGAAATCGCAGGCAGAATAGGTGCGCTTATGCTCACAATTCCAAACCGCTTAATGTGAACAGGGCCTTATGGTGTGAACCTGCTCTTACCCAGGGTCACCTCATACCTCTCCCCTCCCCCTTCGCCGTCCTCCATTTTTGCCTAGGTAAGAACGACATATCGTTCTGCGGACATAGGAAAGGAAGATGGTGGCACAGGCCTGTGGCGTTTTCATGCACACTGCTTTTTTTTTTTGGTCAGTGAAAATCAATTGAAAGTAGAGGTTGCTAGGGGAGGGGCATATTACCGTGAGGTAAAATGCTCTATAACACATTACACGTGGTTTCTTGTGCCAGTGTTGAAATCAGTGGAACCAAAAACGTGTGTTGCCATGGTAAAAAAAAAACAAAAAAACATCTGCACTGTTTTGGTCAATGCACTGGACCTGAGGTAATGTGTGTTGGGAAACGCGTTAAATCAAAAAGATGTGAATTGGGCCTAATACAAACCAGGGAAGATTTTGTAGGTCTTATAGGACTCTAGGGATAAGTTTTCCCTTCATTTCCTATCCTGACAATGTTTTAGGAAAGATTCGCCCTCACTTCCTATCCTCTGACAACCTTCTATGAAAGATTCGCCCTGGCTTCTTGTCTTCCTGACAACGTTTTACAAAAGATTTTCTCTCACTTCCTGTCCTCCTGACAACGTTTTATGAAAGATTCGCCCTCACTTCCTGTCCTCCTGACAACGTTTTATGAAAGATTTGCTCTCACTTCCTGTCCTCCTGACAACGTTTTATGAAAGATTCGCCCTCACTTCCTGTCCTCCTGACAACGTTTTATGAAAGATTCACCCTCATTTCCTGTCCTTCTGACAACATTTTATGAAAGATTCACCCTCACTTCCTGTCCTCCTGACAACGTTTTATGAAAATATCACCCTCATTTCCTGTCCTTCTGACAACATTTTATGAAAGATTCACCCTCACTTCCTGTCCTCCTGACAACGTTTTATGAAAATATCACCCTCACTTCCTTTCCTCCTGACAACGTTTTATGAAAGTTTCGCCCTCACTTCCTTTCCTCCTGACAACGTTTTATGAAAATATCACCCTCACTTCCTGTCCTCCTGACAACGTTTTATGAAAATATCACCCTCACTTCCTTTCCTCCTGACAACGTTTTACGAAAGTTTCGCCCTCACTTTCTGTCCTCCTGACAACGTTTTACTAAAGATTTTCCCTCACTTCCTGTCCTGACAACATTTCATGAAAGGTTTGCCCTCACTTAAGCCTCGTACACACTGTACGCCGGTCGTACGACCGAACGGACCAAATCGTAAGTTGGCTGTTGTATCTCGCATACTGACATGCACTAAGCGATCGTACGACCAAGCTGAACGTAGTGTCCTGTTATGAACGTATAAAGAGAAAGTTCAGGTGCATGTGATTAGCGTCCGGGCGTTCCTGACTTCTGAGCATGCGTGTTTTGCACAATACAACTTGTTGGACCAACTTCTCTGTACACAAGATACAACGGTCGTACGACCGCTTGTTGGTACTACCAAGTTTTCTAGTCTGCTCATACAACTTCTGTTGTACGACCGTTGTACGTCGGCTGTTCTAATCGTGCGTACTAACGGTCGATTTAGCATACAACGGTCGTTTGTACGACCTGTTGTATGCGATCGTCAAACCTTGTGTACGAGGAAGTGCTGTCCTCCTGGCAACGTTTTTCAAAAGAAGATTAAAAAAAGATTACAAAAGAAGTGGATGCGCCTAAATTTGTTGAAGCAACGCCCTACGGTGCTGTGCTATGCTGGGACACTTACACGGTGTTGCGCTGCTATTCAGGCCACATTCACACTCCAGCGATTTTGTCACACATAGGGCAGCCTATTCTCTTCAATCCATGGGAGTTCCAACACTGTGGCTGAACGTATAAGTTATAGAAGGAGGTGCTTGCATCTAGTGCTGGGACAAGGTCATCCATCGCCCAGGGCAAAGATGCCAAACTGTGCCCCCCTTTCCCTTAGGTTTAGGGTCAGGGGGCCCCCATCCCTACAATAAATCATTGCTCCCAGGGCAGCCGCCCCTCCTGCCCACCCTTTGTCCTGGCCATGCTTGCACCCTAGGTCATAATGTTGCATGCGAGTAAAGGTTGCCACACATTTTTTAAGCCATCTTCTGCTGGCAAGATCCTGCATACTAGTCGCCGTATTTCTCTGGACGCTGGAGGTAGTGAAGTCTCCGAGTGACGGTGATCATTAGCATTTCAAAGGTGCCGTTCCTCATAGCCTGGAGTGACACTTTTCATGGAGGAAGAAATGGACCCCCCCCCCCCCCAAGGACGGAGTAACGCTTGTCTGTGAAATCCTGGAGAGCCACTTCAGCAACAACCTCCCTGGGGGATCGTCCGGGATGGCTGGCAGGAAACTCTTAAAGTGGCTTTTGTATAGAAGGTATGCAGCCTCCTCCAGCCTCTAATTTTCACAGGTGGAGGCCGCATTTTAGGATTAACAATGGCAGCAGTGTCCCGATAATAAGGGTCTCCAGATGTTGGGATGAGGGTACCGTGCTCGGTTCTCAGCTGAGAACTCCCAGCGTTTTGGGTAGACAGCTGGACTGTAGGGCGAAAGCTTTTGCCGCGGTAAGCTTAGAGCGCTTGGACGCCGCGCACCGACCCAGGATACACCACCTGTGCAGAACATTAAGGCCCCATTCACACCTGAGCGGAGCAGGATTGCGTGTTCCCACTCTCATTTTATTTGTGCATTTTTCACCTAGGTGTTGCGCCCAGGGCTGCCCATTCACTTTAATGGGCTGCCTTCCATCTATTGCACATTAGTTGCAATAGATGTCCGCAGCCTATCACATCCCAAGCTCAAACCCGCACGCCTTTCTCTGCAGCCACTGGACTATGAATGAATGGCAAGTGCTCTGTGCCGAGCGGCTTCCTGTTCATTCACAAATTGAAGCATAGCAAGCTCAGTTTACTAGGCTTCAGATATGAATGAACACAGCGAGTGAGTGTGTTCATTTATAAAGGGAAGGCGCTGGTAAATGACAAATTTACTACCCCCTTCTCCCACTCTCCATTCTGAAACACACCCCGCAGAAGGTGGGGGGGAGCCAGCAGCACTGTGGGGCAGGGGGACCAACATGGGGGAGGCCTGGGAAGTGGGGGGAATCGGCACCGCACATAGTGACTAGGATGTGCCCAGGCACACCTGACACGCCCCCTGCTCACACCTATGAGTTGCGGTCATGTTCACTGTTCCTGCCAAACAAATAGAAATGAGGGGGAACAGAGGGGTTCAGGAGTTCGCTGAGGACATTACAAGGAGTAAGAAACTATTTCATGCAAAATAGATGACAGGGCTATTAAGTAGTGGATTTGTATGAATTATTTTTGGAGAATAAGGAGATTGTTCAGTGTCACTTTAAGTGACATACTGTAATAAAACAATACAGCATTATACATGACCACAAGCGGCATCACATGGGGGGATTTTTCAGTAACAAACACTTTACAAATCAATAGAATAAACTGGAATAGAATTGAATAGAACAAACTGGAATAGAATAGAATAAACTGGAATAGAATAAACTGGAATAGAATAGAATAGAATAAACTGGAATAGAATAGAATAGAATAAACTGGAATAGAATAGAATAGAATAAACTGGAATAGAATAGAATAAACTGGAATAGAATAGAATAAACTGGAATAGAATAGAATAGAATAAACTGGAATAGAATAGAATAAACTGGAATAGAATGGAATAAACTGGAATAGAATAGAAGGAGAACTTCTCACCGATGTTGGCAGCACATAACAGACAACAGCAGGGTGTGGAGTCTTTATTGGGCTCTTGGCTTTTACGACCTCCCCTGGGGATACAGAACGCCCTTTCACCGAGGAAGGAGAGGAGAGTCCGGATATAACTGCCGATCATCAGATTATACCGGAGAGGAGGAAACATGGATCGTTTTTACTTCTTAAGCCGGCCTTACAATAGTAGAATGTTGGTAGAAAACTTTCATTTTAAGGAGTGTTTGATTTTTCTAATCCAGGGGGCAGACTCTGATGTAAAAGGGGACACTGATGCAAAGGGGGGACTATGATTGAAATTCTGATGTCAGGTGCGGGGGGCTCTGATATAAGGGGGAACTCTGATGTAAGGGGGACTCTGATGCAAGGGGGGCTCTGATGGGGACCCTGATGTAAGAGAGATAGGGATACTGATGTAATGAGGGCTCTGATATAAGGGGGACTCTGATGCAAGGGTGGACTCTGATAGGGTTACTAATGTAAGGGGGGGGGGGGGCTGATCGGGA
>BLSH010263576.1:146870-157126 GCA_018402905.1 Glandirana rugosa
TGACTTTCTCCGACCTCCTCTAGTCGTCGTGGCCTTACTAGGTTGGAGGGGGTGGGGGTGTCAGTACGGGGGCTGCGCACGGCCCCCACGTGATTTCCTTTGCTTGTTCTATTTTAAGTTGCAATCATTTGACATCTGACATGTATGTGAATGGCACTTCAGCACCAATCAGCGGGGCCAGGCCTGAGAATACAGCCGCCGTACATTGCTGCAATAATTGTGTTTGTTCAGAAAGGGTTTTTTTTTCTCATCTGGTTTTTCTCTGCGGCCTTTTTTTTTTTTTTTTAACGCTTATAAAGGGAGTCGGAGGTCTTCTCTGGCTTTGAATTAAAGTAAACCGTGTCAATGGATGAATCACCATGTATCATCAACAACTGCCATTTTATTTTAATTTAGAAAATACCTTTTTCTGATCATTCCGGTGCTGCTGATCTCCTCCAGCCTCTTTCAGTTACTTCCCGTCTACATGCACTCCACCCTCAGCCGCACATCGTGGCTGGAGACCGACTTCCTGACGATGGTGTTCCATGTCTGCACAGTGTGTGTTGTGACATGGTGACAACACAGAAGCACAATTAGCAGACAGTTGTCACCCTATACCCGGGGGCACCTTATCCATTTGCCTACCGAGGCATTATTACATTTTTTGCACATATTTTAAAATCAGAATTTTTGCTAGAAATTACTGTAAACCCCCAAAAAGTATATATTTTCTGAAAGCAGAGATCCTGAAGAATAAAATGGTGGTAGCTGCAATTTTTTATGTTGCACAATATTTGCACAGATATTTACCTAGTTGGTAAGGTTCAATAAAGACGTGTGTGCGCGTGTGTGGTGTGTGTGTGTCAATTCCTATATCCCTGTATATTGCGTTTGCCAAGATTTTCATCTAAGAGTTTTTTACTATCGCTACTTTTCACTGACACCACCGACTGTGGAAGGAAGTTCCACATCCTTACTGCTCTGACAGTAAAGAGCCCCCTACGCAGCTTAAAGTTAAGATTTATCAAATGCATATTTCCAGAAAAAAATACATTACAATGAATTTTAGTGCAAGCAAACAATATTATTATAAAATATAAAGGTTTGCGTTGCGTCAAGTAAATAGATACCAAACATGACAAGCCTTAAAATTGCATATGTCCATGGAATAAAAAAAAGGATCGTACAAATTCTCCATACTTTAAAATTCTTTACAGGCTACCAAGCCCCCTATGTGATAGCATGGGCAAGTGACCGGTCCAATTTATGGAGACATTGGGGGTCTATTAGATGCCTAGTGTCTCTTCTGTTCATTAGTGCAGCTCCCCTGCCCTTCAGAGCAACTCCCCTGCTCTTCAGAGCAACTCCTCTGCCCACCAGGGCGGCTTCCCTGCCCTCCAGTGCGGCTCCCCTGCCCTCCAGTAGGGCTGTTAACGCCAGTCCCAAGCTCAGGCTTATAAATGTACTGTAGCGCCCCCATAGTATAGGTGCATTTTTCTAGCAGGGTTTTGCTAGGTTAGGTAAAATTTAGTCAGGCCTGACTGTAATGTGCAGGCCTGAATGTTTTGGTCAGAGCCGGGAGGAGAGGGAGGATTGGGTGGACTTAACAGATGAGGTCACCAGAACCTTCCACTTCTTTCTAGAAACCTGGGGAAGGTTTCTGGTCAGAGAGCTGGTAGATAGGTGGAGCTATCTGGAGTGTTCTAGGGAGCACTGACCTATAACCAAGCAGGATTGGCAGGGGGCAGGCCTCCTTAAATACTCAAAGTCAGCCCAATCTGGGAGGAGAAGTGTCGGGTGGAAGTCTGGAGATGTAGCAGAGGCGCTGTAGAGGCCCCTACCCAGGAGGTCGCCCCATTCTGGGGAGGGTGACCTTGGGGCCTGGCGGTTTGGGTGCAGCTAGGAAGGCGGTGATTCCTGGAGTCGCGCAGGGGAACAGGAGAACAGTGGAGGTGCTACACGGTGAGAGAGACTTTAAAGTTATCCATCGGTTTGGTGAGTGACGGTCCCTGAGAACTGGAAGAGAAAGTGCTGGAGGAATAGTGGACATTCTGTGGGAGCCTTGGGAGCCAGTCAGGGGAAGGAGAGTCACTAAGGAAAAGCAGGTCGATGGGACCTGGAAGAAAGATGGGCTGGGATTTGTAGTCCATCAAAGGCCCAGCTAGCACTCAAGTACTTTTGCTACACATTCAGGGGCCCGTGATCCCTGGCCTGTAATGGGTATTCTGGAGGTTCTGCTGAGAGTAGGCCTCACCATGTGCTAGCTGCGGTGAAGAGAAAGGAACGGAGAAGCTTGATAAAGTTCCTTTCAAGCTGGAAACCAAGTTCAGTGCTGGAGAGAAGTAATGGAGTGATGATTTACTAAGTTCAGTGCTGGAGAGAGAACTGTAGGAGAAACAGTCAGCAAGTTTAGTACTGGAGATTTGTGGGGAGTAACAGTCTGCAGAGGGACGGTCTGCAGTGAAAGGGCGCATATACAGGAGTGTATATGGAGGTTGTGTATTATAATTCTTTGGGCATTCCTCAGTCATCCCTTATCCCCATCCAAGTTATTTCCCCTAAATAAAACAACAAAAACAAGAGGCGGTCTGGTCAGTGTCTCCGGATGTGTGAGATATGGTGGGCTTGAGGGCAGCTATAAGGTGAACCACTGACTATTACAAGCCACTCTCAAGTGAGCTCATGGCTACAGTACCTTGGTAGACAAGAGGTTAAAGCCGAAGTCCAAATATAGTTTTGTATATTTTTGTAAATTACCTCTAATGACATGTGCCTGCTGCAGGCTTTGATGGAACTTTTACTTTTATTCAGTCCGCTTTCCTCTGTTGGCACTGAATGTCCAGACATGAAGACTCATGGTTTTTGCTGTCACCGGGACAGTGCTGGACCACGCTTTGAAGCAAGCCTATACTGTAAGCTCTGATGGAAGGGATTTAGAGCTTACACAGGGCTTCCTTTTCTCTCTCTTGGTGGTGGGGAAGCAATAGAAAGGGGAGTGTTTGCAGATGGGTAGAGGAACTTAAAGTGATTGTAAAGTCTCTATTTTTTTTTTTTAATAACAAACATGTCATACTTACCTCTTCTGTACAGTTGGTTTCTGCACAGAGGAGCCCGGATCCTCCTCTTTGCTGCTCCTGGCCCCTCCCTCCTATCGAGTGCCCCCACAGCCAGCAGCTTTCTATGGGGGCACCCAAGCCGAGTCAGAGCTCAGACACGGAGCTGGCCCTGCCCCCTCTCTCCCCTGATTGGCTGGCTGACTGACTTTAATTGACTGCCGCAGGAGCCAATGGTGCCGCTGCGGTTTCTTAGCCAATCAGGAGGAGAGTCCCAGGCGACTAAGACACTTGTGGACATCGCTGGAGAGAGAAGGGGTTCAGGTAAGTAGTTAGGGGGGTCCTAGGGGGGCTGCTACACACAGAATGTTTTATATCTTAATGCATAGAATACATTAAGATAAAAAAAAACCCTCTGCCTTTACAACTCCTTTAACCGCTTGCCGACGGCTGATCTGCAATTGACGGCGACAGAGTGGCTCTGTAACGCGAATCGCCGTCATACGACGGCGGCCGCGATACAGAGCCACTGTGTTCGGGGGGGGGCCAGGGAGCGGGTGCGGCGGCTTCGATTGCCGCCGGCCACCCGTGATGCCCCCCCCGGAGCGAAGGAGCGGAGGTCCGTGCATGTAAACACGGACCTCCGCTCTGTGTGAGGGGGAAGGGCTGTGATCACAGCCTTCCTGTACGTGAAGGCTGTGACCACTTCCCTTCCCCAGCTAGGCAAGCCCCCACACAGTAAGAACACGCCCAGGGAACACAGTTAACCCTTAGCGCGCCCCCTGCAGGTTAACCCCTTCACTGCCAATGGCATTTACACAGTAATCAGTGCATTTTTATAGCACTGATCGCTGTATAAATGCCAATGGTCCCAAAAAAGTGTCAAAACGTTCCGACATGTCCGCCGCAATATCGCAGTACCGCTAAAAATCGCAGATCGCCGCCATTACTAGTAAAAAATAAAAAAAAAATAAAAACCCCAAAAATGAATTCTCATCATCCGTAAACGCGACCACTTTTGCGCAAACCAATCAATAACCGCCGATTGCGATTTTTTTTATCGCAAATATGAGGAAGAATATAAATCGGCCAAAAACGGTGAAAAAAAATGTTTTTTTATATTTTTTTTTTGGATTTGTATTTTATCAAAAAGTAAGAAATTTGTTTTTTTTTTTGCAAAATTGTCGCTCTTCTTTTGTTTATAGCGGCGATCAGAAATGACGCAGCAGTGATCAAATACCACCAAAAGAAAGCTCTATTTGTGGGAAAAAAAGGACGCAAATTTCGTTTGGGTACAACATCGCACGACCGCGCAATTTTCAGTTAAAGCGACGCAGCGCCGAATCGCAAAAAGGGCTCCGGTCCTAAAGCTGGAAATCCTTCCGGGGCTGAAGTGGTTAAAGCTTACCATAGACATTTTACACAGGGGCTATGACCAATCATTGATTGACAGAGCCCGGGACATAGCTTCACGCAGAGAACGGGATTCCCTTCTTCCTGGTCGTACATCTTCTTACACCCATAGGGGAGCGGATCTCCAAGATATAGATAGCCATGGTGTTCACACACCTACCATTTACCCAACAAGGACCCCTAGGAAAACAAAATATAGCAATAGGGATTCCGTCACTTTTGCCACTACATATTCACGGCAATACCATAAAATCATAATTCTTGTATCAAGACATTTGCCTGTATTATTTGCCGATGCGCACATCTACACACAAATCGTCATTTCCTGTGTCACTGGAAAATAGTTCCCTATTAAAAGCTGTTAATTGCGGCTCTAGTGATGTGGTGTATATGATTGTCTGCACAGATTGCAATTTATAATACCTAGGATGCACTACACGTCCATTACGCACTCGCATTGGGGAACATTTCCATGGAGCCTCATAGGCCTGTGATAGGGGGCTCGCCAATGTCTCCAAGCATTTTAAGTACACACATGCCGGAAAAATGTCATCTTTTAGATTCTGTGGCTTGGAGACCATTGGAGTGTCCCCTAGAGCAGTGTTTTTCAACTCCAGTCCTCAAGGCACACCAACAGGTCATGTTTTCAGGATTTCCCTCAGATGAAACAGCTGTGGTAATTACTAAGGCAGTGAAACTGATCAAATCACCTATGCAAAATCATGGAAATCCTGAAAACATGGCCTGTTGGTGTGCCTTGAGGACTGGAGTTGAAAAACACTGCCCTAGAGGAGGTGACACCCACAGGAAGTTGCTGGAAAGGAAGGTATGGTGGATTTACCATCTCTGCACCAGACTTCTGGGGGGGCGAACCACCAATTTGATGTTGATCTCTTTATGAAATGATAGGAGACTTGCTTTTCCCACAGAATGTGAACGGAATGCTTTGTCGTGTCCAGTTTTTTTTTTTGTACTCTGGACTATGCTTATACAATTTTCTTCACCGTAATAATATTAGTAATAAAAACATTTTTTACAGGGTTTTTCATCCAATTTCCCTGTGATCATATCAGTATAAGACTTTTTTGGAACTGAATACATTACATTTGCAGACGGATGGTGCCTTGTCGATGACATATTTTCTTTGATATTGGAGTTTGGATTCTCTGCTTGTATTATGATGCATTTATGTATATTTCTTTTATGTACATCTGATTGATCTATCTTGTATGTTTACAATGATTGTCTTTCCAACACCCACCCATTGACACATGCCAAGATGCTTGCTGCTCTTTACACTCAGGTGGACCAGATTTGCTAATGAGTGGGTGTTGCTTCCAGGTCAAACAGTCCTTATATATATGCTTTTTTTATCTTTGTACTGTGAGCTGTAATCAAGGCGCTTGTACGCCGAAACACCATTTTTGTACCTCTTCTACACTATATACCCCCTAATTACTTACCTGAGCCCCTTCTAGAGTTGCCACCTCATCCCTTTAAACCCGAACACATATTAATTACACTTGTTCTGTGGCTGATTAAGGTGGTAATTAAACTCACTTGGTGCCTTATCTGCATTAAATTAGCCTCAGAACCTGTGTAATTCATAGGTGTTCGGGTTTAAAGGGATGAGGTGGCAACCCTAGCCCTTCTCTCTTCAGTGATGTCCACAAATGTTTAAGCCATCTGGTACATACCTCCTGATTGGCTGAAACACAGCAGCGGCGCTATTGGCTCCCGCGGCTGTCAATAAAAGTCAGTCAGCCAATCAGGGGAGAGAGGGGCAGTGCCGGGTCGGGTGCCCCCATAGCAAGCTGCTGGCTGTGGGGGCATTCGATAGGAAGGAGGGATTAGGAACAGCAAAGATCAGGAAGTGTCACCAGCACACCAAGATCTTCAAATGAGTCCAATCTTTATTAGATGATCACATTGTTACAGCAGAGAGCGACGTTTCGGAGCCACGCAGGGCCCCTTCATCAGGCATGTGAGGAACAGCAAAGAGGGACCCAAGAAGAGGAGTATGACAGTTTGTTATTAAAAAAAAACAAGACTTTACAATCACTTTAAGGACACTAACTGCTCTCAAACAACTGAATCTTCCAGCCCTTCCCTAAACATAAACAGTTGACCATTCATGTTTAGCATATGGACACATTGTTTAAGAGCCACATTTGGCCCTTTGGTACATGCTGTGGGGTCTTTGCAGACCCCAGAAGGTAGTAGCAGAAGCATTCATTTATAAAGAAGCTATAAGGGCAATGATCTGGCAGTCTTATGTAGCCTGTGCTCAGTCTCTCCCTATCTTCTATAGTGTCTTCAATCTCCAACCACCCCTGTTGCGTGTGTGGCGTCTCTGATGGTCTTCTTTAGTATGTCTGAAGTCTCTAACAGGATTTGTCATCTACTAAATATAACGTACGGCCCTTTGGCACTGTCAAGGACCACCGTTGAGGCTCCCTACACCTTGTAAGTTGACAACTACTGGCCTATGGAAAGAGACTGGAGAGGAAGTTGCAGATCCTTCTAGCATCACCCAATGATGTAGAAAGCGATTCTCCAGTTTGCCCGAACACTTCTCCCTCATGGTGGAATCATCTTATGCCTAAGGCAGCCATTCTCAACCAGGTTCCTGCATGGTACTTAGGGGTACCTTGAGCAGTGGCTGATTGACCTTCCATTTGGTGGTGCCTGTTTAGTTCCAGGAGCCATGTCACTTGGAAGAGCTAGTGGCATGACACCAGTGATCTTTTTAGCTATCTGTAAGGGTGGCATTCTGACCACCATTGTAAGGGTGGCATTTTTCTCACTGTCCACCATCGTAAGGAACATTCCTTCCATTGACCACCAATGTAAGGAGCATTCTTCCCACTGACCACCAATGTAAGGGAGAATCTTCTCACTGCCCACCAATGTAAGGAACATTCTTCCCACTGCCCACCAATGTAAGGAGCATTCCTTCCACTGATCACCAATGTAAGGAACATTCCTTCCATTGACCACCAATGTAAGGAGCATTCTTCCCACTGATCACCAATGTAAGGAACATTCTTCCCACTTATTACCAATGTAAGGAACATTCTTCCCACTGATCACCAATGTAAGGAGCATTCTTCCCACTGATCACCAATGTAAGGAACATTCTTCCCGCTGACTGCCAATGTAAGGGAGATTCTTACCACTGACCACCAATGTAAGGAACATTCCTCCCATTCACAACCAATGTAAGAAGCATTCTTCCCACTGACCGCCAATGTAAGGGAGAATCTTCTCACTGCCCACCAATGCAAGGAACATTCTTCCCACTGCCCACCAATGTAAGGAGCATTCCTTCCACTGATCACCAATGTAATGAACATTCTTCCCATTGATCACCAATGTAAGGAGCATTCTTCCCACTGATCACCAATGTAAGGAGCATTCTTCCCACTGATCACCAATGTAAGGAACATTCTTCCCACTGACTGCCAACGTAAGGGAGATTCTTACCACTGACCACCAATGTAAGGAACATTCTTCCCATTGATCACCAATGTAAGGAGCATTCTTCCCATTGATCACCAATGTAAGGAGCATTCTTCCCACTGATCACCAATGTAAGGAACATTCTACCCACTGACCACCAATGTAAGGAACATTCTACCCACTGACCGCCAAATGTATGGAACATTCTTCCCACTGACCACCAATGTAAGGGACATTCCTCCCGTTGACTACCAATGTAAGGAGCATTCTTATCACTGACTACCAATGTAAGGAGCATTCTTATCACTGACTACCAATGTAAGGAGCATTCTTCCCACTGATCATTAATGTAAGGAGCATTCTTGCCACTGCCCACCAATGTAAAGAACATTCGTCCCACTGACAGCCAAATGTATAGGACATTCTTCCCACAGATCAGCAATTAAAGGAGCATTCTTCCTACTGACTACCAATGTAAGGGACATTCTTCCCAATGGCCACCAATGTAAGGAACATTCCCACTGACCACCAATGTAAGGAACATTCTTCCCACTGACCACCAATGTAAGGAGCATTCTCCCCAATGACCACAAATATAAGGAGCATTCTTCCTATTCACCACCAATGTAAGGGGCATTCTTCCCACAGATCACTAATGCAAGGGGAGCATTCATACCACTGACCACCAATGTAAGGGGGCCATTTTTCATATTGACCACTGATGTAAGGGGAGCATTCATACCACTGACTCACTGACTACCAATGTAAGGAGCATTCATCCCACTAACCCCCCTGTGAATTGGTTTTATCAGGGGTACCCTGAGAACTTAACATTATTTCAAGGGTTATTGTAGGGTAAAACGTTTGAGAAAGCCTGGTCTAAGGGCACCTTGATCAGAGTAATCTCCCGTTCTCTGGATCACCAAGTGCTCATGCCTTCCATGAACTCATTTTTAATATAGTTGGGTTTGATGGACATTTGTGTTTTTTTCAAGCTAACTATGTAAGTGTTGTGTAAGGGGAGTCCTGGCACAGGAACACGAAGGCTGAGACTAAAAATACAGCTGTCTGTGGGAAGAAGTGACAACCGGCAATGAGTAGAAGGAGATCATTGCAGTGTCACTTTTCCCTTTGCCCTCTTAGTCATCCCTATAATATACATTGCTGAATGCCCCCACATGTTTTCTGCCACACCGCTTTGGTTATCCATATAGTCTACATCTCTCCGGTTTGTGTTTTCTCCCAAATATAACAAAATAAACTTAGATCCAGTGCACACAAAGCATAGCTGCTGTTATACTATAGTGGTCATAAATCAGATGGGAACATAATGAGTTTTTTGGAGTCACTTTGTCCTCTCCAACATCGTTAGAGTCGTCTATTCTCACCATGAAGAACAAGGATCTTGGGTCTTCATTGAAATGCCGATGTTGCTACCATGGGCCAGTGAATTAAATGTATTGTTTTTTTCAAGACATCTTAGAGCAGTGGTTCTCAACTCCTGTCCTCGGGACCCACTAACAGGCCAGGTTTGCAGGATAACTGAAATGCATCACAGGAGATATCATTAGCTGCTCAGTGATTGCAGTATTCTACAGGGTGGGCCATTTATATGGATACACCTTAATAAAATGGGAATGGTTGGTGATATTAACTTCCTGTGTGTGGCACATTAGTATATGTGAGGGGGGAAACTTTTCAAGATGGGTGGTGACCATGGCGGCCATTTTGAATCCAACTTTTGTTTTTTCAATAGGAAGAGGGTCATGTGACACATCAAACTTATTGGGAATTTCACAAGAAAAACAATAGTGTGCTTGGTTTTAATGTAACTTTATTCTTTCATGAGTTATTTACAAGTTTTTGACCACTTATAAAATGTGTTCAATGTGCTGCCCATTGTGTTGGATTGTCAATGCAACCCTCTTCTCCCACTCTTCACACACTGATAGCAACACCGCAGGAGAAACGCTAGCACAGGCTTCCAGTATGCGTAGTTTCAGGTGCTGCACATCTCGTATCTTCACAGCATATGGTTTTTTTTATGGTTTTTATGGTCAGTAAAAACCAATACCGGGTGAGCTGCTCCTTCCAGGAGGTACCGCCATTCCTCCAAAGCCGACTTGATGGCCAACAATTCCCTATCACCGACATCATAGTTCCAGCAACATTTCCACATTATGGGTGTCAGGTCTGAGCATTCCTAGATGAACAGTTTCCTGGAAAGTGGATTGGTCGTCGTGGGCCAGTTGAATGGCCCCCAAGGTCTCCCGATCTTTATCTTTGGGGTCATCTGAAGGCAATTGTCTATGCTGTGAAGATACGAGATGTGCAGCACCTGAAACT
>BLSH010263576.1:167947-207812 GCA_018402905.1 Glandirana rugosa
CACTTTTTACGTGGCCTTACGTAGTTCTGTACGTACGTCTTTGCGTAGGTCCGACGTAAAGATACCAGAAGATAGAGAGAGTACGACGTCATCACGTACGCAATGACGTTACGTACCATTACAGACAATATGCTATGGTGTGAAGGGGTGGGGGGGCTGTGATGTGAAGGTGGGGGGGCTGTGATGTGAAGGGGTGGGGGCTGTGATGTGAAGGGGTGGGGGGGCTGTGGTGTGAAGGTGGGGGGGGCTATGATGTGAAGGGGTGGGGGCTTTGATGTGAAATATTTGTAAAGCACACAATGTGACCCTCATACAGAAAATACCGAAGCCCCGGGCTCTATAATATAAAAGTAGGGATCTGGGTTGTATCACAAGTGTGCTGAGAAGGGGTGTTGGGGTCGTATTCAGGATGAATGGCACTGCGTATAACAGACATTACCATGCATTGCAGTAACGCATGCACTACTGCAGCATGAGAGAGATAGAAGACCATAGAAATGCAGCCTGGATGCGTTTCTGCATGCATGTCTTGATGCATTCCGGTGCATTTTTCACCCTCCTTTTTTTTCTTTTTGTTTTGTTTTTTCTTCACCCTAAATAAGGTGCATTTTTGATGCTTTTTACCGCATTCCAGTACCGTTCAGTGTGGAAAAAATGCAGCATTTTCTACATTTATTTTCTGAAACTAAAGTCCAGTGCGTTGTTTTTTTTTTCTGCATCAAAAACGCATGGGCAGTAGATTATATGGGTTCCAGGGGCCTCGCTCAGTTCCAGCGTGGTGTAGCAGCCCGCAGAAAAAAAAAGTAGAAGATTCTGCATTTTATTTTCTGCACAGTACTGGATGGTGGTGAAGGTGGTGAAA
Source organism: Glandirana rugosa (assembly GCA_018402905.1). Classification (NCBI taxonomy): domain Eukaryota; kingdom Metazoa; phylum Chordata; class Amphibia; order Anura; family Ranidae; genus Glandirana; species Glandirana rugosa. The sequence continues at coordinate 168,810 of BLSH010263576.1, forward strand.
TGCATCCAACACTCCCCAGACCCTGGCAGAGGGGGAAAAAAAACCCAGAGGAAAAAAGCATGAAAAAATGTGCATGCAGAAGTGCAGATCTGGAGGACAGGTTTGTGCTGTGAATGAGCTAAAAAACAGAGGAAGTTTTCCTCCCTTCCTCATGATTTGTCCATCAGTTTTTACATCCACTTCCCATGCAAAAGCGCAGCGTTTATCCGTTTATCATTTGTTTTCCGTGTTTTTTTGTAAAGAGAAGAAAACGAAGGCTTTGATATTCTCTAAAAAACAGATTGGGATGTAAGTGGCTGGTCATCCGTTTTTCCATGGAGATGCCCATTTTTCACCCGTCAACGGATGGATGAAAGACAAACGGTGGGCATGTGTGAAAGGGGCCTAAGGGCGGCGCGTTCATTCATTCCAGGCAATGAAGAGACGTTTTAAAATCAGAAGGCATTTCACCTCCCGATCTCCATAAGTCGCACACACTGACCGGCCACTTTATTAGGTACACCTCGCTAGTAGCGGGTTGGACCCCCTTTTGCCTTCATTCTTGGTGGCATCGATACAACAAGGTGTTGGAAACGTTCCTCAGAGATTTTGCTCCATAGTGAAAATGAGGGCATCACACAGTTACTGCACATTTGTCGGCTGCACATCCATGATGCCAATCTCCCGTTCCACCACATCCCATAGGTGCTCTATTGGATGAGATGTGGGGAGTGTGGAGGCCATTGGAGTGCAGTGACCTCATTGTCCAGTGGTGAGATGATTGGAGCTTTGTGACTTGGTGCATTATCCTGCTGGAAGGAGCCATCAGAAGATGGGGACACTGCAGTCATAAAGGGATGGACGTGGTCAGCAACAATACTCAGGTAGGCTGTGGTGTTTAAACGATGCTCAATTGGTACTAAGGGGCCCAAAGTGTGCCAAGAAAATACCTCCCACACCATTACACCACCACCAGCAGCCTGAACTACTGATACAAGGCAGGATGGATCCATGTTTTCATGTTGTTTACACCAAATTCTGACCCCACTATCTGAATGTCGCAGTTGAAATCGAGACTCATCAGACCAGGCAACCTTTTTCCAATCTTCTGTTCTCCAATTTTGGTGATCCTGTGCGAATTGTTTCCTGTTCTTAGCAGACAGGAGTGGCACCCGGTGTGGTCTGCTGCTGCTACTGTAGCCCATCTGCTTCAATGTTCGATGTGTTGTGCATTCAGAGATGGTATTCTGAATACCTTGGGTGTAACGAGTGGTTATTTGAGTTACTGTTGCCTTTCTATCACCTGGAACCAGTCTGCCCATTCTCCTCTGACATCAATAAGGCATTTTCCTCCACACAACAGGCGCTCACTGGATATTTTCTATTTTTCAGACCATTCTCTGTAAACCCGAGAGATGGTTGTGTGTGAAAATCCAAGTAGATTGGCAGTTTTTTAAATACTCAGACCAGCCCGTCTGGCACCAACAACCATGCCACTTAAAGTGGTAGTAAACCCTCCTATCATTTTCAGCCAAGGAAGCTGCCATCTTGGCCTCTGTTTAATCTACAACTGCCATGATGCTGCACATGTGATCAGCTATGACACCAGCCATTGGATGGTTTGACAGTTTGGTTTAGAGCACAACCAATGGGAGTGTTACATTACCGGCAAGTGCCGGAAATGTAACTGTTTTTTAAACGGTTAAATGGATGGGTTTACTACCGCTTTAAATCCCCTTTCTTCCCCATTTTGATGTTCGGTTTGAACTTCAGCAAGTCCTCTTCACTTCGTCTTGATGCCTCAATGCATTGAGTTGCTGCCATGTGATTGGCTGATTAGTAATTTGTGTCACCAAGCAATTGAACAGGCATGCCTAATACCTAACTAGTGAGCGAGTGTTGTAATAGGTCCATGCAATTTATAATATGGCGAAATTACACAGGAAAGGAAGGACCGCTCAGCCCAACAGCGGCTCCAGCTGACGCTGCTAAGCAGAAATACGGATCTCTGCTTTCCTCCAGTAACAGCATCCCCCCCCCCCCCCACTGTTAGAAATCACTCCCTAGGAGCACACTTAACCCTTTGATCGCCCCTGATGTTAACCCCTTCCCCGCCAGTGCCATTTATACAGTGACAGTGCATTTGTTTAGCACTGATGACTGTATTGGTCTCACTGGTCCCCCCCAAAAAGTGTCACTTAGGGTCCTGTCACACAAGGCACGGCCATTTTGACAACTTGTTTAGTGGGGGGGTCGATCCGTTGATCTCCGCTGAGCAGGAGGATGACAGATCCGTCTCCGATCACCGCGTCAAGACGGATCTGTCAGAGCCCCGCTCTCCTCTATGGGGAGATCAGATGAAAACAGATCCGTTTGTCTGTTTTCATCCGATTCCATCCGATCCGCCAGACAGGTGGAAAATAGGGTCACCATCCGTCTGGATTTGGCGGGCCGAATCGGATTGCGGCGGATGTCACCACACACGTCACCACTGACATCCGTCGCTCCATAGAGGTGAATGGAACGTCCCATCAGGTCCGCCTGAAAAACTGATAGGCGAATCTGATTGGACAGCCTGCGTGAAAGGGGCTTTAGTGTTAGATTTGTTCGGCCAAATGTCACAGTCCCTCTAAAAATAACATTACTAGTAAATAATATGTAAAAAAAATAAAAAAAAGTCCATAAATCTATCCCATAGTTTTTAGACGCTATAATTTTTGCACAGCCAATCAATACATGCCCATTTGGGATTTTTTTTTTTTTTTTTTTTACCAAAAATGTAGCAGAATACATATTGGCCTAAATTTATGAAGTTATTAGATTTTTTTTTTTATTGGATATGTATTATAGTAAAAAGTACTAAATATTGTTTTGTTTATTTTCAAAATTGTCGCTATTTTTTTTGTTTAAAGCACAAAAAATAAAACCATAGAGGGGATCAAATACCACCAAAAAAAAGCTTTATTTGTGGGGAAAAAGGACGCCACTTTTGTTTGGGTACAACGTCGCACAACCGCATAATTGTCAGTTAAAGCGGCGCAGTGCCGTATCGCAAAAAATGCCACCTCATCCCTTTAAGACTCCATTCACACTAATGCGTTTTTGATGCATTTTGCAGTTTGCAGAAATGCAGGGAATTTTTTTACCATGGGTTCCTATGGAACGCATTCACATCAATGCTTTTTTGTGCCTCTGCGTTTTTGGAACGGGTCGGAGACTTTTTTTCATGCAAAAAGCAGCGTTTTGCAGGAAATAGACTTCAATGGGCATACAAGAAAAATGCAAGTGCTGCGTTTTTACCATGATTTTGCCGCAATTTGCGCTTTTAAACCTGCCTAGCAACAAACCCCCCCCCCCCAAAAAAAAAATACATTTTTATTATACAAAACGCAAATTGCAATAAAAAAAAACTGTGGAAAGCGCAGCAAAAAGCACTGCAAAAAACGCTGAAAAGCAAAATGCATGGATGAGGTGGCTACCCTACTTCAGTGCGATTTCAAAGCCACAGAGATTTCCACCTCCTGATTTCATTGCGGCTTCATTTAACAGAAGTCTATGCAGGTTTTAATGAAATCTGGAAAAAAAGTAGTGCAGGAACCTTTGTCATAATCGCTGCGACACAAGTCGCTCCAATATGAACAGTTCCTTGCCGCCGATGGGATGCGACCTGCAACCGTCAAATCGCACCGCTATGAATGAGGGTTTAAGCATTAGGATCTGTATTTGCATGTTTTGTTACATTGTATATTTAGTTGGTTACTCACTTTATTGTTACATTCCACCGCCTGCGGCAGATTGCGCTGGGATGCTGTCAGAGCTGGAAGAACAACGTATGGAATTCTGTATATGAAGGGTTAATTGGTATAAAGGGAATATATACCGGTTGCTGGGATACATAGTAGGTGTTTCTTGGAGAATAGGTTTATCTTGATGGGTTGCACCTGCTTCTGTCCCTCCGAACCATCATGTGATTTGTCAGGTTGGCACTCGGAGTTACAAGTAAAGAGCATTCATGGAACAATTTTGGAATACACTTCCTCTTATTTCTCTATATAGGAGCAGCGACTATGGACATCGGTTTAATGAACCAGCGTAACCCACCCATGAATGACTGAATGATTTAAAAAGGAAGTAAATCCTTTAAAAAAAAGAAATGTTTCCCCCTTCCCTGCAAAGTAAAGGTATAATGTGCTAGTATGCATCGCATACTAGCACATTGTGACCCTTACCTGCAAAAGAAGCCCTCGTCGTCCCTTGCTGCAAGCCACATCCATCTGTGCCTGTCTTCCTTCCGGGGCCGCAGACTCCGGCTGTGTGACTGGCCGGAGCCGCGTGACATCACTCGTGGGAGCCGCTGGTCACAGCTCTTGCACCTGAAGAGACGTCACAGGCGGGCCATTCCTTCATGCGCCAATGAATGGTTTAGGAGATGTTTACAGTACCCATAGGTAGGCCTTATTATAGGCTTACCTAGAGGTACAAATGTTACAGGGAGGCTTACAACCTCTTAAAAAAAATACAAAATATATTAGTGCAGTGATCCAGTGTGAGACTTTTCCTTCCTGTAATAAAGACCGCTCAGTGCTGCTCTCTCTCCTTGTGCAGGTTGACTGGTCTTGTCTCCGCCCCCTCCTGTAGTTTTCTGCAGGAAACCTGTAGTGGGTGGAGTCTAAAGGGTCCCTCCCACAGGTCTGTTCTCTCTCCTTGTGCAGGGTGACTGGTCTTGTCTCCGCCCCCTCCTGTAGTTTTCTGCAGGAAACCTGTAGTGGGTGGAGTCTAAAGGGTCCCTCCCACAGGTCTGTTCTCTCTCCTTGTGCAGGTTGACTGGTCTTGTCTCCGCCCCTCCTGTAGTTTTCTGCAGACAACCTGCAGTGGGTGGAGCCTGCTAGGTCCCTCCCATAGCTCTGCTCTCTGCACAGACCTTGAACAGCATAGTGATGATACCACTGCTAATTTTACAAGGTGATCTCTATTTTTGCAAAGGAATTTGGCACACACAAAGCAGATCTATATTCTTTGTGGTTACAGAGGAATAGATTTTGATTTTTTTGTTGCCCAGAGTTCAGCTTAAGGCCTCATACACACGTATCTTTAACCACCTCCCACCCGGCCACTGTATATATGCGGCCGGGTGGGAGCTTCCCCGTTCTGACAGGACGTGCATATACGTCCTGCAGAACGGGAGCTCGCAGCGTGGCCACGCGGCGCGCTGCTGCTGGATCCTGTGATCATTATGATCACAGGATCCAGCTGAGCGGAGATCGGGATACGGGCGCAGTGACTGGCCCTCCCGATCATGTGACGGCTGTGTCCAATCACGAACGTCTCTGTGACAGTTCTCCCCCCGCCGAGCTCAGTGAGAGCTCAGCACGGGGGAGGGAGGGGGGAGCTGCAGCTCTGTGACAGCTTTCTGCATGATGAGGATTTCATGCAGAAAGCTGTCACAGATCGCCCCCCACACAGTGCACCAAGCACACTGATACCCCTGTCCCTGTAAACATAAGTGTCCCCATAAAAGAGCCCCCAAAACATCTGTATGTCCCCAATCACATCTGTCACCATACACAAAACATCTGTCACCGTCCCCAAAACATCTGTCACCATACACAAAACATCTGTATGTAACCGTCACATCTGTCACAGTCCCCGTCACATCTGTCTGTCCGCCAACACCAAATAAACTCCAACTTGGGTTATTTTTTACCAAAGAAATGTAGCAGTATCATTTTTGGTCAAAATTTATCAAGAGAAATTACTTATTTGCAAAATTTTATAACAGAAACGCAGAAAAATGCATTGTTTTTGAAAATTTTTAGTCTTTTTTAATTTATAGCGCAAAAAATAAAAAACCCAGGGGTGATTAAATACCACCAAAAGAAAGCTCTATTTGTGTGAAAAAAATGATAAAAATTTCCTATGGGTACAGTGTCGCATGACCGCGCAATTGTCATTCAAACTGCAACAGCGCTGAAAGCTGAAAATTGGTCCGGGAAGGAAGGGGGTTAAGTGCCCAGTATTGAAGTGGTTAAAAATCAACAAAACGTCGGGCCCGACGTCAAGGAAAAAAAATCAGCGTTTTTCGGCGTTATGCATCGGCGTCAGTGAGCGTCGGCGTCAATAGGCGTTTTTTAAAAAAAATCATCCCTCTGCTATTTTTCAACCTAAAAACGTCGGCGTCAAAAAACGCCGGAAAACGCCTATTGACGCCGACGCTCACTGACGCCGATGCATAACGCCGAAAAACGCCGATTTTTTTTTTTCCCTTGACGTCGGGCCCGACGTTTTGTTGATTTTTAACCACTTCAATACTGGGCACTTAAACCCCCTTCCTTCCCGGACCAATTTTCAGTTGGCGTTTATGAGCTGTAGGTGGCGTCGGCGTTAGTGAGCTGAAAGTAGAACCCACAGCCATCGCGTTCTGAGACTGTAACATTTTGGCGTTTTTTGACGCAGACGCCGCAAAACGCCAACAAACGCCAACGTTTTTATGGGGCCATTAACTAACATGGAGAGCTGCAAAAAACTCCAGAAAACGCCGGCATCAAAAAACGTCCGTGTGTATGAGGCCTTAAAGCGGAGCGCCAGTGCCATCCACGAAAAAAAAAATGAATCCTCCTGTTGCATGGCCATACTAATGACCTAAGTGTTGGTGTATGTATGTATATAAGTGTGTGTGTGTATATATATATATATATATAATTTTTTTTTTTCTTTGCATGTAAATCACCGTGGCTTTGCTGCCTAATTAAGCCAGCAATCTGTTAGCACATGGGAGATAATTATTCCATTAATGTAATCTATTATTACCCTCCAGGGCTCGGTAGACCGTGCCATCATTATACTGGAACTGGAAAGCAGATGGCAGGATACCCGGCTCCGATCCTTGCCGGCTTTTCACTGAAAGAGCCGCATTGTTTGTGGATTCCAGCCCATCCTCTGCCAGGGTCCTTTCCCCGATGGCCCATCCAACCACCCTTCCCACAATGGACCATTCTGTGGGGAAATGCTAAATTAATAACCGGGGCCTCCACTGGGCTGGACGCAGTACAAGAACCGCCGAATAATATTCTCTTGGAGAAAAATGAATAAAATAATAATGATATAAAAATAAAATGTTTTCTGAATCATATTAAAGCAGATATTGTCTAAATCTATTCATCATGTGTATTCCTGAATCTTGCTGTGCTTTGTGTATTTCTTCCAGATCTGTGCAGTGATCCAGTGTGAGACTTTCCCTTCCTGTAATAAAGACCGCTCACTGCTGCTCTCCCTCCTTGTGCAGGGTGACTGGTCTTGTCTCCGCCCCCTCCTGTAGTTTTCAGCAAGCAGCCTATAGTGGGTGGAGCCTACAGGGCCCCTCCCACAGCTCTGCTCCCTCTCTCTCCTTGTGCAGGGTGACTGGTCTTGTCTCCACCCCTTATTGTAGTTTTCAGCAGGCAGCCTACGGTGGGTGGAGCCTACAGGGCCCCTCCCACAGCTTTGCTTTCTCTCTTCTTGTGCAGTGTGGCCGGTCTTGTCTCCGCCCCCTCCTGTAGTTTTCAGCAGGCAGCCTACGGTGGGTGGAGCCTACAGGGCCCCTCCCACAGCTTTGCTTTCTCTCTTCTTGTGCAGTGTGACCGGTCTTGTCTCCGCCCCCTCCTGTCGTTTTCAGCAGGCAGCCTATGGTGGTTGGAGTCTACAGGGCCCCTCCCACAGCTCTGCTCACTTTCTCTCCTTGTGCAGGGTGACAGGTCTTGTCTCCACCCCTTTCTGTAGTTTTTACCAGGCAGCCTATAGTGGGTGGAGCCTACAGGGCCCCTCCCACATCTTTGCTTTCTCTCCTTGTGCAGGGTGACTGGTCTTGTCTCCGCCCCCTCCTGTAGTTTTCCGCATGCAGCCTATAGTGGGTGGAGCCTACAGTGCCCCTCCCACAGCTCTGTTCACGCTCTCTCCTTGTGCAGGGTGACCGGTCTTGTCTCCGCCCCTTCTTGTAGATTTATGCAGGCAGCCTGTAGTGGGTGGAGTCTGCTAGGCCCTTGCTTTGTACAGCACAGTGATGATGTCACTACTACCTTTTACAAGGTAATAACTGGATTTGCACAGGCATTTGGTGCATGCAAAATGGATTTATATTCTTTGTGGCTATTAAGAATTCTAATTTAATGAAAGTTTGGTGCACAAAAAGTGGATTTATAGTTCAAAGTAAAACATCAATTTATAAATATAAATAAAATTAATCAAAAGATATAATAGTTTTATAAAGGTTTTCTATGGCTTAATTTTTTTTTTTTTTTTCTTGCAGAAACTAGAATGGGTGAAGGGAATCTCCTGGCATTGTGAACCTGGTAAGAGACATTCATACGTTCTGCTTCTGTGTATTTCCTGTTTTTGTAGCAGTTGCTCAGTTTCAGTGGCTTTGTCTGATGTCGCACAGCTGCACGGTGTTATTGTAGTTAGTTTATTTTTATAAAGGTTGGGCAGAATGAACGTTTATAGCTTGGTACACACTGGAAAGTTAAAGGGGAACTCCAGCCTTCCCTTCAGGCTACCACAGTTGTACCGGCTCCTCCTGTACTGACATTGCTTCCTCTGATTTCATTGCACACTGCGAGCTTCTCACAGTGTGCATTAGAGGAGGCTGCAAGTCAAAGTCTGCAGGGGAAGGACCTTGATCCCCTGGGTGCGAGACTCCTAATGGGGACTGGGGGTACTGGTGGTCACCTGGCCCAAATCAGACAGAACCTTTCCTCAAGAGGAACTAACAAAGCAAGGACCACCCAAGTACCAAAAGAAGACCCCATGAGAGGGGGGAAAACCTGACTATAAGGCCACATGCACCCTGCCCCAGGGTGGAGCGACCAGTGTTGCCAACCTCCCGCAGCGTTTTTTACTGGCAAATCATGGAAAATCTTACTGGCAGAGCACATTTTTTACTGGCAACCTTAAAAATAACTGAACTCCTATTAAAAACTAAGACAATTAATATTTAAACACAACATGGAAACACTGACAATACCCATATCAATTAGTTTGCCCGGGTTACACTTAAAAAGTCAGCACAGAATGACAAATTATCAGACCCTGATATTTATAGACAGTTCTAAAAATCACTGATTTTTACAAACTGTCAGTAAATTTACTGGCGGTTGGCAACACTGGGAGCGACGTGCTGACGTCACCGCGCGTGGAAGAGCGAGTTGATGTTGTAAGCCAATCTTTTTTTATTCACAATAAATGTATAAAGGATTTTATGCCATGGGGAGCTTTTATCATTCTTACATGGGGAGCCTCTAATTATCGAATACACACTAAGGGCACTTTCACACTGGGGCGGTGGGGTGTTAGCGGTAAATCCCCGCTAGTTTCAGCAGGGATTTAACGCTGTTATAGCAGTGCTATGGCGGCGGGAGTGGCGCACTTTTAACCCCCCCCACAAGGGGTTAAACGTGCCGGTGCTCCGCGCTTCCGAGGCGGTGTGCAGCCGCTTCGGAAGCGCTGCCCCATTGTTTTCAATAGGCAGGGGCGGTGGAGGAGCGGTATCTCACCGCTCACCGCACCGCTCCAAAGATGCGGCTTGCAGGACTTTTTGTAACGTGCGCCGCCCCAGTGTGAAAGCACTCCGGCTTCCACATTAAGGTGGATTGGGGGGGATTTTGAGGCGCTTTACAGGCGCTATATTTAGCTAAATATCGCCTGTAAAGTGCCTCAGTGTAAAAGGGGTCTAAGGCTTGATTCACATCAATGAATTTTGCTTATGAACGTTTTTTCTGTGCTTTCTGCAGTTTTTTTACAGTGTTTTTGCCGTGATTTGCATTTTACTTTTATTTATTTATTTTTTGAGGGGAGTTTTGTTGCTAAGCAGATTTAAATTCGCAAATTGCGATTAAAAACGCTGTAAAACGCATCAAAAAAGCAGCACTTACGTTTTTCTTGCATGCCCATTGAAGTCTATTACATGCAAAACGCTGCATTTTGTGGGTAAAAAGAGTGCCCGACCCTTTCCAAAAATACAGAGGCGCAAAAATGCATTGATGTGAAACTACTCCATAGGAACCCATGTGAAAAAAGAAAATTCCCTGCATTTCTGCAAAATGCATCAAAAAATGCATTAGTGTGAATGGAGCCTAAGAGGTGGATTTCCTTCTGGTCCGGAGGGATAAAAGCCACAGGCGATATTGACCTTCCATGATTGGAGGTCAGACTGTTCCGGTAAGCAGATATTTTGCATGGTGGAGGATTGTATTCAGGACCATGACAATTTTGGTGATGGGAAATGCACTTAACAGTGGATGGACAATTATAATTTTTTTTTTTTTTTTCATGGATTCTTTTTCGTTTAATTTAATATAATACATTTTGTTCACTTTTTACTCTTGACATTTATCAGGAGTGCAGCTTTATGTGTTTCGTGCTTTGGTGCTGTGTGTCTCACAGGCAGGCTGCAGCTGTGTAGTTTGGTACAATATTTTGACAGAACAGCACAGATTTTTATACCTTTGATACTTTTAAGGCCTCATACACACGGGCGTTATGAAAAACGAGCTGTAAAGCTGGTACCGACGCCAGGAAAAAAGCCGCATTAACCAATTGCCGGCCGCCTCGCGTAGAAAGAGGGCGACAAAGTGGCTCCGCTGGCGCAGATTGCCGTCTATAAATCTTGCGCCAGCCGCGTGCTCTGTGAGTGGGGCCGCGGGTCGGGCGGACTCTATGCCCGCCGGCGACCCGCGAGTAAGAATGGGGAACCGCCGATGTTTCCCGTTCTGTCAGGGGACAATGAGACTGATCTACTGTGATCAGGATCAGTTAGATCTCCTATGCCCCTGCAAGCCCAGCCCCCACACAGTTAGAACACACACAGGGAACACAGTTAACCTCTTGATTGCCCCGTGCATGTTAACCCCTTCACTGCCAGTGACATTTATACAGTAATCAGTGGCTTTCTTTTAGCTCTGATCGCTGTATAAATGTCACTGGTGCCAAAAAAGTGTCAGAAATGTCCGATCTGTCCGCCGCAATGTCGCAGTCCTGATAAAAATCACAGATCGCTGCCATTACTAGTAAAAAACAGTAAAAATGCCATAAATCAATTCTCATAGTTTGTAAACCTGGCAACTTTTGTGCAAACCAATCAATATATGCCGATTGCGATTTTACCAAAAATATGTAGAAGAATAAATACATTTTGGCCTAAACTGATGAATAAATTTGTTTTTATATATTTTTTTCAAAATTGTCGGTCTTTTTTTGTTTATAGTGCAAAAAATAAAACCCACAGAGGTGATCAAATGCCACCAAAAGAAAGCTCTATTGGTGGGGAAAAAAGGACATCAATTTCGTCTGGGTACAACGTCGCACGACTGCGCAATTGTTAGTTAAATCAACGCAATGCCGAATCGCAAAAAGTGCTCCGGTCAGGAAGGGGGTAAAAGCACGATTTTATCAGCATTTTGCATTCGCGTCAATGAGCGTTTATCCATGCTAGCTTTTAGCCATGTTTTTCTGTCTCCTATGGGAGCCCATTGATTTGAATAGAAGTCGCACCAGAAGTCGGATCATGATGATCCAACTTGCGGTGTGACTTGTGTGCTGAGGATCTTGAAGGGGAACCCCCCGCCAAAATGAAAAAAAAATGGCGTGGGGTCCCCCCCAAAATCCATACCAGACTCTTATCTGAGCGCGCAGCGCGGCAGGTCAGGAATGGGGGGGGGTGAGCAAGCGCCCCCCCAGACCATACTAGGCCACATGCCCTCAACATTGGGGTGTGGATGCTTTGGGCCCGGGGGGCCCTGCGCCCCTCCACCCCAAAGCGCATTGTCCCCATGTTGATGGGGAGAAGGGTCTCTTCCCGACAACCCTGGCAGGTGGTTGTCGGGGTGTGCGGGCGGGCGCTTATGGGAATCTGGAAGCCCCCTTCAACAAAGGGGCCCCCGGATCCCGGCCCCCCACCTTATGTGAATGAGTGAGTATGGGGTACTACCCATACACCTAAAAAAAAAAAAAAAAGTGTCAAACACACTACACAGCTTTTATATTTTATTAAATCAGCTCCGGTGTCTTCTGCCTCTCCGGTTCTTCTCCTCTCTGCGCTGTTTTCTCATCTCCCTCTTCTGCCTTCTCGCTTTTGCCGGGTCTTCTCCACTGTCTTTTCCCTCTGTTCTTTTCCGATGTGGACTCGATGTAATCTCCCGGTGTAACGCTGGCTCCGCTGTGTGCAAGGGCTTATATTGGCATGGGGTGGGGCTACCCGTTGACGTCATCTGGAGGCCCCACTCCCTTGTAACGTCACCACCCCCATCATGCCCTGGGGCGGTGACGTCACAAGGGGACAAGGTGCCTTGGGGTAGGGCCCCCCTGCCCCAAAGCACCCACCCCCCATGTTGAGGGCATCATGAGTCCTCGTATGGTCCGGGGGGGTGCTCGCTCGTTCCCCTCTCCCGGTGTAACGCTGGCTCCGCTGTGTGCAAGGGCTTATATTGGCATGGGGTGGGACCACCCGTTGACATCATCTGGAGGCCCCACTCCCTTGTAACGTCACCACCCCCATCATGCCCTGGGGCGGTGACGTCACAAGGGGACAAGGTGCCTTGGGGTAGGGCCCCCCTGCCCCAAAGCACCCACCCCCCATGTTGAGGGCATCATGAGTCCTCGTATGGTCCGGGGGGGTGCTCGCTCGTTCCCCTCTCCCGGTGTAACGCTGGCTCCGCTGTGTGCAAGGGCTTATATTGGCATGGGGTGGGACCACCCGTTGACATCATCTGGAGGCCCCACTCCCTTGTAACGTCACCACCCCCATCATGCCCTGGGGCGGTGACGTCACAAGGGGACAAGGTGCCTTGGGGTAGGGCCCCCCTGCCCCAAAGCACCCACCCCCCATGTTGAGGGCATCATGAGTCCTGGTATGGTCCGGGGGGGTGCTCGCTCGTTCCCTTCTCCCCCATCCTTTCCTGACCTGCTAGGCTCCGTGCTCGGATAAGGGTCTGGTATGGATTTTGAGGAGGACCCCATGCCATTTTTTTCCCCCTTAAAATCCATACCAGACTGAAGGGTCTGGTACCTCTTGGGGTACAGCACACAAATCGCATTATCATGATCCGACTTCTGGTGCGGCTTCTATGCAAATCAATGGGCTCCCATAGGGAACCCTTGATTTTGAATAGAGGCAGAGAAGCGCCTGACGAGGCTTAATGCTCTGTATACAACATTAAGCCGCGTTTTTGAGCTTTTACCGGCGTCAGTGTTAAAACAGCTCTAGCGCTGGAGCCTCAGAACGCGCTGGTCCTGGGTTTTTTTTACAGCTTAAAAACGCCTATGCCCCTTACAGCTCAAAAACGTCTGTGTGTGTGAATGAGGCCATTGAATAACATGGAGAGGTGTTTTTAAGCTGTGAAAAAAGCTCAAAAACGCGACTGTAAAAAACGCCTGTGTGTATGAGGCCTGAAGGGTGCTGATCTATAGGGGCAAAAGAGATTTTGGGGGTAAATCTGACATACAATTTACTTGTAAACATAGCAATCTTCCTCTTGGCACGACCATATAAAATTAATTTTTATTTGAATCGTAAAACGCCCCTTTTATTCCCAACATCATTAGGGAAATAAAGCGGAGAAGTTTTCAGAAGTGAATGAAAAGCCCCCATCCATCTGCTCCAGCAAGTCGTTGAAAATTCCATAACATTGATTTGTAACAAGCATTGGCAGATGTGTTTAGTCATTTCAGAACGAGACTAACAGGCCCCCTACACTCCTGCCAAAGGCAAGCAATTACTTTTCTAAATAAAAAGTCTCCCCTGCAGGAACGCTGAGCGCATACGCAATGCCAGGCCTGCCAGCATCAGGACTTTTCACCCCCAGGAGGTGCAGTAAATGGTTTTCATTTTAGAGTATTTTTTTTTGAAAAGACCACGGTGTTCAAAGCTGAATATTACCTAGGTAAAAGAATGGTTATAGCTAAACTCTGAGCCGACGTAAAAAAAATAAATATAAAGTGTCTCTAACTCCAAGAATATAATATGTTGCAGCTTTCCGGTCCTTAGATGTGATGGCTCCATTTGTTTTCTCTTTTTTTCACGATTTTTTAGGTTTATTTTCAGCTGGCATCCCTATGGGGCTACACTCACTCACTCACTCCATCGTATCTATGGAGGCAGCCATGGTTGTCACAGAGGCTGGACTTTCGCTTCAGTGAGAAACTTTGACATTTACTTCTGTTCACAGTTTTGCTAGGCTAGGCTCAGTTCTGGCATGGCTGGCTGGGTTTGGCCTGTCCGAGCAGAATTATATTTTGGTTAGGACAGTAAAGAGGTTAGTAGTATGTAATGCAGAGGTCAGTAGTAAGTAATGTAGAAGGCAGAGGTCAGTAGTATGTAACGCAGAAGTCAGTAGTATGTAATGCAGAGGGCAGAAGTCAGTAGTATGTAACACAGAGGTCAGGAGTATGTAACGCAGAGGGCAGAAGTCAGTAGTATGTAACGCAGAAGTCAGTAGTATGCAACACAGAGGGCAGAGGTCAGTAGTATGTATCGCAGAGGTCAGTAGTATGTATCGCAGAAATCAGTAGTATATAACACAGAGGTCAGTAGTATGTAACGCAGAGGTCAGTAGTATGTAACGCAGAGGTCAGCAGTATGTAACGCAGAGGTCAGTAGTATGTAACACAGAGTACAGAGGTCAGTAGTATGTAACGCAGATGTCCGTAGTATGTAATGCAGAGTGCATAGTTCAGTAGTATTTAACGCAGAGGTCAGTAATATTAAACACACCGTGCAGAAGGAAGATCAGTAGTGTGTAATGAAGAGTGCAGGGGTCAGGAGCAAGTTAATACAGAATTCATTGGTAAATAGTATATATAACGCAGAGTGCAAGGATCTGTAATATGTAAAGCAATGGTCACATATATGCATGACCTGGCGTAAACCCATGTGTGCCCTGAAATGCCCCCTGTGCCCAGCTGCCAGTATCCCCTGTACACAGCACATCTCTCTGCATTGCAGTGCTCTCCCCAGTGCCATTAATACTGTATATACTACCTCAGTACCACTATTATGTCCCCCATCTTCCCTCCCCTCCATACAGAGAACAGCACAGGGAAACGATGGTGAGACATAGCTACCTGTTCTGTTGCATTGGCCCCCGCCATCCCAGGCATTTGTATGTGACATTGTATACAAGCACCTGGGATGGCTGAGAGAGAGAAGGATCAAAGGGGCCGGTAGTTCTGTCCCTCCACCGCTCTGTGTAGGGGGGAAGAGTACTTCTGACAGAGGGTTGGTGCAGTGGAAATGCAACATACCTGTCTCATGGCTCTGATCATCGGGTAGAATGCAATCAACCTGTTGCTGACCTCTGCTCTAACCCTACTCTGCTCCATCCAAAACCAGATAAAAACAGTTTATTGTTTTTTTTTCCCCCTGTGCATAAAGCATACAGTATACGAATTAATCCGTTTTAAAAGCAATGTCCCTTCTTCTGTACAGAAGCCTTTGGACTGTTAGAGGGAGGGGCCAAGCTAGGAGCCAATGAAGGCTCTGCTGCATACACATGTGTTGATCAGGAACATGCAGACGGAGAGAGATCATAGTCCAGGGCTCATTATAACAGTGCAGATTTCCTTCCATGTCTGAGATCATAAAAAAACCTACACTGGGTGGAGTTGAGAACACCTTCACATTCAGGGGAATTGGGGTTCCCAGAATACCAGGTTATTGGCAACAAGGCAGTTTTGATTAGGTAGCCCAGGGGTAAGTAGCCTTGGCACTCCAGTTGTTGGAAATCCAAGTCTCATAAGAGTCTGACCGTCATAGCCATGACTCGGAGACTCAGAGGTATGCTGAGATTTGTAGTTTCCCCACAGAGTGCTGAGATTGCCCACCCCTGCTGTACTTATTTAAGTAATGATGTTCTGCTGCTATCACAACATATATATTTTTTTTTTGCAGTGAAATTGATATCTGCTGAGGTCTGGACAGGGGCCGAGCACCCTCCTGGACCAGATTTTGCTTACGTCAAAAACGCCTTTCAAATGTCAACACATAGCGGCCTGATGTACCCTGGCAGATAAAGATAGACGCCGCCTATTGTTCGATGACAAGAGCGCCATAAAGGAGCAGATGACATATTAAAAGCGACATATTTAGCAAGTTTAAAAACCTGTTTTGTTCCCTATTTTATCTCCTCGTTCCCAGCCATGGATAATGGTAGCGCACTATACGGATTTTGCTGGGAGACAATAAAGCGGCAAGCGGCACATTAATTGTGCGGGTTATGAAGAGCACTGCGTCCTATTGTTGTGCGTTTCAAAGAAAAAAAATTGTCCTGCATTGTGTCATTGTTTCTTCCACACGTGCGTTGCTAAAGCTCATAGAATTACTAGATATATTTTTGCCGTGTTTATATAAGTTGGCAAAACGAGGTTTACTTTATATATTAAGTGGGAGTTGATGAGAGGTGTTTAAAGGGGGTGGATAGAATAACAGGAACCCCTGAAAATGTATTTATATCAAGGAACAAATAAAGAGTAGGTTGATGCATTTGTTGTGTCTGTCTCACAGAGGCGCCACTTCAATGCTGCAGCATGGCGGCTTAGTGGTTAGAACTTCTGCTGACCAGCATTGCAGCAATGGGGTCCACAACTGAAACCACTACACTCTCTGCATTGAGTTTGAATGTTTTCATAGTGCTTATGTGGGGTTCCTCCCACACTCCAAGCTCATGTTGGTAGGTTAATAGGCTGCTTTCCAAATTCTCCCTTGCGTGTGTGTGTCACGTGCCTGGTGGTAGAGTCTGGCTTATGCAGTGGGCAACCTCTTACGACCCTGATTCGGTAACCCCTGGTAGAGAAGACAGGTGGTTCAAGAGTGCAGGATGGCACGAGGGCTGGACTGGTCGCTGATGGTACGTGAGGGTCCGCTGAAGAGCTTGTGCAGGACTGAAGAATATTGGTGCAGGCTGGGTCAGTAGCAGGCTGACGGTTCGGTACAGAAGGAGCAGGCAGGCGGATGGTCGGGTACAGGCAGGGTCGGCAACAGGCGGGCAGCAGAAGTACAGAGGGGTCAGGCAGCAGAGTAGTCATAGGCAAGCCGGGGTCGATGCAGGCACATATCAAGCAAGGTCAAGGTATAGCCAGGTCACAGGTAACAGGAAGACTCAGGAAACAGATTACAGGGGGTCACAGTAATGCTGTAGAAAGGACAGCATCTGTTTCATGGTACTGCCCGTTTAAATAGGCTGTTTGGCGCCAGTGACGGTGCGCACTGGCAATCCGGGTTCAGGTTGCGATCTCTGACAGTGTGCATGCGAAAAAAGGAACTTTCGACTGTAAGCTCCTTGATAGCAGGAGCTGATGTGAATATACAGTGTGTAAATTGTTAGTGCTATACAAGTACCATGGTAATTCTGCAGCCTTTAATTCCTGGGAAGGGTTAAGTGTCACCCAGGGTTATCATCCAGGTAGGTTAAGGGGCTCCAGGATGCTTGTGTCATACAGACGAAACTGGCTTTAAAGTTTCCACAAAGATTGGCAAAACCGTTTGGTTCCTGGAGCCTAGAGTCTTTGTAGAGTCTTGCATTTGGTGTGTCTGTGCTAGGCCCTTCCATGGTGTGAGAAGAGTTGAGTATTTCTCAGGGTTTCATCCAGGTAGGTTGAGGGGCTCCAGTCTGCTTGTGTCATACAGAGGAAACTGTTTTCAATTGCCACAAAGATCTGTAAAATCCAGTTTGGGTTTTGGTGCCCAGAGACTTTGTAGAGATTTGTATTTGGTGTGTGTCAGTGCTGGAAACCTGACATAGTGTGAGAAGGGTATTAGTGTCCTTCTGGGTTTCATCCAGGTAGGTTGAAGGGCTTCTGGAGGCACCTGTCATACAGAGCAAACTGGCTTTTCAGTTACCACAAAGATTGGTAAAACACAGGTTGGGTTCTGGAACCTGGAAGCTTCGTAGAGACTTGCATTTGGTGTGTCAGTGCTGGGCCCTACCATGGTGTGAGGAGAGTTGAGTGTTTTCTCATATTTCTCAAGGTTTTCATCCAGGAAGGTTGAGGGACTCCAGGGTACTTGTGTCATAGAGGTTTAAGACCTGGAGCCAGAGGCGTAACTAGAACCTTCAGAGCCCCGGTGCAAGAAACTATGAAGGGCTCCCTGACCCCTGGTCAGGGCCCTTCCCTCTTCCCACTGATACTGGGGCCCTTTACTCCTATCGCGGGTCCCTTTATTACCCTTCTCTACAGCATCTGGCAGGAGAGAGGAGGGAGGAAGACAGCAGCTCTGTGGGGGGACCAGGGAAGCACACAGGGACCCTGGGAACAGCAGAAGACAAGTAAACTGGATGGAGGAAAATGGAGGAGATTGGGTCCTCTAAATACCACACCCGCCATCCCTCCTATTCAGGTGTAGAAGGGAGGCAGATGGGCCCCCTGGACCCCCTATCGTTACGCCCCTGCCTGGAGCCTAGAGGTTTCATCGAGACTTGGGAGAGATGATGTCTCCAATCTAGGGTCCAGATATTGCGGACAGCCAGCACACTTGATTGTGCAGGCCTTTTGTTAGAAAGTTGATTCGTGTTTTGATTAACGTGGGCTTGGAAGCTATGGATATGACTGTCCATGAAACACTGCAATTGGGCCATATCAGAAAGTGAACTCAATTTAAGGGATATTTTAAACCAAAAAAAGTTAAACTTTATTATGATGCAACTTACCAGACCATAGATGTGGTGGCCATATCTGGGAACGTGTGACGATGATTCCTGAGAATGGGGGTGGAGTGGGGCTAGTCTTGTACCATGCAAATAGTGTTAAAAGTGGGAGAGGCTTAAAGGATGGGTCCAGAGGCTAGAGTATACATACCGGTGACATTTTAGGGCATTTGGCTACCACCGATCTACCATTCTAGTGACACTGATAGTACACTGGAGGCTTCACTTTCACATTCGATGTGAAATCTATACTTCTTCAAACCTTCCTGAGTTCAGGCATTCTGAAAGGACATAACCAAAGGCCCTAATGAATAGGGGTGATGTGAACCCCTGAAACGTATTGGCTTTCTTATTTTGGTAAGTTGATCTTCTAATATTGTAATATTCTGGAACCTATCTCATTTGGTGTGGTGCCCTTACTACTATCGACTTTCTCTCAGCAACTCCTATTTAATTTCAAAGTTATATGGTGGAAGCCTCACCGAGGTGATTCAGCTCAACTAATAAGACAGTCAGACACAATATCATCAACTGTAGGCGATCTTGGACCCTTTTTGTACAGTATGCACTGACAGTGAACCTGATACTTGTACAGTCCCATAAACTTCTTCAGGGCCGCTTGGATCATCTTTGGCCTTGGGACACAGACCCATAGAAGTCTATGGGGCAGTAATGCTAAGGTGCGCCAGGACAGTGAAGACTTGCACCAATGCATGTGAACAAACACTTGAACCTTACCGGCCCCTTCCCCCACTCTCTATGCGCCTATGTGCCCGCAGCAGTCAGCGGGAAAGGGAAGCTGGTGGCACTGTGGGGGGACAAGGGGGGTCAGATGTGGGCAGCCCAGGGAAGGAGATTGGCATACAACATTATAGAACAACGCAGTGTCTGTGTCTCTCCCTCCAGCAGCGGGAGGGAGAGGGGGAGAAACCAGCTTTCAGCTGTTGGAGGGAGAGACACAAATACAGTGCATTTTTCTGTAATCGCCCTCCCATCTTGCCGCACCGATCCCCCTGTGTGCTTGGGCCCCCTACGAGAGGCCCGGTCGTACCCCCCTATTAGCGGCATTGAGTCCCATAGACCTCTTCAGGATGTCTCGGATTGTCTTTAGCCTCGGAACAGAGCTCCTTGAAGATCTATGGGGCAGTAATGCTCAGGTGCGTCCTGGACAGTGAAAAATTGCACCACTGCATGTGAACAAATGCTGGAACCGTGGCACTCAGATTAAGGGAAGTATACATCTGTGGAGGGGGGAGGGTGAGATAAGATTTGGCCAGGGAAAGGGGCAAACAGAATGATGTACTTTGACCTAATTCAAACCAGTTATTTTTAATTAAGAAATATTTTCAATCAACAAATAGCCCTATTTCAGTATCTGCAAACCAGATGCAGGTAAGAACCTGCAACAAAGTTTGGTAAAAATCCTTACAGCGCTTGTCCTTTCCATGAAGAGTTCCCCTTTAACAATGACTCTGGAAAAAGCAACATGTTTCTGCTAATTACATTTCTGTCTCTCATTAGTGCGTCTTATCCGTGTGCTTGAAAATAAAAAAAGGATTCTGAATTCCAAAGCGAATTATAATCTTGGAGGAAAATATAATCCTTCCTGTGCCGTGAACGGGTCACGCACTTTGCTTTAATGAGATCTGAAATTCCAGCAGGCATGCAAAATTCCTGCATCTGCTTCCTTCCCGATGTCGTCTCACTAACACAAAGGTGGAAATCATTCTGGAAGCTGCCACTTCCAAAAAAAAAAAAAAAAGAGCAACCCTGTGGTTACTTTCATTGTGCGTTTTCTTTTATGGATAGAGAACAATGGGTTAGAACCCCTGTCCGATTTTTATTGCTGTCTTTTGTCCTCTCCCTATTTGTGAGCATTGCCTCTGGGAATGAAAGTAATCCAACATTTGGAGTTGTCACCAGAACAAGGGGAGGGTTATTTTTTCAATGGAGGTACTGCTAAAGATTTCCTTTCACTTCCCTTGGTGTCTCTGGGACAGCAAGTGAACACCACATTTGCTAATTATTTTATTTTCTTTAAAAATGGCTTGAGGAAATAGTTTATAAACATCTGTTGATCCTGCCAGTTTCTGTTCTCTAGGAGGTCTCCATTCATTGCGTGACCTCCATCACCCAACGCTTCAGGAAGGTAGTCCCCCTACTGTATGCATTCATGCAACCAGTGCCCCCTGCTGGATGACCTGTTACAGGTAGTTCAGTTAGTGCAATATACACTAGTATTCTGCTCTGATTTATTTCATACAGTTCCCTCCAAATGAAACGACCAGCAACCCTGCACTATGTGATCCTGACCCAGCCCCTAAGACTGGCATTGGATGTAATTGTGCTCTACCTCTAGATCAGGGGTCTCTAAACTTTCTAAACTAAGGGACGATTTACTGTCCTTCAGCTCGGAGTGGCCAGTGAAAGTAGAAAATGCCCCAAAGTCGCAGGAGTAAAAAAATTACATTGTGCCTGTAGTCAGTAGAAGGAGGAATAGTGCCCCATCATTGCTATTCATGGAAGAAATGGTGCCCAATTGTTTATATCAGTGGGAGGAATAGCGCCCCATTGCTTTTGTCAGTGGGAGTAATATTGCCCATAATTGGTGTCAATGGACTGTTGCTGTCAGTGGAAGGATGGTTCCCCCACTGTTGGTGTCAGCAGAAGATATGGTTTCCCCGCTGTTGGTGTCAGTGGAAGGAATGGTTCCCCACTGTTGGTGTCAGTGGAAGGAATGGTCCCCCACTGTTGGTGTCGGTGGAAGAAATGGTTCCCCACTGTTGGTGTCGGTGGAAGGAATGGTTTCCCACTGTTGGTGTCGGTGGAAGGAATGGCTCCCCACTGTTGGTGTCAGTGGAAGGAATGGTTCCCCACTGTTGATGTCGATGGAAGGAATGGTTCCCCACTGTTGGTGTCAGTGGAATGAATGGTTCCCCACTGTTGGTGTCAGTGGAAGGAATGGTTCCACACTGTTGGTATTGGTGGAAGGAATGGTGCCCCCTTGTTGGTGTCAGTGAGAGGAATGATTCCCCACTGTTGGTGTCAGTGGAAGGATTGGTTCCTCACTGTTGGTATAGGTGGAAGTAATGGTGTCCCCCTGTTGGTGTCAGTGGAAGGAATGGTTCCCTACTGTTGGTGTCGGTGGAAGGAATGGGGCCCCCTTGTTGGTGTCAGTGGGAGGAATAGTGTCCCAAAATTGGTGTCAGTGGAAGGAAAAATGCCCCATTATTGGTGTCAGTGAGAGGGACGGCTCCCCACTGTTGGTGTCAGTGGAAGGAATGGTTCCCCACTGTTGGTGTCAGTGGGAGGAATAGCGCCCGAGGGCCAGAGAAAGGCATGCAAAGAGCCGCAGTTTGGTGACCACTACTCTAGAAGGTGGTTGGGAGATGATTTGATTATGTCATGGTGTCCACCACCAGAGAGGCTCTTTCATTCGTATCGGTTGGAGAAGAGTTGCTCCATCCCATTGGTTCTTGACTAAATCTGGAGAGGGCCTATGTACCAACGCGTCCGCTTCACCATCAGGATGGTTGTAACAATCAGGGGAATTCCATAAATCCTTAACAACACTTTTGTGGCGGTGACCATTTAAAATGCCCATTTCCAGATTCAAAAACCCTTGCCGCCTGTTTTGTGCCCAAACTGTTGGCGTTCTATATGCTGCGATTTCCGAAATGAATAATGGTGCTGAGCTGAACTTTTCATCAAATAACTCAGCAAATCAAAACTTTGCGGTGAGCACTAAGCTCCGCCCTCCCCATTATATGTAGTTTGTGAAATATCCGCTATGTCTCCCCCGCCGCTTTTTTGTACAGCTGTCATCTTTAACATTTGTTAAGAGACTTAAATGATCCCTGGGTAGGCGGCGTACAAGTGTAAAGCTAATTTCATTTCTTACTAGTTCTATTACCCGGTGTCTGACGCCCCCCGATCCGAATGCCTTGTGTAAATTTTTTTTAATCAACGATTCTTGCAGTGTCTTCCCCCGGCTGTAATCTGCTGGATGGCTCTGCGCGGAGCTTGTCCAATATATTGCACATAATCCTACCCCAAGGTATGCTTGCATGTCGGAGCTGTAAATCAACTTAATTAAAATCAATTCTGCAGGAAGTGGGAGGCTCTGCGATTTAATGAGGGTTCTAAGGGGACGCGAGTGAATGGCGTTTAGTTATTTCGCTGGCAACGCCAGTGTCGCCCGAGTTACTGTGGACACGACCTCGTGCTACCCCGCTGCCAGCGTACGCCAGGACTTAATTCCCCTGTTTACCTTGGCTTTAACGCCTATAGAGCCAGGACAGCTGGCGGCTTCCTACAGGTACCCGCAGATGGGAAATGATTTTCCAATGGAGGGGTTACCTGGGGGCATTAGAGAAAGTTGATTTCATCTCCTTTTTTATATATTTGCTGTATCATAGTTAATATTATATTTAACCTCTTCATGCCTAATGGTAAAACAAATCTTAATGCCTAAGCCCAATTTTGCAACTTTGACGTGTGTTAGTAAAACCGTACATATCATCACATATATTTTCTGCATCCAGGTGGATTGTATCTTGTTTTTGGCAGAAAAAAATTGGGCTTTCATTTTGGTGGTAAATGGATATCTCCCCTGATTTTTTTATTTTTTTTATTATTATTATTATCTAAGGAAAACTGGCCCAAAAAAGTAAAAAAAAAAAACTTTTTTTTTTTAGCTGTATTTTTCTTGCTACTACCACCACTTTCCACCAAAGAGCAACCCAAAATAAATTCTCCTGCTCCTGACAATTGCAGCAATACTACATATCTGTATGTTAGCTGATATTTGTACCCGTAGTAGGGCCCAGAAACATTAGTGTGCATTTTGCTTTTTTTAGTCCTATCTAAAACACACTGACACGAATACTAATGTAGCCACGTGCTCCCTTAAGAGTGGCTGATAGTTGTGGTCCGCCTGCCTGCTGCCATCAATCACACGTATTCCACACATCCAAAGTCACTGAACAGGCCGGTACTTTGTTTTTTGTTGTTTTATTTAGGGGATTGAACTTGGATAGGGATTAGGGATGACTGTGGGATGCCCAAAGAGTGAACATGAGACCCACTACACCCTGTTCCAAATTATTATGCAAATTCTATTTCAGTGTCACAAAGATTTTTTTTTTTTTTTCAGTTTAACTCATGGTTGGCATTGTGTCTCAGAGCCGGTTCACACTGAGGCGACTTGTCAGGCGACTCAAGTCGCCTGACAAGTCGTCCCCATGCAGTGCAATGGAACCGTTCTAATAGGAGCGACTCAGGTCGCTCCGACTTAGAAAAGGTTCCTGCACTATTTTCGGGGCGACCTCAGCGCGACTTGCATTGACTTCTATGTAAAGAAGTCTCCTTGCAAGCCGCGCTGAGGTCGCCTCGAGCGGGGCGACTTGCTTTGCCCTGCAAGTCGCGCCGCTCCAGTGTGAATCGGCTCTTAGGGCTCTTTTGATCACTGAAAACAATCTCGGACACCTTTGATAATTAGATTTCCAGGTGAGCCCAATTAAAGGAAAAACTACTAAAGGAGGGTGTTCCACATTATTAAGCAGAGCACCATTTTCAAGCAATATGGAGAAGAAAAAGGATATCTCTGCTGCTGAAAAGAGTGAAATAGGTCAATGCCTTGGACGAGGTATGAAAACATTTGATATTTCACGAAAATGTAAGCGTGATCATCGCACTATTAAGAGATTTGTGGCTGATTCAGAGCACAGACGGGTTTGTGCAGATAAAGGCACATTGAGGAAGATTTCTGCCAGATCCATGCATCGGATCAAGAGAGCAGCTGCTAAAATACCATTACATAGCAGCAAACAGATATTTGAAGCTGCTGGTGCCTCTGAAGTCCCTCGGACATCAAGGAGTAGAGTCCTCCAGAGTCTTACAACTGTGCATAAAGCTTCCATTCGGCCACCACTAACCAATGCTCACAAGCAGATACGGCTGCATTGGGCAGAAAAATACATGAAGACTAATTTTCAAACAGTCCTGTTCACTGATGAGCGCCGTGCAACCCTGGATGGTCCAGATGGATGGAGCAGTGGATGGTTGGTGGACGGCCACCCTGTTCCAACAAGGCTGCGACGTCAGAAAGGCGGTGGTGGAGTCATGTTTTGGGCTGGAATCATGGGAAGAGAGCTGGTCGGCCCCTTTAGGGTCCCCGAAGGTGTAAAGATGACCTCTGCAAAGTATGTGGAGTTCCTGACTGACCACTTCCTTCCCTGGTACAGAAGGAAGAACTATGCTTTCCATAATAAA
Organism: Glandirana rugosa; assembly: GCA_018402905.1. Lineage (NCBI taxonomy): Eukaryota > Metazoa > Chordata > Amphibia > Anura > Ranidae > Glandirana > Glandirana rugosa. Next base: position 193,727 of record BLSH010263576.1, read on the forward strand.
ATCATCTTCATGCATGACAATGCACCATCTCATGCTGCAAAGAATACCTCTGCATCAATGGCTGCTATGGGGATAAAAGGAGAGAAAGTCATGGCGTGGCCTCCATGCTCCCCTGACCTCAATCCTATTGAGAACCCTTGGAGCATCCTCAAGCAAAAGATCTATGAGGGTGGGAGGCAGTTTACATCCAAACAGCAGCTCTGGGAGGCGATTCTGACATCTTGCAAACAAATTCAAGCAGAAACTGTCCAAAAACTCACAAGTTCAATGGATGCAAGACTTGTGAAGCTGCTATCAAATAAGAGTTCCTATGTTAAAATGTTTAAAAAGTTAAAATGTTCGAAGTTTGATTGAAATAGCTTTTGATTTCAGTAAATATGCTGCAAAACACAACAAATGACAATTTTCAGTTCTTTACAACCTATAAAGTGTTTTGAAACTTACTGTGCGTAATAATTTGGAACAGTGCATTGTAAGTTTTTTATTTTGAAAAAAAAAATCCTGTTATCATTAGGAGGTTCGAATAAAATGTGAATTGTACTCTTAATAGTTGATAACATGAGAATTATGCTGACTGTTCTTTACATCAATTATTTAGGTAAATGAGAAAAATATCATTGGCATAATAATTTGGAACAGGGTGTATATACACCTCCGTTATATACACTCCTTCTCCTCCAGCAGACTACTTGCTGACTGTTACACCTGTCCTCCTGGTCCGAAGGGAAATTTATCAGACCTCCATAACACTTCCTCTTCACCACAGCTAGCGCCTGGTGAGGCCCGCTGCAACCGGGGGCAAGGCCTCAGATCCACCCTTTGTGGTTAAGAGTCGCAGGTTTCCTTCCCTGAAACCATGCAACCTCTTTAGTGTAGCAAAGTATGTTGGTGCTAGCTGGGCCTTTGGATGAACTACAACTCCCAGCCCCTCCTCCAGACCCATCTGGTCTGTCCTGCGGTCTAATGTCTCTCCTTCCCCTTGGTTGGTTCCTCCTGGCTTCCACAGACTGCTCTTTCTCTCTTAGCAGACTGTCGCAGCCGTCTCATCCAACTCCCAGGGGGCCACCACTCACCGAATTTATGGTGGATTCCTTTTAAGAGTCTCCTTCCATGTAGAACTCAGCTGCTCTCCTGCTTCTCCTGTACCACTCCAGGAGCCCACTCCCGCTCCTGCCTGCACCTAAACCCCAGGTCTCAGGTTCACCCCCCCCCCAAAAGGGGGATCCCCTCCCGGGAGAGGCCTGATCCGCAGCTCCAGCTACATCCGAACTCTTCCACCCGAACTCTCCTGACACCTGCTGGCAGCTGTATTTAAGGAGGCCTCCCCCTGCTAATCCAGCCGCTAGATTGGTCAGAGCTCCTTGTCATACATCAGGAAGTGACACCTCCTCATCCATCCCCCTTCTAGAGTTTTCCCAGCTCAAGGGGAGGAATTTCCAAGGAGTGTCCCTTCCCTCCATCTCCAGCCCCTCCCCTGAGCCTCTCCCAGCCCAGATCAAAACATTCAGGCCTGACTAGATTTTTTCCTTTCCTACCAAAAATCTACAAAAGTAAAAGCACCTATATTATGGGGGCACTACACTAATTAAAAAAACAAAAAGCAAAATACTGTCCAAAAAATACAGACTATGACCCAAACACTAACCCTGGGACCTTGATATAGGTATAGTTCACTGCTGTGATCTGAGCCGGAAGTGGGAGCGGGTACCTGTCAAAACCAGGTACCTGCCCCCCCCCAAAAAAAAAAGTGCCAAATGTGGCAATGGAGGCGGGGGAGGGTGCAAACAAGCAGAGCTTCCCCTTTTGGGTGGAGCTCTGCTTTAAGCAATATGAAATTGCATGCATGGGAGGATGTCAAACTGAAGGAGTGAGGCTGCGTTTGCACACAGCCCATATGTGATGCTGAACCTCCATGATTAAAAGAACTGAAAGCCAATGAGTGAAAAGGGTGGCCCAGAGACTGTCAGATTGGGGAGGAAAGGGCTAGATGATGTTGGACATCCTCCGTCCTGGTGGGAGGGGCTGGCAGGGTAGTGCACTTAGCTTCATAAAACAAAAAATCCCAGCCCTGATGCAAGCAGTGGGATGGCTCTTGAATTATACAAATATTAAAATACCCTAATGGGTGGATATCAATCTGGAGAAGTGGGCGTTCCTACACAGGCTGTATTTACATGCAGACCTAGGTAACACCCACATTTGATACTGAGCCTCCATCATTGAAAGAACTGAAATCTATTGAATAAAAGGGACAGTCAGACTGGGGAGGAAAGAGCTAAATGATGAATGTCCTCCAGCCAGGAGATGAGAAAGGCTCTCTCTGACTTGCTGCAGCTTGTAATGCATCTTCGTACAGGAGAGGAGCCTGTACAACTGTGTAGGACTGAAAGGAAATCTGGAGATCATGTGGCTTACCAAGTTTTACTTCAAATTTGCATTATATTAAATCATTCCTTTAGATATTATCTAGGGAAGGGTTAGAACCCTTGCTTTTATTCATTCCTCCTCTTTATTTTTTCTGGTGACCATTGTTGGTGACACAGAAATTGATGGAAGATCCAAGATTTTAGATCTTCCATTGGGGACACCTGTTGCAGGGACAGTAGTTTAAGAATCTTCACTTTGGAAAAGATTTCCGCTCACTTCCTGTTATGTCCCCAGCATAGGAAATGAAGGGAAATCTCCCCAATGGAACACAAGCAGCATTAAATAACCACTTCCCTACAACTAAGAAATAACCACAGCCGTAGTCCTCACCCAGAGACCACCCACCTAATTGTGTTTCACCACATTGGGCTTAATCGGAGAAGTCCTCTACGATTAAGTGATAACCACAGTCGTAGTCCTTACTCAGAGACCACCCACTTTAATGCACTTCATCACATCGGGCTGAGTTGTAGAGGTCCTCTAAAACTATGCAATAACCACAGATATAAGTCCTCACCCAGAGACCACCCACTGTAATGCGGTTCACCACACCGGGCTTGAGATTCTCTACGACTAAGCGATAACCTCAACTATAGTCCACACCCAGAGACCACCCACCTAAGGCTTAGTTGTAGGAGGTCCTCTTCAGCTAAGCAATAACCACAGATTGTAGAGAATAGGGCACTCTGGATAACAAGGAGACTTTAACAAATAGTACTGGACTGGCTCTTGAAATATAAATTAATGCACCACAGTAGCACTTCAGAAGAGAGAGGCACACTATAGGAAAAACAAAGCAGAGAAGGAGGCGCTTCTAAGTGCAGTAATAAAACACTTTAATGACAAGGAAGAGTTTAAACCACTTACAAGATGGAACTCCTTCTGGGGATAAAGACAGCTGCAGGTGGAAGTTCCAGCCGACCAGTGGTGGGAAGCACTGTCTCTCTGATCCAAGATGGAGGGCCATGCTGTCAGGACCAGCATGACATCCAGGCAACCGGAAGTGACGTCAGAGTGGGCGGGGCATGTTTTGGAGCATGCCCAGTCGCTCCTTCTTCAAACCAATCCTGACCGCATGGCCCTCCATCTCGGATCAGAGAGACAGTGTTTCCCACTACTGGTTGGCTGGAACTTCCACCTGCAGCTGTCTTTTACTCCTAGGAGGAGTTTGATGTTGTAAGTTTTATTTTAAACCTTCCTTATAATTTAAAGTATTTTATTACCACACTTAGAAGCACCTTCTTCTCTGCTAAGCAATAACCACAGCTGTAGTGATCACCCAACTAACGCGTTTCACCACATCAGGCTTAGTCGTTAAGGTCTCTTATAACTAAGCAATAACCACAGTTATACTCCTCACCCAGAGACCACCAACTCCAATGCATTTTACCACATCTGGCTTAATCTTAGAGGTCCTCTATGATGAAGTGATAGCCACAAGCATAGCCCTCATCCAGAGGCCACCCTACTAACACATTTCTTCTGATCAGGCTTAGCCATAGTACAACTAAGCCCTATGTGGTGAAACTACCTTGCCTTTTTCTGTGGTGCACTTGGAGCGAGGATGGCTCCTCTCCAGCCTACATTCGAGAGATAGCGGTAGTGAGTGCTATGAGCGGAGAATACCTACAGTATACAACAAAGTTGTGCTTGTCAATGCTCTAGCAATCTAAATTTCATCCAGTTAGTTTAGATCTGCTTTATGGGCCCATTTACACTGATGCATTTTAACGTTCCGACTCATTATAACGTGTCATGGTTCCCACTGATCATGTCTGTTTCCATCTCAGTGCTTTTCTTGTGTTTTATCTGTAAGTGTGTATTTCAGCTTTTAAGCCGATATGTATTGTGCACCTTCACAGCCTGGTAGAACCTAACAGGAGTCATTCTATTAGAATTGTGAATGGTTTGGGTTCCGGGTGAGTTTTCCATGTCCCTTGCTCCTCTAGGGCTCGCAGTGTTTAATTCAGCCTGTGATAATGGGGTCGGATGAAAATCTACCTGTCTCTCAGGAACTCATTTCACATCTGACCAAAGTCCAATTTTCGGTCCTTTGTCTCTGGCTCCTGCCGGCGGGGCTCAGGTCTCCGGGTCTCTGAACAGACCTCATTTATTGGGGTTGGCAGTGTCTGCGGGATTGGACGGAGCAGACGAAAGGAGGGGGAGGGGGATGAATGATCAAATTCCTGGAGATGGAGACTTTAATGTTCAAGACGGAGATCGTTTGCCCAACGCGGCTGGGAAGCAATCTTTGCGCTTGGTTTCAAAATATTTGATCCTGAGAATAAAATATAATCTACTAGAACAAAGCTGCGTCTGTGTCTGCCCAGCTCGTTCTAATAAGCTCTGCGAGGAGCGATGTATAAAACGCTGTGCCCACAGCAACCCGTCAACGTCCATCACGTACCAGGTTGGCTTTAATGAAGTGACTTCTGTTGCTTGCTACAGGTTAAAGCACTTGGTTTGCATTTTCATTTTATACGCCTAGATATGCAAGCCGAAGGTAATCATTTCTATTGGGGATTTACAAATTATACTTAAATCATCAAGTTTCCTCATCATTCCAGCTGTCATTGGCTTTCACTGATTAAAACCATCAAGCAAATAAAAGTATGAGGGCTGTACCAAAAGTAATGTAAAAGGGGACATCGCTTTTTTATTAACTGGTTTACATTTCACATTTAGAGTAATTCTTTCTCTATAATAACTTCCTTCCTTCCATTTCTTTCTTTCTTTCTTCCCTTAACCTTTCTTTTCTGTTCTTCTCTTTTCTTTCTTCCCTTTCTTTTCCTTTTCTTCCCTTTTTTTGTTTTTCTTTTTCTTTTCCTTCTCTTTCCTTTCCTTCTTTTTCTTTTTTTTTCTTTTCTTCCCTTTTTTTTTCTTTCTTTGTTTCTCTTCCTTCCTTTCTTTCTCCTTTTTTTTTTCTTTCTCTTTCCCTTTTTTCTCTCTCTTTTTTCTCTTTTCTCTTTCTCTTTTTTCTCTTTTCTCTTTCTCTTTTTTTCTCTTTTCTCTTTTTCTCTTTTTTTCTCTTTTCTCTTTCTCTTTTTTTCTCTTTCTCTTCTTTCTCTTTTTTTCTCTTTTTTTCTCTTTTCTCTTATTTCTCTTCTTTCTCATTCCCTTCTTTCTCTTTCTCTTCTTTCGCTTTCTTTTTTCCTTTCTCTCCTTCCTTCTCTCCTTTTTTTTTTCTCCTTTTTTTCTCCCTTTTTCTCCTTCCTTTCTCCTTTTTTCTCCTTCCTCTCTCCTTTTTTCTCCTTTCTTTCTCCCTTTTTCTCCTTCCTTTCCCCTTTCTTGTTTCTCTTCTTTTTCCTTCTTTTGTTTTCTTTCTTTTTCTTTTTCTTTCTCCTGCTATCTTCGTTCTTAGCAGATACTGTATTCCAAGCAGAAGCAATGTGTCAACATTGAGTTCATGATGAAGGGGGGCAGGCTGCCCAACATCCACAGAAGGCTACAGAATGTTTTCAGAGATGACACCATGGACAAGGGTGACTCTTGTACATGGTGTCATCTCCGTAAAACATTCTATAGTCTTCTATGGATGTTTGGCAGCCAGCAAGCCTCCTTTATCAAGAACTCGATGACAGCACATTGCTTCACATGTTGGTATAGTAAGTCTTCCTCTATAGTAAATCTTCTTTTTCATTGCAGGTAAATAATGGATCCCAAGCAGAAGCTGTCAATGATTTCTTGGTGGAGGGATGCAGGCTGTCTGACATCCACAGAAGGCTAGAGAATGTTTACGGAGATTACATAATTGACAAGAGCCATGTCTTATCATTGGTGTCTCTTACCAATGGTGTCATCTCTGTAAAAATTCTGTATTCTGCTGTGGATGTTGGACAGCCAGCAACCCTCCTTCATCAATAACTCAATGACAGCGCATTGCTTTTGCTTGGAATCCATTATTTACCTGCAATGAAAAAAAAGAAGTTACCAATATGTGAAATTTGAATGATCTTTGTAAGTTAAGAAAAAAACATGCAATTTTGAACATGTTCCTGACACGCATAGATATGAACCAAACCTTATACCAATGGTTACATGCGATTAAGAACGCTGACTGTCTCTTAATGTAGATGGCTTGTGTCTAGGCCTGGCAGCTAATCCCTTAGTTTATATGTGGCTATAGCGCAAAGTGTTGCTGCATCCAGATGTGGAGCTTAGGCACATCTGTATACAGCACCCTAATTACCCATCTGAAAGTAGCCGGGTAGGGGTGGGAGATATGACAGAGGTCCCCAAGAAATGAATGATGGAAAAAAAACAATGTTTTGCTTATTACTAGAACAGGAGGTTAATACATATCTTTCCAGTATGAACATTTGTTCCGGTGACAGTCAAAATTTGATTTCATTTCTGAAAAAGTAGAAGAAGCCAATCAGTCCATGCGCCGACAAGAAGCATGCTGATAGTTGGAGAGGGCAGAGTGACAGAGAGATGAACTCATCACTGTGCTGTTTTTATTTTATGTCCAGTCACAGGATGAGAGCAGGTCCATGATGATCTGGGCTCAGTGGAATTGGGTTTAGTGATACTGGCCTTCAGACTTAGGACATCTAGTGGCAGAAAAAGTAATGACACATGATGAATTTTTTTTTCAATTTGTGTTTCCCTGTTACCATATAAAAGTGTCCAGCACAACATGGGGCAGAAATAAGACTGTAAGGACCTCTGGTATGGTGACCACCAGATCGCCAAAAACCTTATGATCTGGCAGGGCAGCAAAGTGGCTCAGTGGTTAACACTAATGCTTTTTTCAACACTGAGGTCCTTGATTTGAGTTCTGGCCAATATGCTGCCTGCATGGAGTTTGCATGATATTGTGTGGGTTTTTTTTCCAATTTCCAAAGACATACTGGTTAGTTGGCCTCTGTCTTAATTGGCTCCCACTGCTGTCAATCACAGCCAGTGAGCCAATGAGGAGAGAGCGAGGAGTGGGGCCACGCCGTGGCTCTGTGTATCTTATGGATGCATAGAGCTGGGGTCGGGAGCGATCACGCACCCGTGCCCCCATAGCAAGCGGCTTGTTATTGGGGGCACTGGTCAAGGAGGAGAAGCCAGAAATGCCTGAGAAGAGACGGATCGGGGCTGCTCTGTGCAAAACCATTACACAGAGCAGGTAAGTATAACATATTTGTTGTGTTTTTGTTTTTTTAAGCCAAACCTTTAATACCACCTTAAATATGCAACAGTTGGCCAAGTTAAGTGGATAATGCAGCTCTGGTACTCATTTCAAACATGGAGCCACAAACAAGATAAGATTCCAAGGTGCACCAAAGACCGCCACACGGTCATGGTAGTTGATGGCCCAAGCAACTTTGACATTCACAATACACAATTTCCTTAACGTGTCCACATTGGGACCCTTGCGCCGGTTCCCTGATATTGCAACCTGAGGAGCCTATCTGCTATATTGAAAGCGGCTACTGAGATACCTACTCAGATGTGACAATGCACCCTCAGGGGTACCAGGAGTTGAGAATCATTGCTTTAGCATCTTTTGTGTGGTTGTAGAACATCATGGTATGAAGCGTCCCAGGTAACAATCACTTCGTATATGTCAGGTTTTGCTCATCAAAATGTGAAGCGATAACATTTCCCGGGAAAACAGTGTAATTATCTTGTATGACATGCACATCTCGCTGAGAGATGTCCAGTGACGATATATCCACTTCCTCTCTCCTTCTCACTTGTAATTATCTCTGAGCAGTGCTTGTGATTTGATTTATAAAATTGCAGAGCGTTGCGCAGTTTCTCTATTTTCTTTGGCCCACGCGTTTGATTCGCAATCAAATGGCCATCGCTCAGATTTGTTTTATTCCAAGAGTAAGCTGCCCTTCCAAATTTCATTAGTCTGGGAGCCTCTGAGCCAAGCCATCAACGTGATAATAAATGCCAACAGATTGCAGATCTATGGATGAAAATGGCACTCGTAGAGATGGTGGGGGCCGCCATCGGGGGGTGGGGGGGGTCTTTGTCTTGCAAAAGGGGGAGCTTTTGTACAAGCAAAAAGTAAAAAGTGCATTCATGCTGTTTTAATTAAATAGGATGACTCGGAGATCTAGAAAATAAAAGATGGGGCATAGACCTCCTTCACACTAGATGAATACAGGTGTGTTGGTGCTTCCATGTTCTCACACCCCAGCTCCCCCCAGTGCTCAGACTTACAGATTGATGAAATCCTTGTAGTATGCACCTTTACTCCAATTATCTTGGTTAGCTTCCGGATCCCATGCAGAGCGACTGCTCAGAATGCAGAAGGTTGTCTACTCAGCACGGGCAGGGGAGGGCTGGCAGCCTTAGGCCTGGGGGGGCAAGTCCAGTAAAGTGGCCCATTGAACCACCAAATCAGCTCACCATCCATGCCCACCTACATTAATAAGTGCCCATCAATGCAGCCTGATCAGTGCCCATCAATGCAGCCTCATCAGTACCCTGCAGCCTCATCAGTGCCCATCAATGCAGCCTCACCAGTGCCCATCCAATGCAGCCTGCAATGCAGAAAGAGGAGAGCTGCCGGATTACTAAGAGCGGGGATCTCCTGCTTACCTGGCGTGGCCGCTGTCATACGAAGTCCCACCTCCTGGACCGGCTCCTATAATAGACATCATCCATGGTAGGGCCAGCCCTGGGCGACCCCCTCTGCTTGCAGTTAGTTGGCGGCCGTGCCCCTGGCCCCTACTTCCTCCACAAAAAGAAAATATTGTCAGCGGGCAATGGCCGCCAGCCATTTCGAATGTAAGTTGGGGTGGCCTGGGGGGCAATTGCCACCCTGGCCCAGCCCTCCCCTGAGCACGGGTGCCATTCAGAGATTGCTTTTCATTTTGTCAGCGAATGCAAAGCGTTCTCTGATTAGATGAAGTGGAGAGGAGGGACCATGACGTGTTCAGAATGCAGCAGGGCAGCCATAAGGCAAGGGACCCAGAAACTACTGGAGATCACTGGAGTAGCGGGGCCTATTGTCATATGGTAGCTCAGGATTGCTGGCAGTGACAGTCTTAACAAATTTCCGAAACAAAAGTGCTTATCACAGCCAAAAAGAATGCAAAACAGTCCATAACTCTGGTTCAATGGCACAAAACAAGTTGCTGGTGCATCATCACCATACCAGTCCTGGGTTCTGGATCCCCAAAGAGGAGGTTTTCACAGTCCGCAACCGTGGCTCAATCCCAAGCTTTGTTCACCCTGCTCTTTCAGGTGTGTTCAGCTCACTCTCTCACTGTCAGGTGCCAACTGTTTCCTCTTCCTTTTCTGGATTCTGAGGCATCTGGGTTAACCCCCTCAGGACCTAAAGTTCCTGTAATTAGGGTTTGGAGGTTCTTCCACCCAAAACTCTTTGAACCTCCAAAATTCTAAGAAGGCCCCTAATAAAGACTTTGGATTCCAGAGGGTACTAAAAGTCTGTCTTCTCTTCTCTAGCCAAACTACCTTGGGACCTCTCACCTTGCATAGATGAGTACTCAACAAACCTTCAAATTGTGCCCCTTAAAAGGACCACAACCCAAGTAAATTGGTGAAATATACTTCCCATTCATATATATGAAATTCAATACCTAGATTTCTTTTTAAGTACAGTAATCCATAGTAGTTAAACAGTGTTCAGCCTACTGAACATAAAGAGTACAACACAGATTCTTGTTGGTTGCTTTAGGTCAGGGTTTCTCAGTCAGGTTCCATGGAACCCTAGGGTTTCTCCAGAGGCTGCTGTAGCAATGAGCAATTTCTACCTCTCAGATAAGTTCCTTCTGACATCATTGATCTTTTTAGCTATCTGTAAGAGGTTAATTCTTCCCAATGACCACAAGTGCAAGAAGCATTCTTCACACTGACCATCACACTAATATATCATGAATTGTAGATAGTCATTTTTAGCAGGGGTTCCCTGAGACCAGAAATTTATTTCAAGAGTTCCTCTGTGTTGAAAAGGTTGAGAGAGGCTGCTCTAGGTTAAAAGTCAAACTTTAGAATTTGAAATCTGTTTCCTTAATAGGTCCAAATTACATTAAAGTGGATGTAAACCCAATTGTTGAAATTCGAGCAGGGCACCTATATCTGCAGTGTTGTCTTACCTCTTTTCAAAGCACTAAGTCGCGTGACTTTCTCTTGCTCCGTTCTTCTGTTATCAGCATGATAACTTCTGACAAGTTCTCCATCAACTGAGATAAAACCAGGCTGAATTTTGTGTCAGGTGGGGTTGCTCATTTTCTTTTCAAAAACAGTCTATTTGCCTTTAGTCAATCAACTCCATTGTCTCAGACCCATGCCTATCACTGGTGACACAGGAGAACCACACAAGTCCCTGACAGTTGCTCAGGCCCCATAAGCTTCCAATTCCTAGACCCTCTGTACAGTAAGTATCCCTTTCCTGCCAGAGGCATTAATTCTGTACTATAAGGGATTTCTTTCCTTGTAATGGCAACATTGCAATAAGCTGCAAGGATGGAGAAGGCGCCCTACTGTTCTGGAATTTTCTGCCAAAGTGCCAAGAAAACAGTTCAAGAGTTCAGGGCTCATCGGCCTCATTAGTAGCAGCCAAATGCAACACAAAGTAAAAAAAAAACAGTACTGGAAGAGCCTGCTGTGATTACCGCTACCTATAAACCAGAATGAAACATCAATTAAACTTTCTTATGTAATCACAATAACAAAAAACTGTTCTGATCAAATAATCTTACATTCATAAACCTAAAAGAAAACACCTATTTTAAAAGATCATGCATAAATACCCAGGGATTGGCATTGGCGGTCTCAGTGGTGGCACTGCTACTGTTTGGGTTTGGGCTATCAACAGAAGGCTGAGGATTCAGGAATGGAGTACAGAACAAACGTTTGGTTTTGAAGGATTCGGTTAGGCTAGTGTTAGAGTAATACGTTGTTAGAGCTATTAAACATTCCCTCAATTAGGTGACCCTGTGTCTTCTGTGACCATTTTAAACATATGAAAAAGAAGCAGGGACCACGAGGAGCCTACCTGTATCTCCATTATCCTCCAAAATCATTTCTGTGCCCCCTTCCTATTTAGCTTCACTACTATGGCCCTAACCTTCCTGTCCTCTGGGCTAAGCCCTGCCAAACTACCCCCCTACCACCGCCACCACTGCCACTACCATCATTCAAGAAGAGCACTTCGGTGGCCAACAAAAGCTCTGTTATTATATGGGATGGACTGATGGGTGAAACTTCTCCCAGACGTTATGCAAGTCAAGTTCCTAAAAACAAATTGACACTAAATCATGGCAGTAGCTTACTGTATAAGAAGGTGTCCTACCTAATACAAGTAGCAGCGGGCACTTAGTGGTTTTCCAAAGAGGATTTGTGTTTTTAAAATAGATGACAGGCCCACTTCAAGATGGGAAATAGTAACATTATGAAGGTTTGTAGGAGGGTCCATGTGGCTTTTTTTAGTGCACGTCGTATGATAAAATTACTTTGTAGGTACCTGAAGTTGTTGGCCAATTTGTCTCCTCTTTCTGTAATTATTTCATTATTCACTTACAAATATGCTATGAGGTGCAGTTTTTTCACCAGCACCATCCACTGTCTTATGCATGCATTCTACTAGAATGGCTAAGAACCATGGGTCTGGTTTATCTAGTTGAGTTTTCCTAAACTCCCTTGTACCCTCCCCTCCACCCTCCATGGCAGACTGCTGCAGCAATGGCCCTTAAAGGGGATGTAAACCTGATTCATGAAATTTGAGCTGGGCACATATATCTGCAGTGTTTTCTTATCTCTCTTCAAAGCACTAAGTCCAGTGGCTTTCTCCTGCTCTGTTCTTATGTTATCAGCATGATAACTTCTAATAAGTTCTCCTTCACAGGAGATAAAACCAGGCTGAATTTTGTGTCTGGGAGATTACTATAAATAGATTAGCAGAGAGCTAAACTATTCACAGAACAGCTCTGAGAGTCTTTGCCTATGTGGAGTGGGGGTGTGTGCCTATTCTCCAATCAGCTGCCTTGGCTGTATGCCCAGACTTCACTCTCAGTGCTGAACAGGAAGAGAAAATCTCTAACATGATCTGAACTTTCTAAAGAATATATAAAGCTGAAGACAGCAGATTTACATGTCAAACTTATGTTGGGGGATTTGTTTCATCTGAGGCTGTTCACTTTACTAGGTATATGGAGGGTTTACATCCACTTTAAGGCTTGTATACATGCTATACTGTGCATCTGTTATATCATTTATTTTCATTCAATGAAAAGTGGAATGTTCCCATAAATATTTTAAATAAACAGTAGTGGGATGGGATTTTCACTTTGTCTGCTCTAGACAGTTATAGGATTAAAATGAGGCATTAGCTTTTCACAGCACAGAATTCTGGCACTTGGGATTATTTGACTTTCGATACGAGTCACTTAACTCACATTGTTGGAAGACTTGTCTTTGCATGCTCGCTAAAGTGCATGGGTAATGCTATACCATTGTGCGGAGGTAAGTATAGACACAATGCAAGCCATCGGATGGAAGAAAGGATGAGTTGTGTTTCAAAGCAGGTGATAGAACTAAAATAAACAGGTTTTGTCATGGCTCTTCACGGCATGATTACACTTCTCATTATATGTTGTTTTATTTTATCCTACACAATTTCCATTTCCTTTTCCCCTTAAAGACATAAGAAAGTGATGGTGGAAAAAGACGACCAAGTGGTTCATCTTTTTTTTTTTTTTTTTTTTAGTATACAAGACTGCTAAAAAAAAAAATATATATATATATATATATATATATATATATATATATATAATATATATATATATATATATGTGTATATATATCAATTTTATTTTAATTAAATTCCAATTTGGATAAATTTTGAATAAATTAAAAAAATTTAAAGCACTTACATGCAAAGTAGGTCCCACATGTAAACAATGATTGCACACATTTGAGCCAATTTCCAAGAGAGAGCAATAATTCAACCAGAGCTTATGTTTAACTCTAAACTGGTAATCTGTAAAGGCTTTTAAAGCATCGCCTATGGACAGTTTTAAGTACGGTAATTTGTGCCTTTTCAGACATGAAAAATGATAAATCTTGACATGTTGGGTATCGACATCATCTTATATAATTTACAAAAAATAGTGTGCTCTATGGTGTTTGTGTGAAATAAAATGCATTTAAGTGTACCTTTTCCTGAAGATTTGCGTTTTATAAAACGGCTGTGCAAAAATCGTGCAACATAAAAAAGTTGAAAAAAACACCATTTTATTCTCCTGGGCCTCTGCTTTCAGAAACTCATGTTTGTGGATTCTAAGTCAGTTTCTAGCATGAAAATGACTTGGTGTGTCTGTGTTTGTGTCCTTGCTGGGGAAACCTTCCCTTCCTCCTCTTTGTTTTACTAGGCTAAGACATTGAAAATGTCTACAGTTTTTAGTAGGGAGGGGTTACAATCCTTTTTCATTTTTTCCTGTCCATATAGGATAAAAGATTCAGTGGCCATCTCATGTATTGAAATACAGAATGACGTTTTATTTAAGATTGCACAAGAAAATTCAACACATTTGGGGGGTTTCAAAAAGGCTACGAACATATAAAACCATATATATTATTATGGTTTTTTATAAATTTCCTATCTAAAGCAATATTAAAAAAAAATATATAAAATCAAATTAATAATAAAAAAACAAATATATATATATATATATATATATATAAATAA
>BLSH010263576.1:217640-229840 GCA_018402905.1 Glandirana rugosa
TAGAAGGAGGGAGGGAGGGAGATAAGACTAGCAGGAAGGAGGGGGAGGGAGGAAGGACGATCAGAATAGAGGGAGGGAGGGAGGAAGATCAGAATAGAGGGAGGGAGGAAGATCAGAATAAAGGGAGGGAGGAAGATCAGAATAGCGGGAGGGAGGAAGATCAGAATAGAGGGAGGGAGGAAGGAAGATCAGAATAAAGGGAGGAAGAAAGATCAGAATAGAGGGAGAGAGGGAGGAAGAAAGATCAGAATAGAGGGAGGGAGGAATGAAGATCAGAATAGAGGGAGGGAGGAAGGACGATCAGAATAGAGGGAGGGAGGAAGATCAGAATAGAGGGAGGGAGGGAGGAAGAAAGATCAGAATAGAGAAAGGAAGGAAGGAAAGAAGAAAGATTGGAAAAGAGAAAGTAAAAAATGAAAATCATAATAGAGGAAGGAAGAAAGGAGGGAAGGAAATTATAGATTCCTTTTAAACATTTTTTGCCCATCCACACCTACCGAGTTGATTGTGGTGGTGTGTGTACCCCCTGTATTAAATATGGTGCATGGTGTTGAACTGTCTATTAAAAACAGGAGGGAGAGAAAGAAATATTAAAATAAAATCAGAAGCAAGAAAGATCAAAATAAAGGAAGGAAGAAAGACCGGAATAGAGGAAAGAAGGAAATAAATTATACATTCCTTGTAAACATTAGGGGCTCATCCACACCTAATGGGTCCATTGTGGTGTGTGTACCCCCTGTGATAAATATGGTGCATGGTGTTGGAAGTCTGTTGATGTGAATGTGCTGCCAGTGCACCACAATGGACCTGCGCTATCTTCTGTACCATAGTGCCCCTTGATACATGGTAGTGCGTTGCCGCGTGTTGTGTTGCACTGCACCACAGGTACATTAAGGTGCCACTAAAAGTGATTAGCCGTGTAATGATGTTCTGTGAGTCGGGCTCTACAGCACATAGGTATGAATGGGCCCTTGTATGAGGTGACTGTGATGTGTTGCAGTTGAACCTTATCTCTCACAGGCTTATAGTCACATGTGCTATAGAGCTCTTCTTATTTTTGTCTTTCTTTCAGCAGTCATATGATTACATTGCATCTCCTTGCTGCTCATTACTCTGTTTCCATGGAATGTCACATACTCTCCGGGATATGGCCCCCAGCGCCTGTTCTATGGTCAGCCTCAATCGTGTCTTTCATGTTGTCTGACCTTCGGCTTGTCATAAAACGACTTTCCAATAATGAAGTAGTTGTAAAATGGCAGCAGGCATGTAGCAGCTGATACCTTGCCATTCTCATCACATGTTCCATTCCCTGTATACACTGCTGGACGAGGCCAAGCCTCATAATAATGATCGGCGTTAATGTTCCTGGAGCCGCGGTGTCACCGGGTTAATATGAACATTTCTGAAGTTCCTGCTCTGTTGCGCGTCAACAAGCCAAGATGCAATTTTGTCATTTGTTGTTTTATTGTGAGCTGGAAAATTGAATCTGGGCCGCGGCACATCAAAGGCTCGGCCATAAATCGCTAAAATAAATGATTCTCGTCTATTATGGCGCTGATAAATTTTAAAGAGGAATTGTTGTCTTATTATTTTTTACTTCGTTGGTTTCAAGTAACAAAGATAGACTTTGTTAGGATGTATTGAAACCCAAGAACCCAGACCCAGAGCCAATCCTAAGCTCATCCCTGGTAAATGGGAATGTGCCAACCTGTTCTTGATCTGCGTTTCCAACGTAGGAAAACTGTGCAAATCTGCATGTACTCCACCATGACTCGCCTTCTCAGCTGTGCGATTGAATTATTTTGAAGTGCTGCCCCCCCCCACCCACTATATTGTATACCAGATGGAGCTATAACAAGATAGAAGTTGAATTACACGTCAGGAACATTTGCCTTGGACCTCTCCTTGGCTTCTCTATACCCCCCTATCTCCTCTGGTCCCTTCTGTCTTCTATAGCCATAAATGTAATTGTCATTGATAAATTAGCGGTCTGTAAGAGTTCACCGACCAGCAGCTCTCTTATGTGTTCTTGCTAGTTATCGGCTCTGTGAGGTCTCAACAACAATCGTAATTAGAGGGGAGAGTACAGATGAAAAAGCATTGCAGGTGATCCCATTCAACAGGACAGATATTGATGGTCTGCTATATTCCTCTTCCCTATAAAGAAGTCTTTCTTAACATTTTCAACCCCTAGGAACACTTGAAATATTTTTCAGGTCTTGGGGAACCCCTGATAGAACCAACTCATTGGGGTTTCATAGGAAAAATGATCCTTACATTGGTGGTTATTTGGAGGAAAGCTACTTATATATTGGGGTCTGTGGGAAGAATGCTCTTTACATTGGTAGTCAGTGGGAAGGATTAGGCATAGATTTGTGATCAGTGAAAAGAATGCCCCTTACATTGGTGATCAGTGAAAAGAATGCCCCTTACATTGGTGATCAGTGAAAAGAATGCCCCTTACATTGGTGATCAGTGAAAAGAATGCCCCTTACATTGGTGATCAGTGGAAAGAATGCCCCTTACATTGGTGATCAGTGGGAAGAATGCTCCTTTTATCAGCATCTGTGGGAATAATACCCCTTATATTGGTGATCCGTGGGAAGAATGCTCCTTACATTGGTGGTCAGTGGGAAGAATGGTCCTTACACTGGCGGTCAGTGGGAAGAATGTTCCTTACATTGGTGTTCACTGGGAAGAATGCCCCCTTACACTGGTGGTCAGTACAAAAGAATGCTCCTTCCATTGGTGTTTACTGGGAAGAATGCCCCTTACATTGGTGGTCAGTGGGAAGAATGCTTCATAAATTCTTGATTAGGGAGAAGAATGCTCTTACATTTGGAGGTCAATTAGAAGACTGCCCCTTACATTGATAGTCAGTGGGAAGAATGATCTTTACATTGCTGGTCAGTGGGAAGAATGCTCCTTCCATTGGTGGCCAGTGGGAAGAATGCTCCTTCCATTGGTGGTCAGTGGGAAGAATGCACCATCAGATGGGTAGTCCATCAGCTGCAACTCTAGGAACCAATAGCAACTTCTGGAGGAACCCTGGTTGACAATGGCTGCATTGAAGTAAGCTGGTAGGGAAGTCCTTTACGGTCCCGACCATTTCACTTATGCAGTGACCCTACCATTGACTCCCCACTCACACAATCTTGGTGGTCAGCAGCAAGAATGCTCCTTAAACTGATGGTCAGTGGGAAGAATGCCCCTTACATTGGTGGTGAGTGGGAAGAATGCTCCTTACATTGGTGATCATTGGGAGGAATGCTCCTTACATTGGTGATCAGTGGGAAGAATGCTCCTTACATTGGTGATCATTGGCAGGAATGCTCCTTACATTAGTGATCAGTGGGAAGAATGCTCCTTACATTGGTGATCAGTGAGAAGAATGCTCCTTACATTGGTGATCAGTGGGAAGAATGTTCCTTACATTGATGATCAGTGGGAAGAATGCTCCTTACATTGGTGATCAGTGGAAAGAATGCTCCTTACATTGGTGATCAGTGGGAAGAATGCTCCTTACATTGATGATCAGTGGGAAGAATGCTCCTTACATTGGTGATCAGTGGGAAGAATGCTCCTTACATTGGTGATCGGTGGGAAGAATGCTCCTTACATTGATGATCAGTGGGAAGAATGCTCCTTACATTGGTGATCAGTGGGAAGAATGCTCCTTACATTGGTAATCAGTGGGAAGAATGCTCCTTACATTGGTGATCGGTGGGAAGAATGCTCCTTTTATCGGCATCTGTGGCAATAATACCCCTTATATTGGTGATCCGTGGGAAGAATGCTCCTTACATTGGTGGTCAGTTGGAAGAATGGTCCTTACACTGGTGGTCAGTGGGAAGAATGTTCCTTACATTGGTGTTCACTGGGAAGAATGCCCCCTTACACTGGTGGTCAGTACAAAAGAATGCTCCTTACATTGGTGTTTACTGGGAAGAATGCCCCTTACATTGGTGGTCAGTGGGAAGAATGCTTCATAAATTCTTGATTAGCGAGAAGAATGCTCCTTACATTGGTGATCATTGGCAGGAATGCTCCTTACATTGGTGATCAGTGAGAAGAATGCTCCTTACATTGGTGATCAGTGGGAAGAATGCTCCTTACATTGGTGGTCAGTGGGAAGAATGCTCCTTACATTGGTGATCAGTGGGAAGAATGCTCCTTACATTGGTGATCAGTGGGAAGAATGCTCCTTACATTGGTGATCAGTGGGAAGAATGCTCCTTACATTGGTGGTCAGTGGGAAGAATTCACCATCAGATGGGAGGTCAGTCAGCTGAAGCTCAAGGAACCCCTAGCAACTTCTGGTGGAACCCTGGTTGACCATGGCTGCATTGAAATAAACTGGTAGGGAAGTCCTTACGGTCCTGACCAATGCACTTATGCAATGGCCATACTATCGGCTCCCCAGTCTCACAATATGACCCATTCTCACACATTGAGTAAGCTGCTGGAAGGTGCTGTTTAAGCCTCATGCATATGGGACGTTTTTGCAGCTGCTTCTAGGAGTGTCTGCCAGGGGGGTGGGGGGTTACACCTCCAAACTCCCCTGCATGTTATCCTATGTTTCCATTCACATGTTTAGAAGCAGGAAAAAAAACCCCACTGTCAATGCATCCAGGAGCTGCAGAGTTTGGGCAGAAAAACACTTGTTGCTTGTAAACGTGTCTGAACACGCTAGGCTTAAAATCCATTTATTATGGCCAATTAAATCAATTAACGCTCAAGCACTTAACACCTGTAAACGTACCTAAAGGCTTGTAAAAGCGTTAGACACTTTTATAAGTGTTGAGCATTTTTTCTGCAAAAACGCTGATGGCTTTAAAGTGATATTATTAAAGTCCTTTTTTGTTTGCTTTAACTTCTTCGCGTCCACGCCATAGCCGAATGACGGCTACAGCGCGGCACTATAATTCCAGGAGGCCGTCAATAGACGTCCTCCCCTTTGGCTCATGTTGGGCACACTCCTGCCGGCGGCATGCGTATACACCCGCGGGTCAGGCGGACCCGATGCCCACCGGAGACCCGCGGTCTCCTCACAGAGAGCCGGAACGGGGAACCGCCATTGTAAACACGGCGGTTCCCCGTTCTGTGAGGGGGGGCATGCCAGATCTACCGATTCCTGTCACTAGGATCAGTTAGATCTGTCATGCCCCTGCCAACCCCACCCCCCCCACAGTTAGAACACACCTAGGGAACACAGTTAACCCCTTCACTGCCCCCTTAGTGTTAATGTCAATGACATTTATACAGTAATCTGTGGCTATTTTTAGATCTGATCGCTGTATAAATGTCATTGGTCCCAAAAAAGTGTCAAGTGTCAAAAACGTCAGACGTGTCCGCCGCAATATCGCAGTCCCGATAAAAATCGCAGATCGCCGCCACTACTAGTAAAAAAATAAATAATAACGCCATAAACCAATGTCCATAGTTTGTAGGCGCTATAATTTTTGCGTAACCCAATCAATATACGCCGATTGCCTTTTTTTTTTTTACCAAAAATATGTAGAATATATGTCGCCCTAAACTGATGAATACATTTGTTTTTTTATTTTTGGATATTTATTATAGCAAAAAGTAAAGAATATTGTTCTTTTTTCAAAATCGCCGCTATTTATTCGTTTATAGTGCAAAAAATAAAAACCGCAGAGGTGATCAAATACCACCAAAAGAAAGCTGTTTGTGGGGAAAAAAAAGGACGTCAATTTTGTTTGGGTACAATGTCGCACGACCGCGCAATTGTCATTCAAAGAGTGACTGCGCTGAAAACTGAAAATTGGTCCGAGCAGGAAGGGGGGTTTAAGTGCCCAGTAAGGAAGTGGTTAATAACAAACTTGCTATACTTACCTGCTCTTGGCAGTGGTTTTGCACAAAGCAGCCCCAATCCTCCTCTTCTTGGTTCCCACGCTCCTGGCACTCAAGCAGGTGTGCTCCCGAGCCACGGCTCTGTCTGTCGCCCCCTTCGTCTCCTGATTGGCTAACTGTCTGTAATTGACAGCAGTGGAAGCCAATGGCCATTCATGAGTGCGAGTCCCCAGAGAGCTAAGGCTCTCGCGGATATTGCTGGATCGAGATGGGGCTCAGGTAAGTATTAGGGAGGGCTGCTGCACACAGAAGGTTTTTTTACCTTCATGCAAAAATGTGTGACTTTTATAATCACTTTATGGAGAGTTACAAAGAAAAGTCCTGTGTGCATGAGGCTTTAAAATGGAACCCCAAGTTCAACCTTGAAGAAAACGTGTACTAAGAGAATAGGAAGCTTACCATTGTTGTCCCATCGTTTTGAGTAAAGCAGATCCAAACCTGTTACCTAAAATATCATGTAAGCTTTCCCACATTCATCGGAGCTCCCCCTGCTTTCCCTGCATACTGTGAGCTTCTCATAGGGTGCACTAGAAGCTGCAGTAAGTCAGGTAGAGATTGCCTTCTTTCTTGGCTGGAAGATGTCCAGTGTGCTTTTGCTGCCCCTTTTCCTTCTGTGTGAATGAAGCCTAAAGCTGGCCATAGATGGCTTCAATCTCAGCCGGTTCAGCAGGGATCAGCCAAGATTCAAACCATCTATGCGCAGGTTGATTGTAACCAAGTCCATCCATCATGTTGGATTTTCCCATGGGATTATTGACAGCGGCTATAGCCGCTAGCAATAATGACTGTGTTCTCCCGGCTGGGATTCCCCTTCAGCACTGACTGCGTTGATGGGGGGAATTGAGCGATTTTCTTTCTGGGAACTTGTGGTTACAGGAAAGAAAATCGCATCATCTATGGCCTGCCTTATACATTGGTCTCTCAATTTGGGTGACTCCTTTGTGTTTGGGGCGGGGGGTTCCCCTGTTTTTTTTAAGGAGCAGCAAATTCAAGCCATTAAAATGTAAGTTTACTTAGTTAAAAAAAAAAAAAAAGTTATCCAACATCTTACACCCCCTTCACCCAATATACTTACCTTCGGACGTGATGAGCTGTCAGTGCCCATGCAGCCAATGTAGGAGTCCCGAAATTTGAAATCCCTGCTCTTCTATTCCCCTCTTTCTTTAGGGCTTCCTGGGCAGATCAGAGCAATTCTGATTGGTCAAAGCAGTAATTTGCCGGGACTGACCAATTAGAAGTGCTTTGATCCATCCTGGAAGCCCTGGATAAAGTAAGGGGAAGAAGTGTGGGGGTCCACTATGCTGTGATCTTCTATGCTGGCTGTGTCAGCACTGCTCATCAACGGAAGTAAGTACAGTGGGGCCTATGGGGGAGGGGAGGGGGGGGGGAGTGTAGGGCATGGGTGCTCAACCTGTGGCCTGCCAGCTGTTGCAGAACTACAGGTCCCATGATGCATTGCTGGGCTGACAATTACAAGCGTGGCTCCCAAAGGCAGAGGCATGATGGGACTTGAAGTTTTGCAAATTGCTGGAGAGCCACAGATTGAGCACCCATGGTGTAGGGCAGTGATGGCGAACCTTGGCACCCCAGATGTTTTGGGACTACATTTCCCATGATGCTCATGCACTCTGCTGTGTAGGTGAGCATCATGGGAAATGTAGTTCCAAAACATCTGGGGTGCCAAGGTTCTCCATCACTGGTGTAGGGTGTTTGTTCACCTTTTTAATATTTTCTGAAAAGGTGAACTAATCATTTAAGCCCAACCAATGACCTTTTTGATAGCTAAAGATCTGCATCTAGCCCTTCACCTCCACCTCTCCTAGGGTGTGTGTTACTGGCAGGATCACCAGGTGAAAAATGGGAAAGCCTGAAAAAGGAAAACAAATGCAGCTACCACATTGAAAGACCAGTGATCTGCAGTATATTACATTTCTCTTATTGGGTTTAGATACACAACTACTGAGGAGTCTAGTGAAGATTGACGTTGCTGTAGCTCATTTTAAAGTATAACCCGCGGCACTTATTTTACCCTGCAATTTACAAACCCCTGCCAGGAAAAAAAGAATTCTCCATCCTCAAAGGACAAACATTAGCGTATGATTTCCAAGTCAGCCCATTTCCCGTCTTTAATTCAAAGCAACTATTCCCTGCAATTAAGTGCTAATTAGTGACTTTACAGGGCGGTGAGACTGAATGTTAACATCTGCTGGGGCGGCCTCGGTGCTGCGCTTATCTGGGAAGTCGGCGAGGAGAGCTCCGCAGGTGCCGTATAGATATATATTCAAGTCATATATTCCCTGTCACTTTCCACATTTCATTTTAAGAAGAGGTGACACTTGGTACATGTTTAATAGGAACTGAAAGGAACATTAGTAGTGAAAAGCCCATTGAACGCAACCTTGAAAGCACCACGCTTCTCAAACCCTGCCAATGACGTGTTATCAGTACTGCAATACTATTCATTACCGGGAAAATCTATCATCTGCAATGTAAAGTAGAGCTGTGGCCAGGTTATGGGCATTCTCGTATTTGCATATTCTTAGAATGCTGTAGATGAGCTTTAAGACCCCATTATCACCCCAGCAAAATGAAATGCATTTCAAGAAACTCTTCATAGCTCAATGGCAGATTTGCATTTTAACGTGATACTAAAGCAGTGGCTCCATACTGCGTCCCAGGAGACAGATGCAGCCCTTTGCTTACTTTTATTCAGCCCTTGGGCCATTATTTGCCCCGCTGTTGCTAACATAGTTCCTACCACTGACACCAACAATGGGGCACTATTCCTCCCAGTGCCACCAATGATGACGCACTAATCCTCCCATTGACACCAATAATGGAGCACTATTCCTCCCACTGACACCAATGATGAGGTACTATTCCTCACACTGACACAATGATGGGCACTATTCCTCCCACTACCACCAATGATGGGCCACTATTCCTCCCCCTGACACCAATAATGGAGCACTATTCCTCCCACTGACACCAATGATGGGGTACTATTCTTCCCACTGACACCAATGATGGGACACTATTGCTCCTACTGACACCAATGATGGGGCACTATTCCTCCCACTACCACCAATGATGGGGCACTATTCCTCTTACTGACACCAATGATTGGGCACTAATTCTCCCACTGACACCAATGATTGGACACTATTCCTCCCACTACCACCAATGATGGGACAATATTCCTCCCACTACCACCAATGATGGGGAACTATTCCTCCTACTACCACCAATGACAGGGCACTATTCCTTCCATTGACACCAATGATGATACGCTAATCCTCCCACTACCACCAATGATAGGGCACTATTCCTCCCACTACCACCAATGATAGGGCACTATTCCTCCCACTACCGACAATGATGGGGCGCTATTCCTCCCATTGACACCAATGATGACGCACTAATCCTCCCATCCTCCCATTGACACTAATGATGATGCTCTAATCCTCCCATTGACACCAATAATGGGGCACTATTCCTCCCACTGACACCAATGATGGGGCACTATTCCTGCCACTGATACCAATGATGGGGCACTATTCCTCCCACCGATACCAATGATGGGGCACTATTCCTCCCATTGACAGCAAAGATGGGGCACTAATCCTCCCACTGACGCCAATGATGTCGCACTATTCCTCCCATTGACACCAATGATCGGGCACTATGCCTCCCATTAATACCAATGCTGGGGCACTATTCCTCCCATTGATACTAATGATGGGGCTCTATTACTCCCACTAACGCCAACAATGGGGCACTATTTTTCCCACTAACACCAATGATGGGGCACTATTTTTCCCACTAACACCAATGATGGCGCACTATTCCTCCCATTGACACCAATGATGCGGCACTAAATGTCCCACTAACACCAATGATGGCGCACTATTCCTCCCACTAACACCAATGATGGGACACTATTCCTCCCACTGACACCATTGATGGGGCACTATTCCTCCCACTGACACCAATGGTGGGGCACTATTCCTCCCACTGACACCAATGATGGGGTACTATTTTTCCCACAAACACTAATGGTGGGGCACTATTCCTCCCATTGATACCAACGATGGGGCACTATTACTCCCCATAATACCAATCATGGAGCATTGTTTACTCCCACTGATCCCAAGACATTTTATTCTCCCACTGGCCACAGTGCACCCCCACTAAAGTTTGAAGGACAGTAAACTGGCCCTTTGTTTAGAAAGTATGGAGACCCCTGTTCTAATGGCTCAAGGTTTTTTTTTACCTTAATGCATTCTTTGCCTGTGTCTATATACACACACAGTGCAGTTCAGCTCCACCCCCTCGTCACATGATTTGACTGACAGAAGCAGGAGTCAATGGCTCTTGCCACTGATTCTCTGTCCTGTGAGTAGGGAGAGAGCTGCTGCTCTGGGGCACAGCACTGGCTTGAGATTGGTCTCAGGTAAGTATAAGGGGGGTTGGGGGGATCCTATGCACAGAAGGTTTTTAACCTTAATTTAGAGAATGCATTAAGGTATAAAAACCTTAAGGTAATAGAACCACTTAATACACGTTTCACCTCCTAGTAGCCTGCTTTTTAATTTACCTAAACAAAAACATTTATGTCCAAAGACTTTGCAAAAAAATTGTCAAAAATTATCGAAGCAGCCAACACTCAAGTGTGAACCTAGCCAAAAATGAGTCCTTGCTGACATCTGTAGGTGCAGATACCATGACGTGGCATATGTTAGAGGAGTAGATTGCAAATCCTAGTGTGGTTTTAAAGAGGAACTACACAACCTCTCCCCCTGCCCCTTACCTTTTTTGCTGGTTTATCCACAAAAAAATTACTCATGCCCAGTGATCCAGTGGGGTTCTGTAGGGGATCCGATGCCCTACTGCTTTTTTTTTTTTTAAGAAATCAACACACAGCACACAATCAACAAACAGTAGCCAATGCCAATACATTTTAGGTTTGACTGCCACTGGCTAGTCGTCACAATGATAGGCCCAGGCAGGGGTCACCAGATATCACAAGATAATAGAGAGGTGTCAGTAGTGCTC
The DNA here is from genome assembly GCA_018402905.1 of Glandirana rugosa. Classification (NCBI taxonomy): domain Eukaryota; kingdom Metazoa; phylum Chordata; class Amphibia; order Anura; family Ranidae; genus Glandirana; species Glandirana rugosa. Next base: position 228,573 of record BLSH010263576.1, read on the forward strand.
ATATAAACCTTATGTTATCAGTCACCAGACACCTGACCAGATTGAATAACAGCCTTTCAATTTACAGAGGCCATAGAGTGCTCAGCCAGCCATTTAGGCCATATTCTGTCATGCTTTTTTGGGCAATCCCTATGTGCATAGGTGTCTTTGTATAATGGTATCACCTTGTTTACCAGTGTTTTCCATAAATTTAAAGTTGGGGGGGACTGGCGTTTCCAACATAGTACAATGGCCTTCCTGGCGTAAAACATTAGAAGACCCAGTAGGGACATTTCAGCTATTATGGGCACCAAGTCCTCCACGAGTGCCAACAGGCATACTCTGGGTGACGGTGTGATGGGGATGCTTAGTATCTCAGCAACCACAGTGAGAACCTGTGACCAATAAGCCATAACTGCTGGATAAGTCCAGAAAATGTGAAAAAAATCACCAGGGGGGTAGTGACAGTGCCAACACTCCGGCGGATGGGATGAACTTATCTTGTGTACCCGGGTGGGGGTAAGATAGGCCCTGTGGACAATCTTAAATTGAATAAAGCGATCTTGTAAGGAGACCAGCGTTCTGAAAGGAAAGTCCCAAACATCTTCCCAGTCCTCGGAGTACAGCTCCAGAAGGTCCCGGGCTCATTGTTGACAGATTCTGGACAGCTCAAGAGACGAGACCCGGAGGAGATGCCCATACAACAACGAGGTGGGCTTCTCCGCACAGTCATAGCACAGGATCCGCTCCAAATCAGATTGCACCAATTGTCTTTCCCCAGGGGGGAACTGGCCTCTGAAAGTGTGGGATAACTGCAGATATCGAAATGGATACGAAGGGGAGATATTATTCCGTGACCTTAAGTCTTCAAATGAGAGCATTGTTAAATTCGAGGTGATATCTGAAAGCAATCTAATATGATGTCTGGCCCACACCACAGGGTCAGGAATATTACAAAAGTGAGATAAATTGGGGTTATTCCATATTGGAGCACTGGGCGATATTGGCAGATCAAGGGTACCGTTCACAGGCTAGACCCATCTTCCAAGTCCGAAGATTGGTGCGCATGGAGGGGGTCAGGTTGTAGGGAGCCCTCGGTGCCCCGCAAGGGGAGATTCGATAAGGCTTCCACCGATCCCAACACCGCAGCCTCAGTGGCCATAGCAGAGTTTGATTTATGCCCCACTGCTTTACACCCAGTCCCATGCTGCCATGTTCTCCTCTAACATTATTAAGAGCTGTCTGTGTCTTCCAGGTTTGGTGCATCTTCAGGGGTTCGACTCAAGAAC
>BLSH010263576.1:280711-293053 GCA_018402905.1 Glandirana rugosa
GGACGCGGCACCTAATACCCGACCCGCGTACCTAATCCCTCCGTCACGGGGACGCGGGAGACGTACTCGCCGGCGGTGACGAGTCATGAGGAAAGTTCTCGTGATTCTGGATCACGATTTTTCTTTCGGAGGCGTATGACCTGCATAAGTGTCAAAAGTGCACATCAGAATTTACCTGTACATGTCATCGAAGACTAACTGAAATACATTCTCCGTGTTATTTCTAGTCAATTTAGAAAAAATTTTCCGTTGAAGACGGTATTTGTGGGCGAAATCCCAAAGGGCCAGATAAAGTCAGGCAAAGGGCCAAATAGACCAAAACAAGCAATTTACCCCTGCAGTGCAGGCATGGTCCAATGCAAGAGAAAATATTTTAGTTGCCCAAAGTTGGGCTCTACATTTTTGAAAAGGGCAGAAGTTGCCTTTTAAAAAAGATTTAACTGATCTTTATTGTGCCTCTTACATAAAGTCAATCAGAAGCTACTGTACATGTCCATTTAAGACTACACGTGAAAACTGTGAATACGTCCAGTATGCGGAGGCTTTCTTTTTAGCACTAGGTCTTAGTGCTCTTGAAAGGAGTACTGAGCAGTGGCGGCCGCTCATGCAGAGGGCGCAGGGGCACTGCCTCCCTAATCCATGCGCCCAGCCCATAATCCACGGCGCAGGCGCGGGATGCATGTATTTCAATGGGGGTTTTTTTTTAAACACATGATTAGAGCTGGAGATTCTAATTGGCTTCAAAAAGGGTGGGCTCGGGTCGCAGAGCACTGCGCCCCAAGCCCACGCAGTTGTGTGACATTAGCAAATTCATATTTGCTAATGTCTTCCTGTTACTCCTCCCGACCAATCAGGGAGTGGGTCCTGAGACCCAGTTGGCCAGGAGTCCTAAGACCCGATTGCCCGGGAGCCCTAACTCCTAAATGGGTGGGAGGAGAAGCTACCGCCTGGACTCGGGAGGAGACGTGGGGGGGAAAGCCACCGAAGCTGCGACCTGGATGGGGTAAGTGCAGGGAGCCTGACAGGCAAGCGATGTGGCATGGGGGGGGTGGTAAGAGCCAATCGATTGAGTGAGCGCTATGGGGGGTGGTTTGGTTGGTTGGTTGGTTGGCTGGCTGGCATGGGGGGGGGGTGGGTGGTTGGTTGGTTGGCTAGGGGAGGGGGGGTGTCTGGCTGAGCACCAGCCACCACTGATACTGAGTGCTGTGATGTTTGCATGAAACTATGTACAGCACCCTGCTGGCTCCTCCCACCAGCCATGTTTCACCTGCATTGCATAGAGAAGCAGAGAGCCTTAGTGAATACATTACTGATTCTAAATTAAGGTATATAATAAAAAAGGAGGGGGTTTTATTTAAAAATGTCATTAGCATCCTGATGGGAGTGGGGGGACCTGGGAAGGCAAAATATAAGCAGATCAAATGTCATCCTTATATTCTTCATAGTATAAAAAAAGCAGCAGGGATGGTGGTCACGGCAGGTATGTAGACCCGTGAACTCCGAGATCTCACCAACAGAGATAGAAGGGACTATCAGGTGGTTAAACTCTTCTGCGTCTACCAAAGACTGGAATATCCGGATTGAATGACCCTTTAATAAACATTTGATGAGCTTGCACAGGACGCGAGTCATGTGATATGGGAGACTTCTTTAATTATATGTAGTGAGATGGTAAGGAATGATCTCGGTCAGTCCTCGCTCCGTACATAATGATCGGTCTGATGAACATCTGTGTATTCGGCTTCAGAAATTTCTGATGTAGAAAAGGAGCCCCATGAGTATATATTACATGCAAACTGAATATTCTTGTTTTAAGTTTTGTTATTCAATTCTTGTTCCAGAGTCAAGGCACATTCCACATAGACCAAAAAAAAAAAGTGTACCTGTCTGAATAGACACATGCCTCTGCTATAGGAGAAATCCCTCTCCAAGCATGATGATTGATGGAATTGATTGATGGAATCCATCTGCCCTTAGCTCAGGCATGCATGTAGGAGGATGTGCTTACAGTCCCAATAATACAGCACTCATAGATACAGTTGTGTTCATATATAAAACAGTGCAAAAAAATATATAACAAAAAACAGTCTTTCCAGAAATCTTCACATAAAGTGCTCAGTGCTCCAAATTCCATACAAAAAGTGCTGAAGTGCTTCATATAAACATGCTGTGCGGTGGGCCACACTCCCCTCTCGTCTCTCAACTCACCAGGGAAAATAAACCCTCAGCTTTTCAATCTGGTGGTCAAACACACTTCTATCTGGTGATGGGAGTACTGGGCCTCTTGGCGTCCTCAATAGGGTCTCCAAATTGTAAACCTTAGGGTGACTGGGATATCCACCAAACTCAATAAAACAGAATGGTACTGAGAAAACTATTTATTTGCGCAATAATAAAAATCCACTTACAGGATTCCAAGTATAAATGGGCATGAGCCAATCAAGAGGCTCTTCTGGGTTCACCGCAGCTCAACGTGCGGTCCATTGAGGGCGGAAGTGAAGTCTTTGTTTACGGAACCGGAAATAGCACCTACGCGTTTCACCCTCTTCCAGGTCTAATTTATGCACGAGGAGAGGTTACTCCCTCTCGTGTTAGCCAATAAAATTGCATCATTTTTGACAGGTATACTAGCGTACCTTTATCCAAATGGCATCACTTCCTGGAAAATATTGCTTCTCTCATGATGAACTATTACACTCAATATAGAAACCATATTATACAAAAGGGCTCAAAATAATCTATAAACATCTGTACAGTATACGGTAATTGCCAAATAAATTAAAAACAATTGTGGAAAAATATGAAAAGAAGAAAAAATGTAAAAATAAACGAAAAAATAAATACATAAAAATAACAAAAATAAAAATAGAAAAAATATTAATAAAAATATAATTTGAAAAATTAATGAATGAAAAAACGAATACAAAGGACAGCAAACTCTAATGTACATATCTATATCAATATGGACATGTATTAATAAATGAAAAAGAATTTATAAAATTATATATTTAAAATATGCTCATTTAACTTTTTGTTTCCCATTTTACCAGTTGGACAAAAAACAATTTAGATCATGTTCTACGTTCAACCCCAAAGGACTCCTAGTTCCCAGACGATAAATCCATTGGGTTTCATTCTGGGAAATGGCCTTTTTTAGATTACTCCCTCTCCAATGTGCTTTCACTCAATCTATATACCACAGAAAGTCAAACCACTAGGGTCCCTATTATGGAACAATCTAAAATGGGAGGATGTGCTTAGCTGAGAAAACCCCTTAGCTGAGACTCCTGGTATTTATGACATCATTTTGGCCCAAGAAGTAACTGTAGAAAAGTTTGAAAAAAAAAAAGTTAAAACAAGTAAATAGAAAAGTATATACTATCTATTTACTAATGCTAGCAGCATAAGGATTACAAATACTGTAGTCAATGATGACTATGAAAGTGAAGTTCCACTTTAACTCTCACAACAAAGGGCAGGATGTCACACCCAATGCCCTGCCAAGCTATATATGAAAAGGCTAACTATTCCATAGAGCATATAGACCAGCCTTTGTGAACCGGTTTACCATGGAGGAACCCCTGAAATAGTTTTCAGATCTCAGGCAACCCCCAATAAAATTATTAGACCTACATCTCATGGTAGAGTGATCAGTAGGATGCAGAGAGTTCATTTAGGAGGAACCTCAGAGGTTGATAATTAAGTAAAACCCATTCAGGAGGAATTCCAGAGGTTTTCGACTATTAGGTAAATCCCATTCTTTACTCTTTTATTTAACCTCTGAAGTTCCTCCTGAATGGGTTTTACTTAATAATCAAGAACCTCAGGGATTCCTGTCTGAATGGGTGATAATTAATAATCACAACCTCTGGGATTAGACCTGACGAAGGTTCACTTACACAACCTCTGGGGTTCCTCTTGATGGAGGTTGACTTCAATTTGGGCCATAACAAATCACCATATCCCGTATTTGGACAGCCAAATAATATATGCAGGGGTTTGGGAAGGCTTTACCCCCATTGGTCTTGGTAATTGTTCCAAATGGACCCTGGGTGGGCTCTCTCTCCATAAGTGCTTTTGAAATATAGAGTTAAATTTGCAAAATTTAAATGGTAACATCACTGGGACATTGTGAAGGAAATATAGTAGCTGAAGCATCTGTATCATTTTTACCAAATTGACTCCTCCTACCATAGAGCCACAATTTTTGCCACATTTAATTTTTATCTCAAAACCTGGTGAGCAAGGGGGATGTATTTGATTGGGAATATTCTGTCATCTCCAGGGAGATAACAATGCCCAAGTACCGTATTTATCGGCGTATAACACGCACAGGCGTATGACACGCACCTTAATTTTAAGAGGGAAGTTTCAGGAAAAAAAATCATTTTAAATAAAGAACTTTGAAACAAAATAAGGGTCAATGCCCATCAATGCAGCCTTATTCGTCCCCATCTGCAGCCTCACCATTGCCCATCAATGGAGCCTGATCAGTGCCCATCTGCAGCCTCACCATTGTCCATCAGTGGAGCCTGATTAGTGCCCATTTGCAGCCTCACCATTGTCCATCAATGCAGCCTGATCAGTGCCCATCTGCAGCCTCACCATTGCTCATCAATGGATTCTGATCAGTGCCCATCTGCAGCTTCACTATTGCCCATCAATGGAGCCTGATCAGTGGCCATCCGCAGCCTCACCATTGTCCATCAGTGCAACCTGATCAGTGCCCATCTGCAGCCTCACGATGGCCCATTAATGCAGCCTGATCAGTGCCTATCTGCAGCCTCACCATTGCACATCAATGCAGCCTCACAATTGCCCATTAATGCAGCCTGATCAGTGCTCATCTGCAGCCTCGCCATTGCCCATTAATGCAGCCTTACCATTGCCCAATAATGCAGCCTAATCAGTGCCCATCTGCAGCCTCACCATTGCCCATTAATGCAGCCTTACCATTGCCCAATAATGCAGCCTAATCAGTGCCCATCTGCAGCCTCACCATTGCCCATCATTGCAGCCTGATCAGTGCCAGATTACACAAAAAAGGGATCTCTTGTTTACTCAGCGCTCATTGTCACACACAGTCCCGCCTCCTGGACCAGCTCCTATGATAAACACCGTTCCAATGCCGGGATATGTGACGTCTATCCTAGGAGCCAGTCCAGGAGGCGTGACTGTGTGTGATTGTGAGCACCAAGTAAACAGGAGATCCAGGCTCTGTGTAATCGGCGGCACTCGTCCCCCCCTTCCCCTCCAAAGCAGCCCAGGTAAAATATATGCGTATAACACGCACACATGATTTGCCCTCTATTTTCAGGGGGGAAAGTGCGTGTTCTATGCCAATAAATATGGTATTTAAAGGAAGTGGCAACAGGATCTGGGCAAAAGGAAGACAACTGGGGATTAACCCCACCATCTAATGGCAGTATAGCAGATTTGGACCAGTTAATGGTTAAGCCAGAGTAAATGTCAAAATCCATTATAACAGCTCTCAGAAACCAGTCAGCTTCCAGGTTTTGTCAAAGCCTAATTGAACTAGCTGAAGTTAGAAGCTGATTGGTTACTATGTACAGCTGCATCAGATTCTGTGAGCACCAGTTTTAGTAAATCTCCTCCAGTGTCCCCAACAGTAACAACATGTCAACAGCTTACATCATGAGTTTTTCATGCAACTTACTATATTTAAAGCTCACAATAGCATCAGAGACCTTAATGCGAGCCGGTAGTGGCTCTAGGGCCAAAGCAAACAGTAGTGGCCAGAGAGGGCACCCCTGTCGTGTGCCCTTGACTAAAGGAAAGAAGGGAAAGACCTTCCCACCTAACCAAATGGCAGCTTGGGGTGTATAATAGAGCAGATGCACCCATGAAATAAAAACATCCCAAAAGCCAAAACACTTCAATACTACCCATAAGTAGTGCCACTCAACACTGTCAAACGCCTTATTGGCATCAAGTGACAGGAGTGCTTTCAATCCAGTGTTATCCGAAGGTGTTGGCATATTAAGAAAAACCTGTCGTAGGTAATAGCCATCAATTTATGCCGCATCAAGCCAGTCTGGTCTGGGTGAATTATGCTAGTGTCATGCTTACTCCTAACGCAGGTGGTCGACCAGACACTATAGCTAGCTACTGTATTTTTCACCTATAGCAGCCCCCTTTGCCATAAGGCAAGTAGGCATACCTGTATTTGGTTGCCCCTTGGACTTATACACAATGCTATACTGCCTGGTTACCACACCAGGGCATGCATCAACTGAGCAAAGCATACAGGTACTTGCGGTTGGCAGACAGGCAAAGTGGTTCAAGGACAGTCCAGATAAAAGTAGCCAAAGTTCAGAGAATCGTCGAGATCCGATCCAAGATCATACACAGGGAAATCCAATCTAGCAGAGCAGGGCAGACAAACAAGCAGCTTGATCAGGTATTACGCACGCTATCACAAGCATGACACTGCAGGCTTGGCCTGCTTAAATCAGGTTTGATCTCCACCCAGAGACTGGGCACAATCAATCGCCTTTCAGGTTGAAAGACCGACAAGGAGAGTGCCACAGCCAAAACCAGGATGCTGGAACAAGCAGCTGTGATGGAGCAGGAGTGCACACGCTCCTGACAGCTAGTTATGACTTTGTTCAACCTATTCGCTATGGATGGCTGACTTAAAAGCCAATGGGATTCCCCCAGAGCATTTCCCACCATTGTCAACACAGAGGAACCGGAACCCTTGACATAACTTTCTGATGTCAGGGAACCCCAGCTAAAAAAAAAGGCTTTATCTACAACTCATGATACATTAGTGTGATGGTCAGTGGAATAAATGCTCCTCATACTTGTGGTCATTGGGAAGAATTCCCGCTTACAGATAGATAAAAAAAATCAATGGTGTCACTGAGATCTTATCTGAGAGGCAGAAATGACTTATTGCTCAAAGACACCCTAGCAACCTCTGGAGCACCCCTAGCGGAGAAACTCTGCTCCAGAGGTTGCTAGGGATTGCTTGAGAGTAGGGCTTCACAAGGAAAACCCCAGCAACCTCCAAGGAACTCCAGTGTTGAGGAAGACTGATATAGACAGTATGGATACCATTTGGAAGACATCCAATACATAATGTTACAAAAACATATACAATACAATAAAGTAAGGGCAAAACCCAAAAAGCCAGTGGTAGATGACGGTGGAATAACCCAGGTGACTTGTTGGGGAAATCTGGATCTGACTTGACGAAGGGGATTTTTCCTAGCAGCAATCCATTAGTAGGGTTTTGGTTGTGACCTCCTGTACAATATTGCATGCATGTACTGCCTGTTGCTGAATAACAAAATTGTCCACTAGCTGATGTGCTTGACTGATTCTCTGATGCTCTAACAGCTCTATTGAGGTTTTATGAGGAAGTCTCTATCTGCATTGCCTGTATACCATTATGAATATATTCTAGGGTGTGCCTCTTCCATTCATTGTACTAATTTTGTTTGTCCTACGCAAAGTCTCTTTTGCCACAAAAAAGAAAGCTTCCCTCTACACTCCCAGCATTTTTTCTTTTAGAATGTAACATTGCACAGCACGTGTACCATGCATTGTACATCCCGGGTCATTCTCAGTATGCCGAGAATAGAGTCAGCAAAAGATGAGAGCAACATACACGTGCAAGCAGCCCCGTATCAGTTTATGAATCTTGATAAAAAGTGAAGACCATGCGTTTCAGGGGCTCACAGCTCTCCCTTCATCAGGGCTTGAATGCTGATAGTCCTAGGGAAAAATACTGGGAAGTAATAGCCAATAGACCTACACTGCCACTATTCTAGTCTTTGCCTCTTTGCTGTGAGCTTCCAAAGCACACGGGCTTTACTTTCTGATCTTTTATCAAGATTAATACATAGATACTGGGCTGGTTGACCTTGTGTGGTGCTCTCATCCTTTGCACTCTTTTTGGACCACTCGAAGGACCCATTGGCATACCCTGTATAATGGATAACTGCCAATTAGTGCTGACTATACCTACCTGTGAGTTTGATGCTCCACCATCACTTCTTTTAGCTGCATTCACACCTTAGCAATGCGTTTTTCCGTGGGTTTTTTTTGGGAGTTTGTATGCACATTTTTTGAGGGTGTTTTTCAGCTTTGACTTTTTTTTTTTTTTAGGGAAAGTATAATGTTTTACGCCATTTGTTGCTATGTTTTTTAGCTTTGTCATCTGCTTTTATTTATTATTTTATTTACTTCATTTTATGTATTTATTTTGTTAGGTTTTGGTTAGGGGCTAGGATTAGCAGTCAATATTAGGGGTTAGGGTTAGGGGTAAATATTATGGTTAGGATTAGGGGTCAGTATTAGAGTTAGGTGTTAATATTAGATTTAGGGGTCAATATTGGGTTTAGGGGTTAGGATTAGGGATTACTATTAGGGTTAGGGGTTAATAGTTTTATGGGTCAATATTAGGGATAGGCATTAATATTAGGGATAGGGATTAATATTTGGGTTAGGGGTTAATATTAAGGTTAGGATTGGGGGTTAAAGGAGTTGTAAAGGCAGAAGGTATTTTTTCTTAATGCATTCAAATAAAAAACCCTCTGTGTGTAGCAGCACCCCCTAATTACTTTCCTGAGATTCCTCTTTGTCCGGCGATGCCCACGAGTTCCCCGGCCGTCCAGGACTCTCCCCCCCTGATTGGCTGAGACACAGCACAGGTGCCATTGGCCAATCAGGGGAGAGAGGGGGCGGGGCAGAACAACAGCTCCATGTCTGAATGGACACACGGAGCTTCAGCTCAGCTCTGGTGCCCCCATAGGAAGCTGCTTGCTGTTGGGGCACTCAACAGGGTGGAGGGGCCAGGAGCAGAGAAGAGGGACCCGAGGAGAGGAGGATCAGGGCTGCTCTGTGCAAAACCACTGCACAGAGCAGGTAAGTATAACATGTTTGATATTTAAAAAAATGAAAAAAAAAAACAAGATTTTACAGTCACTTTAATATTAGGCTCCATTCACGCCTCAGCGTAGTGATTTACTGGCGGTTTCCGGGCATTTTTTTTGTGTTTTTGCAGCTTTTTACAAGCATATTTAAAGGTGTTTTAGAAGTGTATTACAAGCGATTTACAGCTTCAGGTGTTTTTGTTTAGCCAATAGAAAGCACTAGGGGGAGAAGATGGAGAGGAAATTAGGGGTGAAGAGCTGCTTTTTGAGCAGAAAACACTCATAAAACACTCAAGTCAGGCGTTTCTATAGAAGTTTATGTGGTCAAAAATGCTTGTAATCTGCCAAATCTGAAAATACTAATGTAGAGCAGTAGGGTCCTTCTTTGGGTGTTCACGTCAATGCCTGGCTTATGTGGATTCTTCATTTTGGTATTTTGAGTGCAATTGGTTTAAAAAGTGTGCCAAATTCAAGATCCTTAGGAGTCCAAAGTCTTTATTGTTCAACTGGTTACAACAAGCAGGGCAATAGAAATCCAACACGTTACAGGAGCCACATTATCTCCCTTCATCAGGGTTGGGTGAAGTGACAGAATAATAAATGGACTTTGACTTATTACAATTGGATTTCCCAACCCAGGAGCTGCTGAATAAAGGCCAATTGGGCTCCAATAATGACCCTGTTTGCCTTTTGGTGACCTGTGAAAATCCATATCCAGCACCCCTTCACCACTACCTCTAAGTCCTCCTTTTGGCTCTCCAATGGCGGGATTCCCTCAATATCCAAAAGACTGCAGCGATGTGATGATATGACAAAGACAGGACTAGTGGTCAAGTCACAAATTGCAGCACTGGAACTACCGGTTGTCATTTCTACAAGTGGCGCCACTTGGGGCAAGGGTGGTGGAGTTGAATGAGTGCAATAAAGGCTTTGCGAGGTATTTATTTTATCAATAACTGTTGAATGGGTGAGGAGGGAATGGAATGGAGAAGAGCTTTGTCCAGAGAGGGGCTTTAAAGTGTTACTAAACCCAGGACTCTGCATTCACTATATCTGGTCTCCCACAGTACACAGAACATGGAAATGCAATTATTTTAGTAAATATAAACTGCTAAATACCTTTTCTCATCAGCAGTATATAGCTGATGTGACTTCTATCAGTGTCTGGTTAAAGCTTGTAGGTGGAGTTTTCATTCTCCTCTGACTGTCCTATGAGACTGCATGGCCCTCTGCCTGGCCCTGTGCTGATCACATGCACTCTCCCAAGAAAAAAAAAACTCTCTAGCAACACACAACAAACTGAGCATGTGCAGAGTGCCTCCAAAGGCTCTGTCTTATCAGGAGATGGATTGGGGACAGTGGAAGAAGGAGAGAATACAGGATAAAAACAGCCTTTTTACACAATGCACAGGACAGGATTAACCCCTTCGGTTCCACAGTGAGTACAACAAGCATGCTCTGCTGCATATACAGAATGATTTTACTGTTGTGGGTTTAGTAACACTTTAAGATCAGTGAAGACAGCTCATTATTGGTTATTTAATCAGTCTTGTGGGGGGGGGGGTGCGACCCCCTCCCTCACATGTGCATTCCATAAGTGTCGGCATTAATCTCTGCTTTGGCCTCGGCACTGTCTTTTCCAGTAATTATTGTAATAGTAATTCATACAAGATTGATTTTAACCGTTAATTCTGCTACTCCTTCGTCAGGTAGACATGTAATTAAAACTGATTTTTTTTTTTTTTAAACAAATTTTAACAGGATCTGTGTGCGCAATGGACCTTTAACCTGACACGGGTGGCCCCCCAAGCAGCAATTCACCCCTTTCCACCTGTGCCGCTAATAATAGATGTGTGTGCTTTGGGTAATTGGCCGCTGTCACTGACTGAGATACGATGTAGCGTACAGATATGGCCCGGTGTTATTTTAAGTGACGACGTGACAGCGACATATGGATTTGTATCTTCCCTATTCTGCTTTTTTTCTCGTTTAGTCTAATTAAAACGCTGAAAACACACGAAAGGAACGTTTAGCTGCCACCGTATCGGATTCCGCAAGTTGTGCTCCCGACTTCTGAGCTCGCTGTTTTGTCAATTACTTTCACGGGTTTATGATCCTATTTCTAAACAAATTAATATTAACCAAATTGGATGCATCATTTCATAAACATAAGTTTATCAGTGTGGAATTTATTGAAAAGGAAAATGAGTCATTTATGGATGCTGCCTAAATTCATTAACTCCTGTTGCTTTCCATTCCCAATAATTCCTCCCCAATTCCCTTTTCATATTTTTTATCGCCCATCAATTTTTTTTATTTTTTTTCCGCTATACTTTTCTTTAAAGGAAAAGGAGTATGAGTCCATGAGTATAGGCTGCTGCTGGCGGGGTCGTAATGGAAGCACATCCCCCCTTTTTAGAAGATATTAGAATGGGGGAGTGGATGTGGCGCTGCTGGTAGGCGTGTGTCAAAAAAATGTTGGTGCCACTCCAAGTGAACAAACTGCTGCCCCCACAGTGACATCTAGAAACTTTTTTTTTCTTTCAAAAGATTTTTATCAGATTTTAGAACAGGAAAAACATAGTACAAATAGATCATATAGCATATAGACGGGATGTAACGCATACCAACAATTGTGGAGCCTCAATTGACTATCCCTATTTTAAACAACATCATATAGTAATTCTGGTATCCCGTAAAGGACATTGGCATAAAAGTAACAAAAAAGGATAAGTCAAAGGGGAAGGATCTCCCTAGTATACAGGGAGGATGTATTAGGTAATTCCCTCCCTCGAGGCACCCCGTATAGGGAACTTTCTGTGCGAGGAGGTGAGGGGAAGCCCAAATACAGGAGCGCAGGGTGATAGCCGACTTCCTATTGTCAGAATAGGTATTTGAGAAGGGATACTGCAGTAAAAAGCCCCCTATCAGGGGCAGAGGCACCGTTGGAGAGACAAATTAGTTAAAATCCCATCATATATAAACAACATGTAGTAACTGAAGTTAAAGGTAGAGAAAAGGAAGAGTGAAGAGAGGGAGAGGGTGGGGATGGGTGAAGCAACCTATGATGGTTGAGAATAGTACTAACTTTTTATGGGGTTTGAACTGGGATAAGGGAAATTCCAGTGTAGTCTGCCCAGGGTTCCCAGATTCCTTCAAACCGCTTGGTAGTGTCAGATAAGATACTGGCTAGCTTTTCCTGGGACATAATCCAAGACATTTTCCGTACCGTTGCCGCAAAGGATACCTTTGGTTTTTTCCAGGATTTGGCGATGGAAAGTTTGGCCCCGATTAAGATGAAGTGGGCTAATTTCCTGTTAGGCTTGGATAAGTTTGGGATATAGGAATTTAGCAAAGCTATCTCCGGGGACCTAGGTACCTGGGCTTTGGTCAGTTTCTCAATAAGGTTAAAGATTTTCCTCGAAACTTTTTTTTTAAC
>BLSH010263576.1:302557-323939 GCA_018402905.1 Glandirana rugosa
ACGTCCCCATTATGCGGAACCCATTTACCCCAGAAAACCAGGATATAGTCAAGGAGAAGGAGATACCCCTATGCATCCAGGTGTGGCAAGCAAGCGAGGAGTGAGGTCATACGGTTTGCCCATTCCGGTTTTGATGGTTTCACAGCGTGGAACGCAGAGCGGGTGTAAGGGAAGGAGATCCAACCTTCCTCAAGCAGGAGGCGCCTGCTAGCTCTGTGCACTGGATGACAACAATGTTTTATTCTCGTTTTAATTTTTAAATAAACGCATACTTGGTTTGAACTACTACACTATCGAGGATCCTCTGTTTCTCTATATACCGCACAGAGCTCTTGGGCAGGTGTGTGATGGTGATTCTAGGTGAATGGACCCGTTTGGCATACTGGAGTGAGGAGCGAACGAACGGTGTGGACCTACGTATCCCCATAGAGGAAGAGGAACTGATATAGGACCAAAAGACCCCATTTACCCAAGGCGTATTACCCCTGCAGGGGTAGGAAGATTCTGGTAAGTGAGGGCACATCAGGGGGAGCACGAGTGGATATCACCCCCCTTTTCTCTGTCTCAACGGATATTAGAAGAGCACAAAAAGTCACTTTTTTGCACATGTTTAAAGAAACTTTTTTATATGTTTCATAAGGAAGGACGTCATAGGACTTTTTAATATTGGGGCTTCAATGTTTTATAATCTTTCCTTTATACATATGAAACACTTTTTTAAGGACATCTGTGGACTAGCGTTTCTAGGATGGTGTGGACACTGAGCACATAGCACTTATATCATATTTTACTTTGCATCATTTTTCTGTGTTTTTATGGAGGAATATGTTTTTATGGAGTAAGAATTATGTCAAGAGGAATGTTTACAGTGGACACCTGACACTCTTACACTTTCATTGCAGTTTCTATACAACCCTCAAATTTGTGATACATTATTCACTAAGGTCAGGCACATTCAACTTTGCACATTAGTTGGGATCTATATGGAGTAATTAACTTTAATAGAGGTCTTGAAATTGGACGCCCAGCACTTTATTCTTTACACGTCACTGCAATTTCTACAAAATATTATTATATTTTTTTGATACATTGTTCAACACGGACATCTGAGTGGTTATTTAATCTGTATATACGGGGGAACTCCTCTCCCTGGGCATAGTTGGTCTGATCATATATTGTTTACTTGGTTTATACAAACCCTTAATATTACAATAGAGACAGCGCCATTCCTGTTTTCATTTACATTATTGTTTTCATTGAATTCCCTATTCTGGTCCCCTACCCTTTACCACCCCTTCTATTCTGGTCCTCATCACCTTCCCTATCTGGTCCCCTACCCTTCGTGACCCCTTCTATTCTGGTCCTCTGTTGCTCATCACCTTCCCTATTCTGGTCCCCTACCCTTCATGACCCCTTATATTCTGGTCCTCTATTCTTCATCGCCTTCACTATCCTGGTCCCCTACCCTTCATTATTTTCATTCATTTTCATCTTCCTTTTTCCCAATGACTTTTAGTTTCCTTTACTGAGCCTCGCCTTCCCTTTTCATTTTCATTATCCTTTATCGCCTTTCCTTACTCTACATCATCTTCCATAATCCCCACCCCCGATATGTTTTCTTTCCCTTGACCTTCATCACCTCCATTACCCTATATCACCTTCTCTATTCTATTCCCCTGCTTTTCTTTGACCCCTGTATTCTGGTCCCCTATTCTTCATTATCTTCCCTTTTTCTGTTCCCCGCCCTTTATCAACCTTTCTTTTCTGAACCTCTGTCCTTAATCATCCCTGCATCATCTTTTGTAATCCTTCCCTGTTATCATTCTCCCTTTCCCTTGACCTTCGTCATCTTCCATTATCCAGTATTACCTTTGCAATTCTTGCCCCTACCTTTCATATACCCCTATTATAGTCCAATATTCTTCATCACCTTCCCTGCTCCCAGATCCCTAACCTTTATCACCTTTTTATCATCCATTTTATTTTCCTTTCCCTTAATCGCTTTTTTCCATTACAGAAACTCTCCTTCCATTTTCACTTTACTTACCCTTCATTGCCATCCCTTACTCGATCTACACCCCTTTCTGTAATCCTCACCCTTTATGTTTTCTTTCCCTCAACCTTCATCATCTTCCATTACCCTGTATCATCTTCTTTGTTGTAGTCCCCTGCTTTTCGCCTTCCCTATTCTGGTCCCCTATTTTTCATTACCTTCCCTTTTCTGGTCCTCCACGCTTTATCACCCTTCATTTTCTGGTTTCCCTACCCTTCATTACTTTCCCTTTGTTTTTCTGGTCCCCTAACCTTAATAATCTCCTATTTTCATTTTCCTTATCCCTAATCACTTTTCCTTACTGAACCTCATCTTCCCTTTTTATTTTCATTATCGTTCATTGCCTTCCCTTACTCTACTTCACCTTTCGTATGTCTTCCCTGTTATCATTTTCCCTTTCTGTTGACCTTCATCATCTTCCATTATTCTGTATTACCTTCCCTTTCTGTTGGCCCCTACCTTTCATCACCTTCCTTATTTGGGTCCCCTATTCTTCATCACCTTTCCTGCTTCTGGTTCCCTTTCATTTATCACCTTTTTATCCTTTCTTTTTATTTTCCTTTCCCTTACTGAACCTCACCTTCCATTTTTATGTTCCTTACCCTTCATCACCTTCCCTTACCATTCAACACTTGACTAACACTACGTCACCTTCAATTATTCTTTCCATTTATCATCTTCTCTTCCCCTTGACGCCCATCAACTTCCCTTACTATTCATCACTTTCCCTTACTATTCATCACCTTCCCTTACTATTCATCACCTTCCCTTACCATTCATCACCGTCCCTTAGTATTCATCACCTTCCCATTTTCATTGACCTTTGTCACCTTCTGGCTCCGTGCCAAGCTGTCCTATCAATAGGGGCTTTCCTGATTTCAGAGCAAAATGATGGGCTCACCAGCGGTTGTGTCAAACGTATGCAGGGAGACTGCGTGTAATACTATGGTACTGTAGGCTTTCAAGGGTTAAAACCGGCATCCAGGAGGTGACATATCACCATCGAGCCTCCTGTCAGATATATGACAATTGACAGGAGCTGGATCACTTTTCAGAGGGGCAGCCATTATGGCTGTAAGTGTAAATGATCAAGTATTGTCTGATGATGCATAGGTGAGAAATGTTGATCATGAAACGCGTTGGTGTATTTATGGATTTAAGTGGATTTTATACATCCCAATTTTTA
This sequence comes from Glandirana rugosa, assembly GCA_018402905.1. Classification (NCBI taxonomy): domain Eukaryota; kingdom Metazoa; phylum Chordata; class Amphibia; order Anura; family Ranidae; genus Glandirana; species Glandirana rugosa. The sequence continues at coordinate 305,797 of BLSH010263576.1, forward strand.
TTTACACCAACAGAGACTACAGAGTGAGAGGAACCCCATGGATATCAACAAAGCCATTGAAGACTTGTTTAAAGTCATCCCGGTTGAGAGCAGCCTGTCAGAGCGGAGTCCGTACCAGTGCAGAACGTGCGCCGTGGTTGGGAATTCAGGGAATCTGAAGGAATCGGACTATGGACCGGACATTGACTCCCACAACTTGGTATTCAGGTGAGATAGCTAACCTTGCAGGGTTTTGGAGATTCCTGCCACCCCCATGGACTTGTCCCAATCCCTGCAGGACACATTTACACTTATAATATATTTCTCCTGCAAAGGAGTGGGCTGGCAGTCTGATCTTTGGAATACATTGTTATTGGCTGTTCTTTGTCTCTTGCTTCTGTGAACCACACTCCTCTGTGCAGCATGTAGAATATAAAGCCGGCCATAGTTGGATCGAATCTCAGTCGGTTCAGCAGGGACCAGCCAAGATTCAATCCATGTATGGCCAGTGTGGTTGTACCGAAGTTGATGGCAGATTTTTTGCATGCCGGCAGATATAGCAGAAAAAATGGGGGGAGCAGGAATGGGGTAAGACGCAGGGGTCAGTGCTGGACTGTGGAAAGAGAGAATGGTGTTTTGTTTCTTAAATAAATAACCCCAGGCTGGTTTTCCCCAATAGGATTTTGAATGGGGACTTTGAGGGAGAGATTTGGGGCAGTGTTGTCACCAGGACGGGAAGTGAGAACAAAGATAATACAAAGCTTACAGAAGGTTCTAACCTTCCCCTAGAGAGAGTTTTTATTGTGGTGTCCCTTCTGCAGATGTTGTCACCAGAACGGGAATTGCCCCAACGGGGTGACAGAGAGACGTAAAAATGAAGGTTCTATCTCCTTCACTCTAAATACAAAGCATGTTGTGTCTGGAGATGATGGGATATAAAGTTATTGTACATTGCTTGTAACTTTAATGTTGGTGTCCCCCAGAATGAATCACGCCCCCACTGCAAAGTTTGAGAAGGACGTAGGGAATAAAACCACACATCATTTTGTGTACCCGGAGAGCGTCCGTGACCTGTCTGAAAATGTCAGCATGATCCTGATCCCCTTCAAGACTCTGGACCTGCAGTGGGTGGTCAGTGCACTCACTACTGGAACCATCAACTAGTAAGTCACAACTTTGCTTTATCTATAACTCCCTATTATTCAGCTCTCAGCTGATCTGCAAGCGGTAGAGCTTGTGGTTCTTGACTGATGAATGGCAGGGGGTGGGTGGAAGGGGGCAGAGCTTTAGCTTGACTTGGAGACAAGTCAGCACCCCTGTGTACAACTTGTTTCTAACATCTACAGTCTCTACAGGGGCCGATTTGAAGACTAACCTGGGTACTTTGGTGTCTACCCTTCTTGTTTTAGGCCAGGACATGTTCAATTTACAGCAGGTTTCCAATGTAAAACTATGCACGCATTCCCCTTTCCATAGTGGCCCATGGCACTCTACTTTATAGAAAAATTAGTATTCCAAATACATTAAAGCCCAACTCAGGGAAACCTACAAATTGCTCATCAGGGGTCTAGGGCAGCGGTCTCCAAACTGTGGCCATTTTCTTGCTTTTATCCAGCCCTTGAAGCACTATTTCATCCACTGAAACCAGCGAAGGGGCACAATTCCTCCCAATAACACCAACAATGGGGCACATGCTCGCCCAATGACATCAATGATGGGTCACAATTCCCGCCTAATGACATCAATGATGGGGCACAATTCCTCCCAATGACACCAACAATGGGGCACAGTCCTGCCCAATAACATTAATGATGGGGCACAATTCCTCCCAATAACACCAACGATGGGGCACAGTCCTGCCCAATAACATTAATGATGGGGTACAATTCCTCCCAATGACACCAACAATGGGGCACAGTCCCGCCCAATGACACCATCGATGGGGCACAATACTTCTCACTAGCACTAAAGAAGGGCCATTGTTTACTACCGCTGATGCCTGGACATTTTCTACTCATGATGGCTGTGATCCGGCCCCTCCTAAAGTCCGATGGACAGCAAACTGGCCCTTTGTTTAAAAAGTTTGAAGACCCCTGGTGTAGTGGAAAGAGATTTACCCTCTCTTACCCGATCCTCTGTGCTGCTAGACTTATCCCCGCAGTGTCTCACCCCCCCCCCCCCCCCCCCCCTATGCTCCACCAGAGGTCTAAGGTCCTGACATCACCAAGAGCAATGCAGGATTCCATAGCCCTGCGTTGGACGTGATGATGCCTAGGGACAGACCACCACCTGAGCGTGGGGTGCGCTATCTCCGGGGGGGGGCAGATGATCAGGTAAGTTAAAGTGCACCTGGGCTTTAAAAGTCTTAAACTGCAGTCATGTGACCCATGGACTCATTCTATACTTTGGAACTCCCTGCCAGAGGGAGGAGCTCCCATCATGCAAAGGCCTTTCCCACGCTGCCTGTCAAGGACTACATGGAGGCAGATGGGCATAAAAAGGGGGCTGTCTCTTTCTGCAAGTCACACCCCTATAATAAATTGAAAAAGTGGTTAATTGACCTTTAAAAAAAAAAGTGGTTATTAAATACAATCTGTCTTAAAAAAAAAAAAAGGTAAAATAACCAATTTGGTTACAACATTGCATGATGTAGTAATTATCAGCCAAACTATCCCAGCTCTGAAAACTGAACAATGGCCTGGTAATGAAGGAGTACACATGGTACAGGCCGGTATTAAAGTGCAGAAAGAAAAATACAATCTGGTTTCTGTTAATCCGACCCAGACCCTTAGCCGCGTTCTTGTATTGGCATCGCCCGGAGAGGCCCTCCTTGTATTTCCTGGAAGCTGTGCTCCTAATCTGCCAGGCACTAATCTCATTAGCAGCATATCTGCATCAATAACGTGTTACTGTGAATTTACTCGTGTACCGCGCCGGCTCAGTAAACGCTCGGTGAGCACAGAACAGACGGGGTGTCAGTCTGGGAAACTGGGGCATGGCAGAGGCTTGTGTCTAGCAGGAAGAGTATAAAAAGATGGGCGCCCTTTTGAACGGAATGGGGGGGGTGGTTGATGGTCCCGTGTTCATCATCTATTCATAATACCGAAAAGCCTGATTATTTTATGGTCTTCTGCATAATTTTATGTGGAGAGCAATACTCCCATAAACCTCCAGATTTCATAGAGGAATAATCACATTAAACACTTGAAGACCAGGCTTCAGAACAAAAGGTGTGAAAAAGCTTATCATTCATTTTCTTTAGAAAACAGCCACAGCCTGAGTAGAAAAGCATGTCCCCTGTCAGCTTGCTGCAGAGAAAGACCATTACCCGGTGTGTGTAAGCAGTGGTCTCTCTGCAGAGATTTAACATGCCCCCACTGAGTCAGAGCTAGAGCTCTTCAATGAGCAGATTGCATGGGCTTTGCTGATTGTGAAGCTATTAGTCTAACGCAGCCAGGGGAGTGTGGGACCCCTGTAGAGAACAGCGGCAGCTGGTGCTCCACTTTTCTGGGGGGGGGTGACAAACAAGCCACCCATCACCCCCCTGGTCAGTCAGTCGATCGATCAACCGACCACCCCCCCCCCCAGTCACTCGGTCCTTCTGCAAACCCCCTACTTACCCCATCTAGGTCGCGGGCATCCGTCTCTTTCTCTGCGTCTCCTCCTCTTTGTCTCCTGCTCAGCGGCTTTCCCCTGTGTCTCCCCCTTGGTGGCCAATGCAGTTGCTTCTCCTCTTGGCCAATCGGGTCTCAGAACCTGCTTCCTGATTGGCCGTGAGGAGAAGCAGGAAAACAATAGTGAATATTAATTCTCTATTGTCACACAACTGGGCGGGCTCAGGGCACAGTGCTCTGCGCCCCGAGACCATCCTTTTTTGAAGCCAATTAGAGTCTCAGGCTCTAATCACGTGTTTAAAAAAAAAAGCCTCATTTAAATCTATGCGACAGGCGTAGATTATGGGCCGGGAGCATGGATTAGGGGGGCGGTGTCCCTAGTGGAGCGACCACCACTGGTAGAGCGATCACTGATTCCATAAAGAATTGTAAAGATAAATTGCATTGAAGGACATTTGACATTTCAGTTCAAATAAGCTAAAAACATTCCAGGTGCATCAAAACAAAAGGTGTGCAAAGTTTTCTAGTTTGTCTTCTTTAGGAAGTAGAAATCCTGTCCCCTGTCAGCATGATGAAGTGAAGGACCCTTGTTCTCCCTAAAGAAGCTGTAGTCTCTCTGCCGAGGTCTGACATGCACCCAGCTGAGCCACAGCTAGAGCTGTCCAATCAGCAGAGAGAATGCAGTTTGCTGACTGCAGAGCTAGAGGTCTGGTTCATCAGGTGTTGTATCAGGCCTCTGCAGAGAGACCACTGTTTCCACAAAGAGAGCAAAGATCCTTTACAGCATGCTGGCAGGGGACAGACTCTTCCATTCAGGCTGTGGCTGCCTTCTAAGGAAAATGAACTGTGATACAATGTTTCTCACGGGGTATCGGCCTGCTATCTTTCTCCATGCTGTCCTGCTTGCCTCCAGGCTGGTTCAGGACTATGCTAGTCTTCTGCTGGTCCTGTCCTTAACAGATAAAAAGTCTACATCCTCTGTGTATTCTGTTGGCAGATCAGTGCATTGCAAGCCAACGTGCAAAATACCACATGCAGGAAAACCACTCAAATGAGCTTTAACAGTTGGCAGTGGAGGAACTGAAACTTCCTGAATCCTCTGTGAACCCGGTGAGGTTAGCCACAATCTATAACTAGAACATTAACGGAAAGAAGTTCAATCTCTTTATATTTTGCCTCCCCTGGTTCCTCCCTTGCTTCCTGGACAACATGCTAAAACCTTTCCGTATTCATGCCATACCTTATTATAGACTTGATGATGTCATCACTGGGTCTCTGTGCTTCTCTATGCAATGATCATGGCTGGTGGGAAGGGCTGTACACAGCACCCTGCCTCAGTGCTCCTCTCAACAGGCATCCATCCTGAAGCAAGCAGTGGGCCGGCTCTTGGGAGGAGTTATGCAAATATCAATATGCCTTGATAGGTGGAATGGGGGTTCCTAGACATTTAGACCGCCCCAAGGTAACGCCCACATGTGATGCTGATCCTCCATGATTGAAGGAACTGAAAGGGGCGGACCAAGGGCAGTCAGGTTGTCCCTGGGTGGGAAACAGAAAGAGGAAGGCTGCAGCTTTTAATGCACATTGTGAGAAGCTCACAGTGTGCAGCGGAATCAGAGGAAGCCATTTCAGCCCAGGAGAGGAGCCGGTACAACTGTGCAAGACTGAAGGAAAGGCTGGGGGGTCAGCTTTAAGCAGTGGCGGCCCCTCCATTAGGGGCGCAGCCCCCGTAATCCATGTGTTCTCCCCTAATTTACATGCAGAGGGCACCGAACGTATGGATTTCAATATTTTTTGGGGGTTTTTTGGGGCTCTAATTGGCTTGAAAAAGGTTGTGTAACATTAGCAAATTAATATTCACTAATGTCTTCCTTTTTCTCCTCCTGGCCAATCAGGAAGCTGGTCCGGAGTCCCAATTGGCCGGGAGTCCCAAGACCTGATTGGCCACGAGTCCTAACTCCTGATTGGCAAGAGAGGCGACCGCCAGGACTAGGGAGGAGACGCAGGGGGGAAGGCCCCACCAGGATGGGGTAAGTGTGGGGCTGACGGGCGATCGATCGAGTGATGGGGGGGTTTGGGCTGGCCCCCCCCCCAAAGAAAATTGAGCACCAGATGCCACTGGCTTTAAATACATTCAAACTTTCATATAAGCTTTAGCTCCTTTAAAAAGACTTTCTCAATATTTTTGCATTCTTACTTAACCACTTCAGCCCCTTTAGGACCAGAGCACTTTTTGCGATTCGGCACTGAGTTGCTTTAACTGACAATTGCGCGGTCGTGCGACGTTGTACCCAAACAAAATTGACGTCCTTTTTTCCCCACAAATAGAGCTTTCTTTTGGTGGTATTTTATTGCCTCTGTGTCATTTCTGATCACCGCTATAAACAAAAAAAGAGCGACAATTTTGAAAAAAACAATATTTCTTTTTGCTAAAATACAAATCAAAAAAATATTAAAAAAAACTATTTATTTATCAGTTTTGGCCGATTTATATTCTTCCTCATATTTTTGGCAAAAAAAATTGCAATAGGCGTATATTGATTGGTTTGCGCAAAAGTTGCTGCGTTTACAAACAATGAGAATTTGTTTATGGGGTTTTTATTTATTTATTTTTACTAGTAATGGCAGTGTGACTGCGACATTGCAGTGGACATGTCAGACACTTTTGACACTTTTTTGGGACCGTTAACATTTATACAGCGATCAGAGCTAAAAACAGCCACTGATTACTGGCAGGGAAGGGGTTAACACTAGGGGTGATCAAAGGGTTAACTGTGTTCCTTGGGAGGTGTTACTAACTGTGTGGGGGCTGGGCTTTCTGGGGGAGGAGAGAGATCGTGGCTCCCATATACAGGTAGCATGCAATCACACTCCTGTCAGAACGGAGATCTGTGTGTTTACATACACAGATCCCCTTCTGTCACTGCGGGGGAGCGATCGTGGGTAGCTGGCAGACATTGAGTCCACCCTACCCGCTCCCTGGCTCGCCCGATACACAGTGAGCGCACCCCCAGTGGCGCACGTTCACAATCCATGATCTCGCTGCCGCCGTCAGGTATGCGTTATCGAGCCATGTTGCCACCATCAATCCATGGAGGGCGGTCGGCAACTGGTTAAAATAGTCCCTGGTGGTCCTGCCACGGGGGTCCTTGCTTAGACACTTCCTGTTATAGGGTGATGACAATCTGTCCTTGTCTCCAAATTGTGCTACTCCGTTGTCACACAGGCCGTTTCAGCAGGCATGGTCTACTGTTGTCATCATTAGGAAACCCACCCTGAGAAATGCCATACAGCCATGGATTTAAAGTGGCGGCAGAGAGGCTGCAGGAGATCAGCAGCAACAGGGTAAAGCAAAAATGCCAATTATTTCTGATCCCCCGAGCTGTACCTGAATACCATCCAACTAGGATTTACATTTACTGTGACCTCAGGCGTGGGAGCGATGCCTGGTGCCAGTTTAGCTCTGTTGCCCATCGGATGTGTGTACTTGTGGTGTCTTGTAGAGCCGCGTGTGGTTTACCAGAAACCGCAGAGCCACACCGCCCTCCCCAAGCCACACAATGCCGTCTGCAAGTCCCTGCAAGAAAATCAAACGCTTCTCATCCATGACTTCATTATTACAGACAGCAACCTACAGAGCACAGCAAACACTCATAAGTCAGGCGGGCTGTCAGGACGTCTGCGCTCTGAGAACGGTTATTGGAGCTGAACTAGAAGTACAGAGCAAAAACAGCCCAGCTATTTCTTTATTTTTATTTATTATCATCATTACTTGTGATTTATTTGTTATTTCTTATTTATTTAGTTACTTGGTTCCTTTTATTTAATTTACTATTATTATTATTTTTTTATACATTTACTAATGTAGTATTATATCTTTATTATTTATGATATTTATTTAGTTCCTTTCAATTAATGTATTATTATTTATTTTATTTTATTATTTATATATTAATGCACAGCATCTCACAAAAGTGAGTACACCCCTCACATGTTTGTAAATATTTTATTCTATCTTTTCATGTGACAACACTGAAGAAATGACACTTTGCTACAATGTAAAGTAGTGAGTGTACAGCTTGTATAACAGTGTAAATTTGCTGTCCCCTCAAAATAACTCAACACACAGCCATTCATGTTTAAACCGCTGGCAACAAAAGTGAGTACACCCCTAAGTGAAAATGTCCAAATTTTCCCAAAGTGTCAATACTTTGTGTGGCCACCGTTATTTTCCAGCACTGCCTTAACCCTCTTGGGCATGGAGTTCACCAGAGCTTCACAGGTTGCCACTGGAGTCCTCTTCCACTCCTCCATGATGACATCACAGAGCTGGTGGATGTTAGAGACCTTGCACTCCTCTACCTTCCATTTGAGGATGCCCCACAGATGCTCAATAGGGTTTAGGTCTGGAGACATGCTTGGCCAGTCCATCACCTTTACCCTCAGCTTCTTTAGCAAGGCAGTGGTCGTCTTGGAGGTGTGTTTGGGGTCATTATCATGTTGGAATACTGCCCTGCGACCCAGTCTCTGAAGGGAGGGCATCATGCTCTGCTTCAGTATATCACAGTACATGTTGGCATTCATGGTTCCCTCAATGAACTTTAGCTCCCCAGTGCTGGCAGCACTCATGCAGCCCCAGACCATGACACTCCCACCACCATGCTTGACTGTAGGCAAGACACACTTGTCTTTGTGCTCCTCACCTGGTTTCTGCCACAAACGCTTGACGCCATACAAACCAAGTAAGTTCATCTTGGTCTCATCAGACCACAGGACATGGTTCCAGTAATCCATGTCCTTAGTCTGCTTGTCTTCAACAAACTGTTTGTGGGCTTTCTTGTGCATCATCTGTAGAAGAGGCTTCCTTCTGGAACGACAGCCATGCAGACCAACTTGGTGCAGATAGGCTAACCCCCCACCCCTTCAGCACTCATACGTCAATTTCCCATAGACAACCTCTGGATATGATGCTGAGCACGGCCATGGCAAGGTCTGTTCTGAGTGGAACCTGTCCTGTTAAACTGCTGTATGGTCTTGGCCACCGTGCTGCATCTCAGTTCCAGGTCCTCAGAGAGTTCTTTGCCATCAGGTGCCATGTTGATCTTCCAGTGACCAGTATGAGAGAGTGAGAGCGATAACACCAAATTTAAAGCGATTGTAAACCTTCATTTTTTCCCCCTTTAAAATAACAAACATGTCATACTTACCTTTCTTTGTGCAGTGGTTTTGCACAGAGTGGCCCTGAACCTCGTCTTCTGGGGTCCTCCAGCGGCGCTCCTGGGTCCACATCGAGTGACCCGTCAGGCAAAGCTTCCCTGGGGTCACACGTGAGGGCGCACTCCCGTGTCCTGCTGTTTGTGTGTATTCACACAAACAGTGGGACTCGGCCCCCCGCGTCACTTGACTTGATTGACAGCAGCGGGAGCCAAATGGCTCCCCTGCTATCAATCCAGCCAATGAGGACCCGTGACACCAGCTGGAGCGTTCTGCTCATAGCCGCCAATGGAACGAACGGGCTCAGGTAAGTAAACGGGGGGCTCTGGGGTGGTCACTACTGAGAAAGTTTTTCACCTTAATTCAAAGAATGCATTAAGGTGGAAAACCATGATACTTTACAACCCCTTTAACACACATGCTCCCCATTCACACCTGAGACCTTGTAACACTAACAAGTCACATGACACCAGGAAGGGAAAATGGTTAATTGGGCTCAATTTGGACATTTTCACTTAGGGGTGTACTCACTTTTGTTGCCAGCGGTTTAGACATTAATGGCTGTGTGTTGCGTTATTTTGAGGGGACAGCAAATTTACACTGTTAGACCTCATACATACGGACGTTTTTACAACCACTTTTAGGAGCTTTTTTACAGCTTAAAAATGCCTCTTCGTGTTATTCAATGGGCTCATACACACACACAGGCATTTTTTAGCTCCAAAAAAAGCCCAGAACCAGCACGTTCTAAGGCTTCAGCACTAGAGCTGTAAAAACGCCTGATGCCAGTAAAAGTTGCTAAATGCGGCTTAATGATGGATCTAGCGATTAAGCCTTGTCAGGTGTTTCTCTGTCTCTATTCAAAATCAGTGGTTCCCTATGGGAGCCCATTGATTTGAATAGAAGTCACAAAAGAATTTGGATCATGATGATCCGACTTGCTGTGCGACTTGTGTGCTGAGGATCTCTCCCTCGCAGGAGGTACCAGACCCTTCGGTCTGGTATGGATTTTAAGGGGAACCCCCACACCAAAAAAATTGCATGGGGCCCCCCCAAAATTCATACCAGACCCTTATCCAAGCACGCAGCCTAGCAGGTCAGGAAGGGGGGCAAGTAAGCCCCCCCCGGACCATACCAGGCCACATACCCTCAACATGGGGGGGGTGGATGCTTTTGGGCAGGGGGGCCCTGTGCCCACACCCCAAAGCACCTTGTCCCCATGTTGATGAGGACAAGAGCCTCTAACCGACAACCCTGGCTGGTGGTTGTCGGGGTCTGCAGGCGGGTGGCTTATTGGAATCTGGAAGCCCCCTTTAACAAGGGGGCCCCCATATCCCGGCCCCCCACCCTATGTGGATGAGTATGGGGTACATTGTAACCCTACCCATTCACCTGTAAAAAAGTGACAAAAATAAACACACTACACAGGTTTTTATTAAGGCAGCTCTGGCATCTCTTCCAATTTCTTCTCCCTGCTGCGATGTCTTCATCCTCCAGATCTTCTCCCTCCTCTATGCGCTGTCTTCTCCCCCTCTCCAGTTCTTCTCCTGTCTACACTGTCTTCTCCCTCTGTTCTTCCTCCGATGCTGCCTCAACACGCTCTCCCTGTGTATCTCTGGGTCCGTCAGTGATTTATAAAACCATGGGGCGGGGCCACCCGGTGAGGTGATGTCATCTGGAGGCCCTGCCCCTTGTGACAGCACTACCCAGGGCATTATGGGGGTGGTGACGTCACAAGGGGTGGGGCCTCCAGATGATGTCACTAGGTGGCCCCGCCCCATGACTTTGCCACAGGCGAGCCCAGCATTACATCGGGAGAGCACGTTGAGGCAGCACCGTAGGAAGAACAGAGGGAGAAAACGGCGGAGAGAGAAGACCTGGCAGAAGAGGGAGAAGACAGCGGAGCGGGAGAAGACCGCACAGAGAGAAGAAGAACTGGAGAGGGGGAAAGACAGCGCATAGAGGAGGGAGAAGATCTGGAGGATGAAGACATCGCTGGAGGGAGAAGAAATCGGAAGAGACGCCTGAGCTGCCTTAATAAAATACTTACAAACCTGTGTACTGTATTTATTTTTAACACTTTTTTTTAGCTGAATGGGTAGGGGTTTGTGTTGAGCGAACCCAGACTGTAACGTTCGGGTCCGTACCAAACCTTGGGGTGTCCGGGACCCGGAACCGAACACGGACATTTCAAAAAACGTTCGGGTTCTGGTAGTTGATCACGCATGTTGAATAGCTGCAGGGCAGCCAACCAACAAGCGTTTCACTGGTTTGCCCTTAGAAGCCATTACAGCCATGCCTACTAATGGCATGGCTGTGATTGGCCAGTGCACCATGTGACCCAGCCTCTATATAAGCTGGAGTCACTTGATGCAGCAGTCACATGCTCTCTGAGACTCTGAATAGTATAGGGAGAGGAAGCTGCCAGCGTTTTTGTGAGGGAGAGATTGCAGACATTTTAACATCTGATCCTGCATCCTGAGATTACTACTACTGCTGCTTTGAGTGACAGATTGCAGATCAAACCCTGCCTAACACAACGATCGTTACGATCGTACACAGCGATCAGATTGTGGGAGTAATTTGAGATTTCACATACTGTTGCTAGCCTAGTCACGGCCTAGTCAACCTGTAGGCTCATACTCCACATCCACCCCCCCCCCCCCCCTTCCCATTTTTTTTTATTTGATTTTAATTTATTTTCCCTATCCCCATTTTTTTGTAGGGCACTTGCCCTACTCTTACCCCCATTTTACTTCCTTTTGCAGCCCTCTAGCACTTGCCAGGACTTTGTTACAGCCATTTTTGTGCCTAAAAGTTCGGGTCCCCATTGACTTCAATGGGGTTCGGGGTCCGGGATAACGTTCGGTGCCGAACCTGGACTTTTTCCCAAAGTTCGTTTGGACCCTCCGAACCCGAACGTCCAGGTGTTCGCTCAACTCTAGTAGGGGTACAATGTACCCCATACTCATTCACCCTAGGGTGGGGGGCCGGGATCTGGGGGCCCCCTTGTTAAAGGGGGCTTCCAGATTCCGATAAGCCCCCCACAGACCTCGACAGCCACCAGCCAGGGTTGTCGGGAGGTGGCCCTTGTCCCCATCAAGGTGCTTTGGGGTGGGGGGCACAGGGCCCCCCTTGCCCCAAAGCACCTACCCCCCCCATGTTGAGGGCATGTGGCCTGGTATGGTCCGGGGGGGGCTTGCCTGTCCCAACCCCCTTTCCTGACCTGCCAGGCTTCGTGCTTGGATAAGTGTCTGGTATGGATTTTTGGGGGACCCACGCCATTTTTTTTTTGGGGGGGGGGGGCATGCCAATTTTTTTTTTTTTTGCCTTAAGGGTTCCCCTTAAAATCCATACCAGATCTGTTGGGGAGGGGGAAATTATTTTTTTCATTTTTGCGGGGGTTCCCCTTTAAGATCCTCAACACACCGCAAATTTGATCATCATGAACCGACTTCTGGTGTGACTTCTATTCAAATCAATGGACTCCCATAGAGAAACGCTACTGAAAGCTAGCGCGGCTACACGTGCATTGATATCAATGCAAAACGCTGATAAAATCGTGGTTTTAACGACTTTTTTTTCTGGTGTCAGAACTAGCTTTACAACTCGTTTTTTAGAATGCCTGTGTGTATGAGGCCTTATACAAGCTGTACACTCACTACTTTACATTGCAGCAAAGTGTCATTTCTTCAGTGTTGTCACATGAAAAGATAGAATAAAATATTTACAAAAATGTGAGGGGTGTACTCACTTTTGTGAGATACTGTATTTATACTTTCTTTTTATAGCTATATGTAATTTCTATTTATACTCAATGTATACTTTTATACAGCTACCTATATATTTAATAGTAATACCTTTTAGCTCCCCCTATTGCAAACGTCTATATTATAAAATCTGCATTGCTGGCTCTTAAAATAAACTCCCAGCTACCGATCCTTGGCCTCTTCCTATCGGTATTTGGCGCAGTTTCCCGGCGTTCGCCTTTTTATGGCGTCTTCCTAATGACATATGCAGAGTTGCGGCAGGAGGGCGCGCTATGTATATAACGTATACGTCGCCTGCTTTTCCCATTACCGGCTCACAAGGTGTCCTTGTGCCTGAGGCGGAAAAGTAAATCCTGTTTTTTATGTATGGCGCTCTTCCCCCGCTCCGCGTCCTCCTCTTCATCTTTCTGCGGAAATGTATATTTCACAAACCACAAAAAAGGCTGAATTTGGGGATTTTTTTCTGGCTGTCGCAGGTTTTTTCGCCTGTCACCTAATTAAGATTCTTTTTTTTTTCTATATATAAAAAGTGACCTAGTTTGTGCGAGGAAAAGTCTAACCAAAGGAGGAAGCGGCTCCATTTATCAGGATGGAGTGTAACTTCTCAGTCGCAGGATTTCTGGATATTCTTATGGCCCCATTCACACTTTGCGTAGTGGGAATTTGCGTTCCCGCTTGCGTCTTTTTTTTTTCATGCGTTTCACTTCCACTTTCGCTTCCCACCCGCATGAAATCAGAGGACGTGGGGATATCTGGATGATGCTTGGCAACATCCAGACATCTTTCTTTTCAGACAGCAATCCCCTATAATGTAAAAGCCTTCCTAGTGGCTTATTATCCGCTGGATTGCTTTTACAAGCAAAGGGAAGGGATGTCTCGCCACCCATTGGCGCCTCTCCCTGCTCTCCCAGAGAGACCGAGATTCCGATCCAGTGCCAACGCCGGGTTGCCACAGAGCTGGCCGAAGACCAAATTGTCCCTGGCCATCTCTATGATCCTGGGAGGCCAGAAGCGACGTCATGACATCACTTCCTGCTCTAGCGGTTGTAAACACTGCCATTTTTTTTCCCTAGAAAGCAGTGATCATTGTTTTTTGTTGTTTTTTTCATGCTTTTAAAGATAGAGGAGATATCTGGAGTCTTATTGACCCATAAAGAGGACCTGTCATGCCTTATTTCTATCACAAGGGATACATTTCTCGTCATAGGAGTAAAATGATCAAAAAAATAGAGGGACAGTGAAAAAAAAAATGAAAAAACGTAAAATGTAAAGCGCCCCATCCCCTCGTGCTCGGACGCAGAAGCAAATGCATACGTAGGCTGAGCTTCATATGTAAACGTTGTTTGCACCAAACATGTGAGGTATTGCTGCAAACGTTGTAGTGAGAACAATAATTCTAGTGCTAGATCCCCTCTGTAACTTTAAACAGGTAATCTGTAAACATTTTTAAACTGTCAGGAGATTTTTAAGTACTGTAGTTTGGGGCCATTCCACGAGTTTGCGCAATTTTAAAGCGTGACTTGTTGGGTATCTATTTACTCTGCGTAATATCATCTTTTATCGTTTATCAAAAAATTGGGTTATATGTTGTATCGCTTTTTGCAATAAACTTCATTAACACCTTTCCCATTCGGCCTATAGCAGATTGACATCCTTCAGAACGGCCTGCTTGTGCATGCCCCTGGGGGCACGCAGTGTGGCAATCGTGGTGCGGTGTGTCCCTTGGACACTCCGAATCAAAGATCATGGTAGAGAGCCTATGATGCAGGCACTCTACCATGTGATCAGCCGCGTCCAATCACAGCTGATTACAGTGTAAATAGGAAATGCCGGTTATCGGCAATCTTCTCCTCAAACTCACAGCGCATGAGGAGAGTAGAGCGGATAAGCGGGTTTCCTCAGTGGGGACATCTGATTATCTGTGCAGCCCCACGAGTGATGCCTGTCAGTGCCCATTAGTGATGCCTTTCAGTGCCCATTAGTGATGTCTTTCAGTGCCCATCAGTGATGCCTTTCAGTGCCCATCATTGATGCCTTTCAGTGCCCATTAGTGATGCCTGTCAGTGCCATCTATCAGTGCTGCCTGTCAGTGCCTATCTTTCCCCATCAGTGCCACCTATCAGTGCCCATCAGTGATGCCTATCAGCGCCCATCAGTGCTGCATATTAGTGCCTCCTCTTCAGGGCCACCTCATCAGTGCCCATCATTGATGCCTTTCAGTGCTTATCAGTGATGCCTTTCAGTGCCCATCAGTGATGCCTGTCAGTGCCATCTATCAGTGCTGCCTGTCAGTGCCCATCTTTGCCCATCAGTGCCACATATCAGTGCCACTTATCAGTGACCATCAGTGCCGCCTATCAGTGCCCATCAGTGCTGCATATTAGTGCATTCCTCATCAGTGCCACCTCATCAGTGCCCATCAGTGAAGGAGAAAAATTACTTATTTACAACATTTTATAACAGTAACAAAGAAAAACTTTTTTTATTTTTTTTTTCAAAATTTTTGGACATTTTTCCTTTGTTTACCAAAAAATAAAAAAATCCAGTGGTGATTAAATATCACCAAATGAAAGCTCCATGTATCACAAAAAAATGATAAAAATTTTACATGGGTACAGTGTTGCATGACCACGTAATTATCATTCAAAGTGTGAAAATTGGCCTGGGCAGGAAGGGGGTGAAAGTGCCCGGTATTGAAGTGGCTAAAGTGTATTTTGTCCCCAAAAAATTACATTTGAAAAATCGCTGCGCAGATACCGTGTGACATAAAAAATTGCAACAACCACCATTGTATTCTCTAGGATCTCTGCTAAAAAATAAAAAAGATATATAATGTTTGGGAGTTCTGAGTAATTTTCTAGCAAAAAAATACAGATTTTCACACGCAGGAGGGAAATGTCAGAATTGGCCTGGGTGGGAACTGGTTAATTGCAGCAGGAGGAGTGAGATTTCCTGACTATAGTATACAATATGGGGAACTTTGAAAAACTCAGTGCGGAAAAAAAGCGCGTCTGCTTTTGGGGTGTCATTAACAATGAACGGCACCACAAGCACTACAGGTGTTTTGTAAAACAGGCGCACAAACGCGTGATATTTGCGTGCCCTCACAAAAGGGGCCTAGGGACTGGGAAGCTGCGATATGTTACATTGTTGCTCTGGAGGTTTAGATTTATACTTTAAGTGTAATTCTATTAAATGGGTGATTTAACTCATGAAAAAAAAAAAAAACGTTTTGGGCTAAATTAATTAAATAAACGTAAGTAGTCGCCGGGCACACCATGGATCGCCTCCGCCATTACTATGTGGATAATCAGAGAAGGATTAGGATCGATGACATGAAATGAAAGGCTCCAGGCAGGAATCCCCGTGTGATTGGCTGCGGGCCCCGGGCTGTTCCTCTGGGAGCGCCGGAGAGATCCCGCATGACTGAATTACAGGCCAGGGATGCATGGCCGCTCCGCAGATCCTCATTACTTCCTCAGCGCTTAATAAGAGCTTAGCTGGGAGAACAAAGCTCCATCTTTATTACTGAGGACTTCACTTTAAATCCCCCGGTGACTCCTGCACAGGGGGGCATTGTCTACTGAAATACAGCCCAGCTTCTCTACTATAATACACTATAGAGGACGGATCTGGGCTTAGCAGCAAAGCCACGTCTGCATGGAGTTTGCATTGCCTTCCCTCCACATACTTTCTTACCAATTTTGAGCTTTCAGCTCTGTCGCACTTTGAATGACAATTGCGCGGTCATGCAACACTGTACCCATATGACATTTATATATTTTTTTTCACACAAATAGAGCTTTCTTTTCTTTTAAATCTTTTTTTATTTTTTTATTTAGTAATTAGAACTTTCTTTTGGTGGTATTTATTCACCGCTGTTTTTTTATTTTTTGCTAAATAAACAAAAAAAGACCAAAAATGTGGGAAAGAAATGCGTTTTTCGTTGTTTCTGCTATCAAATTGTGCAAATAAATAAGCTTTCTTCATCAATTTAGACCAAAGTGTGTTCTGCTACAATTCTTGGGTGAAAATAACCCAAATCAGTGTTTATTATTTAGTCTGTAGGAAAGCTACAGAGTCCACAAACTATGGGATATATCTGAAAGTTGTTCAGTCCTGATATACTGACGGCCAATCTCATTTCTTGAGGCCCAAAGCTGCCAGGGCCATACAGATATTTCCCAAATGACCCCTTTTTGGAAAGTAGACAGGTCAAGGTATTTATTAAGAGGTATGGTGAGTTTTTAGAAGCTATAATTTTTAGTCACAATTTTTTGAAAAATTAAGAAATTAAAAAAAAAAGATTTTTCAAATTTTTTTTTTTTTTTACATACTGTCACCAGTGCAGTACAGCGTCGTCATATAACTGGTGTGGCGGTGATCAAGAATACTGACTGGTGACAGTATGTAAAAAAATATATACAATGTGTGTGTGTGTATATGTGTTTGTATATCTATATATACATACATATATATATATATATATATATATATATATATATATATATATATATATATATATACACATATATTGTTTTTCAATTTGTTTTCTTTTTTTTATTACTGTTTTTTTTTTTTACAATTTTTTTTTAACACACTGTGACCAGAGCAACACATTGTTATCATAGTAACACTGTACTATTCTGGGGAAGGGATCAGGATTTATTTGTTTATTTCGTTTTTTACTTTAAGATTGCTGATACCAGTGGATTTCATTGGTAGAAGCAACCATTTTTACTGAATGAAACTGATTCATTCAGCGAGTTGTGTTATGATTAACCACAGCTAATCACATGGTACAGATAGGCTGTGATTGGTCCTGTCTGTACCATGTGATCACTGTGACTAATCACAGATAGCAACACAATTGTACACAATTGATGGTATGAGAGGAAGTTGTCCATTGTTTACAACTGTCATGTGATCTGCTGTGATTGGGCACAGCGATCACATGGTACTGGCAGCAGGTTGGTACACTGATCTGTCACCGCTGGTGTGTGCACCAAATGCCTTTGCAAAGCCAGATATTACCTTGTAAAAGTAGGAAAACCCAGAGCTGTGAGTGGGGCCCGGCACACAAGCTTTCCCCCTGACAATGCCTTCATTTTGCTTTTCTCTCCAGAAGGCCAGAGCCATCTTTGCTCAGGCCTCACCCAGGGTTCCCAATCTAGAGGTTATGATTAAGCAGACCCCAGATCTGTGAAACACGTTAACCCTTTTTCAGCTTTTTGTACTGTCTGCCTGGATTGTTCACTTTTTATTTGGTTCACAATAAACCACCACTTGTCCTGGATATTGGAGTGCGGTCCTTTTTCTTTCAGCTTACTCATGGACATGGACTAGCGGTTTTCCGGACCTGCACCTGTATACCTGGGAGATTACTGACTCCACACACCTGGAGCGGGCCAGTTCCTCTCTCTGCTCAGTTCCCAATCTACTTCCTAGGCTGAGATCTCAATTCAGAGATGACAGTCATGGGGTGTCTATGCCATTCTGGGCTGTGTTCACAAATGGCTGACACAGATCAGCCCATGCACCTGTTTACTAAGTTGCAATGTACAGT
>BLSH010263576.1:336925-355495 GCA_018402905.1 Glandirana rugosa
AAATTGGGGGTGTCCCCCCAAAACCGATCCGACATCGGTCCATGTAACCTAGTAAAGCGTGTGCGTGTTTTACGTTATATAATATACCACAAAACCTAAAAATTAAAAAATGAGAATATACATAATATTTTATAAATATTAAACTAAGAACTAGTTGACCTGGAGGGGTCGAACAAACACTAAGATACAACGTCGCACGACCGCGCAATTGTCATTCAAAATGCGACAGCGCTGAAAGCCGAAAATTGGTCTGGGCAGGAGGGGGGTTTAAGTGCCCAGTAAGGAAGTGGTTAAAATTTAAATCTGGAACACACAGTAAAAAAGAAAATGGCAAAAACCGGCGCTGCCCGAAAAACTGCTAAATACCAACAGTGAATAGAATCACAAACAAGCTGGGGAGGTCCAGTTGATCAAGAATCAAATTATAAATATTTTATAATACATATAAGAGTAAAAAATTAAAAATCCAAAACACCATATAATATATTGCATTTTGTGCGTGTGCGAAATGATCCAATGTACCTGGCTACAGCCTAGCCAAAACCCCCCTGTGGGGGTTAAAAAATGGAAAAAATTGGTGTGAAATGGCAAAAAATGGCACTGCCAGAAAAGTGCTATGTGCAAACTGTTATAAAGTGACCACTGTGTTGAAAATAAAGTGTCAGTGATGTGGATAATTCGTTTAAAAATGTAAATATTGTGAGAAATGCACTTATATATCGTGAGAGGAGGGGTGCAGTTCCGTTTACACCCACTTAGTGCTAGATAGGTGTATTGTAAATAAATGTCCAGCAATTGTGTAGTACATAGACCGGTGTTGACCGCCAGCACAATCACCAGAACTTACTAATGAGGTATCTATAACAGAAAATAGAGAAGTGCCCAGGGCTGTCACTAATGAATAAACAATGCTCTGTGGCCTCACTGACCGTGATGGATCACGGATGCGGGAAAATCAAATTCGGAGGTGCTCGTGCAATGTCTCAGCACTCCGTGTGTAAACCCGCTTGGTGTGAAATGGATCCCAATTAGATGTCTTAGTATTTTATAGGCAAACTCGTGTCGGTTATACTTGCGATTTCAGGGAAGTCAGATACAGCGTTCGTCTTCTCCCGCTGCTAGAAAGCAGACGGAGAGATCCCGATGTCCCGTATCAAACAAACGTGGGTGAGCGCCGTGACGTCTCAGGCTCCGACTTACGCATTTCGTCATCTGACGTCTTCGGAGGCGACGCCATTTTGCTACACCCATGGGCTTAAATAGCCCACTTGTCAGACAGGCCTCCAATCACCGTTGCCGGCGGCCATTTTTTGGGAGATCTCCGTGAATGCTTGTATTCATCATCCTTCAATTGTATTGATAAACCCTTTTATTAATATGTGCATGTAAAAGTTGTAAATATGATTATGACTAAAATATGTGTGGAAAAAATGTTAAAAGTGTATATAGTGTTAAAATTTAAAACGAGTCTCATTACGCTCAAACCGAGAACTTAAGAGTAATAAAAGTGGGGAAAAAGATATCATTGGAGCTCATTGCTCTCAATTGGGAGAAAAGGAAATGGAGTGTTTATTCGTGTATATGTGGGGAGAGAGCTTTTCCCGTATGAAAAAACCTTTGCTCAGATTATGTACAATGGCAACCTAGGCTGGTCGCAAAAAATATAAAAAATATATAACAAAATATATAAAAAATATAAAAAAAATTTTTATATTTTTTTTTATATATTTTTTATATTTTTTGCAACCAGCCTAGGTTGCCATTGTACATAATCTGAGCAAAGGTTTTTTCATACGGGAAAAGCTCTCTCCCCACATATACACAAATAAACACTCCGTTTCCTTTTCTCCCAATTGAGAGCAATGAGCTCCAATGATATCTTTTTCCCCACTTTTATTACTCTTAAGTTCTCGGTTTGAGCGTAATGAGACTCGTTTTATATTTTAACACTATATACACTTTTAACATTTTTTCCACACATATTTTAGTTATAATCATATTTACAATTTTTACATGCACATATTAATAAAAGGTTTTATCAATACAATTGAAGGATGATGAATACAAGCATTCACGGAGATCTCCCAAAAATGGCCGCCGGCAACGGTGATTGGAGGCCTGTCTGACAAGTGGGCTATTTAAGCCCGTGGGTGTAGCAAAATGGCGTCCCTCCGAAGACGTCAGATGACGAAATGCGTAAGTCGGAGCCTGAGACGTCACGACGCTCACCCACGTTTGTTTGATACGGGACATCGGGATCTCTCCGTCTGCTTTCTAGCAGTGGGAGAAGACGAACGCTGTATCTGACTTCCCTGAAATCGCAAGTATAACCGGCACGAGTTTGTCTATAAAATACTAAGACATCTAATTGGGATCCATTTCACACCAAGCGGGTTTACACACGGAGTGCTGAGACATTGCACGAGCACCTCCGAATTTGATTTTCCCGCATCCGTGATCCATCACGGTCAGTGAGGCCACAGAGCATTGTTTATTCATTAGTGACAGCCCTGGGCACTTCTCTATTTTCTGTTATAGATACCTCGTTAGTAAGTTCTGGTGATTGTGCTGGCGGTCAACACCGGTCTATGTACTACACCATTGCTGGACATATTATAAGATAATTTACATATTTTTTATTCTATGTGAACCCACATATACAAAGGCATGGTCTTTATTTACAATACACCTATCTAGCACTAAGTGGGTGTAAACGGAACTGCACCCCTCCTCTCACGATATATAAGTGCATTACTCACAATATTTACATTTTTAAACGAATTATCCACATCACTGACACTTTATTTTCAACACAGTAGTCACTTTATAACAGTTTGCACATAGCACTTTTCTGGCAGTGCCATTTTTTGCCATTTCACACCAATTTTTTCCAAAATGTAAATCTGGACCTCGCTTACTGAACACGCCTGGTATTTGCGCTTGGTTTCATTGTACATTCATAGATTTCATTCTTCTTGTGATTCATGATCTGCAGCTATAATTCTGCATTTAGATACTGAGTACATATTATCTGTGCCTCCGCTGAGCTTTGTAAATATGGGGAGCGGCGGATGGAAGGAGATCTGTCTAAGGATTATTTGCATTGTTTGTACTGCTATCATAATTAAAGCTGAACTCCAGGCAGATAGAAAATGCTAATTATTGCTGCTTATGAATACATTAGGGGCTCGTTTACAATTGCTTTAAAATGGTTGCATTGCACACACTTTTTTTAAAGCACTCTGAACGCCAATCCAAGCTCCTGTCACTAAATAAAATGGTGACCTTACAGTCCTGTTCACACATTGCTTGCTTTTGCTTCACTTCAAAAATTATACCCCATGTCTCTTTCTTGGCACTTCAAAGCGTCTCTAAAGCCTCCATAGAAATCTATGGCAAAGCTTGCTAACAGCACCTCAAGCTTTTGAGGGGCTTTTATTCAGAGTTCGCTAGCTAAGGAGGTATGAGATATCCCAGGATGCAGTGGGAAACCAACAAACAAACCAGAGAGACATCATCAGCAGTCACTTCTGGTTCATGTGTATATATTGTGGGAGTGTCTGGTGCAGACATCACATCTGGTGTGCAGCGTGGAGCAGCAGGAAGGTGAGCAGGGTCCGGACCGGAGAGAAGCAGATGGCACAGGTGGTGTGAAAGATGGGAACACTATAGTGTAAGGTGGGCAGGGACCAGAAAGAGAGGACTGAGCAGCAGAGGATCAGCAGAGCTGGGGTACCGGAGAAGGAAAAACTAGAAATGACACACGTGGTGAGCAGCGTGGGAGCAATATAGTGAGAGGTAAGCAGGGACCAGAGAGTGAGGTGGATCAGCAAATTGGAGGATCAGCAGAGCTGGGGAATAGTACTGAGTGGGGGATCATCAGAGCTGGGGGATACTACTGAGTGGGGGATCATCAGAGCTGGGAGTTACTACTGAGTGAGGCAGCAGAGCTGGGGGTTACTACTAAGTGAGGCATCAGCAGAGCTGGTACTACTGAGCAGGGGATCTGCTGAACTAGGGTACTAATAAGCTGGGGATCTTCTGAACGAGAACGAGAGAGGGAACTGGGTGGCAGAGGATCAGCAAAGCTGGGGGACCAGAGCAAGAGAAATTAGCAATGTCATATGTGGTGTGCAGCGTGGGGGCAATACAATGGAAGGTGAGTGGGGACTAGAGAGAGGAGGATCAGCAAATCAGAGGATCAGCAGAGCTAGGGGTTACTACTGAAGGGGGATCAGCAGAGCTGTGAGTTACTACTGAGGGGGGGATCAGCAGAGCTGGGATTTACTACTGAGGGGGGATCAGCAGAGCTGGGAGTTACTATTGAGGGGTATCAGCAGAACTGGTGTTTCTATGTGGAGGAGGCCATCTTGGTAAAGGCAGGGCTTTGCTTCCTCATGTCAGAGCCTCCAGCAAGGAGAACATTTAGCATCACCAAATCTCACTCTAACTCTCCTAAACCCAGTAGTCAGAGACAGCAGTGTCTTAGATCCCACTCTATAGATACGCAGCTATGGGGCTGTAGGCAGAGGAGTGCCTAGGCACGCACATACCTGTAAGTCCTCTACTACTCAGGAGGAATTCCAGACAAAAGGTTTTTTTAGTGTGCTGCTTCTGCATGCCTAACATTTCTACATGTTCCTTCTTCACTTTTTCAATTAAGTCCACTTTGAAATGAACTTGATCTCAAGTCAAGCTTTGCTGTCTTATAGGGAACATCTAGAATTTTTTTTGTGCCTATGCAGCACGTTTTTTTGTCTTGAATTCCCCCTGAAAAATATCAATGCAGTTCCTATGCCTAGGCACTCCGTTTTGGTAAGCTGGTGATCTAATCAACTATCCTATAGTGAAGAAATAAAACGCTTTTTTTGTTATGATGAAAGGGATGAGCAGTAAAAATCTTCTTGCCATACATTGATATAACTGGCATTGGTGTCATATCTGTTCTTGTTTGCTGATAGTACTTTTTTTTTTCTCTACAGATCCTTGTCTATCACCCAGAGTTCATGAAGTATGTGTACGACCGATGGTTGATGCATCATGGCCGGTACCCCTCCACAGGACTTCTAAGTGTTATATTTGCTCTTCACATCTGTGATAAGGTAATACATCCATGTCATATAGCCAACAGGGCATTGGGGCAATATTACACAGTATTCATGTAATGGTAAATACAGTAGTACATCATAAACAGAATGGTAATAAATGGCTAGTCAATAAACAAAGATAAATTAACCACGTTCACTCCAAATCACATACATGCACGTCATTATGTTTAACCACTTCAGCCCCGGAAGGTTTTGCAGCTTTAGGACCAGAGCACTTTTTGCGATTCGGCGCTGCGTCGCTTTAACTGACAATTGTGCGGTCGTGCGACGTTGTACCCAAACAAAATTTGCGTCCTTTTTTTCCCACAAATAGAGCTTTCTTTTGGTGGTATTTGATCGCGTCTGCGTCATTTCTGATCGCCGCTATAAACAAAAGAAGAGCGACCATTTTGCAAAAAAACCCAAATTTCTTACTTTTTGCTAAAATTCAAATCCAAAAAAAAAATATAAAAAAACATTTTTTTTCACAGTTTTTGGCCGATTTATATAATTCCTCATATTTGCGATAAAAAAAATTGCAATTGGCGTTTATTGATTGGTTTGCGCAAAAGTGGCCGCGTTTACGGATGGTGAGAATTAATTTCTGGGGTTTTTATTTTTTTTTATTTTTTACTAGTAATGGCGGCGATCTGCGATTTTTAGCGGTACTGCGATATTGGGGGGGACATGTCGGAACATTTTGACACTTTTTTGGGACCAATGACATTTATTCAGCGATCAGAAATTTAAATGTCCACTGATTACTGTATAAATGTCATTGGCAGTGAAGGAGTTAACCTGCAGGGGGAGAGCTAGGGGTTAATAGTGTTCCCTGGGTGTGTTCTAACTGTGGGGGGGTTGGGCTAACATGGGCATGAGAGATCTAACTGATCCCAGTGACAGGGATCAGTAGATCTCTCATGCCCCACTGACAGGGCGGGGAAACGCCATGTTTACATCGGCGGTTCCCCGTTCTTTCTCTGTTGCCGCTCATCGCGGCTCGCCGGCGGACATCGGGTCCGCCCGAGCCGCGGGCACACTCCCCAGGAGTGCGGCGGGTGCGCGCGTGCGCCCCCTGGTGGCCAAATGCGAATCGCCGCTTATTTACGGCGATTCGCTCAGCGCTCCCCCACTGCCGCCGTGAAAAGACGGCGTGCGGTGGGGAAGCGGTTAAGTAGTCATACTGGGGCCTTGGCTGCAGCTGTCAGCCATAACCACAGTATCAATTTTCAGCCAGCAACATCCTACCCTATAAAAGTGATCTAAGTGGCTGATTAGCCACTGGATCGCTTTTACAAGCAGGAGGAGGATTCGTAATCCACATCCCGCTGCTCACTGGTTCTGTACCTTGTCTTCTGGGGAGCCCAGGATCTCATCCGTTGGTTGCTTCCAAAGGCAATAGAGGTGACCAAAGACTGGATTGTCTCCAATCACCTCTACGGTCTAGAACAGTGGTCTCCAAACTGCATATGACCCTTTGCCTGTCTTTGTCTTGCCCTTGTGAAACCATTCCATCCACTGACCCCAATGATGGGGCACTATTCTCCCCTTGAATACCAACAGTGGTACATTATTTCTACCACTAAAATCAAGGATGGGGCATTGTTTAATCCCACTGACGCCGGTATATTTTGTACTCCCACTGGCCACAGTCTGCCCCCTAAAGCCTGAAGGACTGTACACTGGCACTTTGTTTAGAAAGTTTGGGAAGTGCTTGAGTAAAGACCTTCATTGAAGGGTTACCAGTTATCATTTAATTGAAGGTTGCTAACCATAGCATCTTTGGAACTTCCATCATTTTTCCATAGTCAAATACGAAAGCTTATTTATAGTGCTCACGTGACCAGTCTCATCCGAGCGGAACACAGCATCCTTTGCATCCTTTGCCTATGTCACAGCCCCCAATGCCATTTTCACAGCTTTTCCAATCCAAGTGCCTACCCTATCTGTTTTTTAGCCCTGATGACAGAGGAGTGCCGAGCCTCCGAAACACATTGGCTGATACAAAATAAATATCTATTCAAAGGTCTATGCAAGCTGGTGTGGTGCTCTTATCCTTTCAATAAACTCCTTTGTGGATCTAGAAAGACCCCACTGTTGCTGGTGAGCAGGCTCCAGGACCGTAAACCACTCTTTGCATTTTAATGCTTCCCCATAGGGTTCAGTGATACTACATCACAGAGACAACAGCCCCCATCCCATCAGTCAAAGACCTTGAATGGGCCAAGGGGCATAACTCCCTTTGATGTCACAGTGGCTAACTTAAAAAATACCCCGATGATGGGGCTAGTGCGGAGTCCCTAAAACGCATTGGCTTTTACAAAATAAAATTATTTTAAAAGGTCTATATAAGCTGGTGTTGCACTCCCATGCTTTCAAATCTTCAATAAACTCATCTGAGGGTTCAGCAAGGCCCCACAATTGCTGGTGAGCAGCCTCTAGGACCATAAACCACTCTGCATTATAACGCATCTCCATAAGGTTCAGTGATCCTACATAATAAAGTTGACAGCCCAACCCCATTAATCAAAGACCTTGATTGGGCCAAGGGAAGTAACTCTCTGTGACTTCAGAAATGCCATGCATGGCACGATACCGAGCAGTCAGAATTTGGGTGCATGTACAGGAAGCTAATAACACTGCCACATGTATCAGAAACCATAGATAGCAATGTCACCTGCTACTCTGAAGAGCAGGATCAACAGCTATTTCCTCATGCTTCTCAAAAGAAAAAAAATGAGAGGAACCATTTAAATAGAAATCACATACTGGGTTTACATTTACTTTAATTTAGCTTGCCAACATCTAACCAAAACTGAAAAATGTAGTTCTGCTCAGACTTACACTTCTACTAGACTAGTTCAGTAAAACAGTGATATATGTAGGGTTAGATTCCCTTTAAATACTTAGAGTTGATGTGTTCCTTCCATCCAAATAGGTGGACTTGTACGGATTCGGAGCAGACAGCAAAGGAAACTGGCACCATTACTGGGAGAACAATCCATCTGCGGGAGCTTTCCGCCAAACCGGGGTCCACGATGGCGATTTTGAGGCAGATATCATAGGGAATTTAACTTCTATTAAAAAAATTAACATGTATAGGGGGAGATGACCCCCAAAGAGATAGAAAACTGTGGTTGATAATTTTACTATTTAAATGCATTCTACTTCGGAGGAAGACTGCGGAGGAGGACTAATGGATAATTTATACATTGGATTTTTGAACCACTTCCGGGATATATAATTTAAAGTTAAAAATGAAGAGCTATAGTTCCTTGATAATAACATCAACACTATTGCAGCCATTTGGGCCAATTGACCACATGTTATGGGCCGGATAGACTTGGTTTGACCAATGGATTTCGATTCATAGGGATGGCAATAGGTTAAACTGGGATAACAACCCACGTTGGACGTCATTTTAGATGTTATTTATCAGATTGGTGAAGAAGGCAAAAAGTGTCAGGTGTTTTATAATTTGTGAAGGCTTTTATCTATACGAGAACTCCTGAACTTTTTGACCTCTTGTTGTTAGCGCCCAATTATTTTTTTATTATCGAAAAAGTAAAACTTAGGTTGTTGAGTACACCCTTGAGGAAAGCTAGCACGTTTGGAACTGACCCTTTCATGTTTCTGGAACAGTAGAACATTAACGTTTTTACATTTTTATAATTCTGCAGAAAAAAAAAACATGACGCCAGTGACACTAGACCTCCTACTCAAGGCGTATGGGACAATAGACCATTAGCTAGAGGGCCAGAGCATATAGTCCCCCTTCAATGGATTCCATCTTCACCAGTTCACTGGGGTAGAAGGTAGCTTACTTGCCTGCCTTGATTGATGACAGCAGGAGCACGACTTGGTTTTCTGACCTTTGGTGCAGCAGGTCCATTGTGTTTCTTGGCAATAACAGCTAAAACATACCAGTTTACTGGAATTTTGACAACATTCATGTGCTTGGAGTTCAGTGAAAATCACTATTTGAAGATCTAAAGAAGACTACATCTTGATGACCAACTTTTGGGTTCAGTTTCACTGTATACTCTTGGCTGCCGTTTGGCCTTGCTTATTATCGGAAGGAAGTTATTTTGAGACAAAAAGTCCTGAACCGGGAATATTCACACAATGGCTTAATTTTTTCTTGAGTAGGTAACTTCTGGGTTTTCTGTGGACAAACTGAAAGTCATCTCTTTCTGTATTCTGTCATTTTGTACTCTTTGAATTGGATCCCGGAACAATATAGGGCTTTCCTACTTTTTTTACGAGGACCTTAACTGTTCAAATTTTGATTTAATTTGTATGGTGATTTTATACTTTTCATTGTTTTGTATTGGTAACATATGATCAACCTTTCAGGTTCCTATTACCAAAAGGGACTCTCAAAATCTCCTTGAGTAAATTAAGAATCTGAAGTTTTGCTTCTAGATCATTATAAGAGTTATTTTATGCACTTGGGGAAATTTGGTAACAGTGCAGAGAACAATGATAACCAATGATCTTGCTACACTAAGCTGCTTTATCCTGGTTTTGGATTGGTTAGTGTGGGCTTCAGAATGTTGCACTGTGGTGTTAAACCGACCTGTTGATGTAGTAAAGTATTGGTCTGGCTGTACTGAGAAAGTTGGCGGTCTACAAAGTGATGGTATTTTTGCTTTAAAGCTTTTATATAGTTTTGTTAGCTCAGCATAATCCTATTTATTGTTGGGAATCATGGTTAATTCTCATTGGTACCACTGAGGTTTGTAGTAATTTTCTAGAAACATTAAGGGGATAATGAAGGGTGCTGATAATTTATTTTAGGGCCTTAAAGAAACTTGATGATGCTGTCAAAGTATTAGAATGTGTCTTTTTTTAGAATAGGTTTTTATACATCTTACTGTTCATTTAAGTTATTGATGTTTGTCTTCTAAACAGAACTGAGATAAGTGGCTAAAATTGACCTGTACGCAGATTTTTTTCCCCAACACTACACCCAATGAATGAATCAGCCGAGCAAATAATTCTAGAAGCAGTGTTGGATAAATGTGGGATTTAGGAGCCAGCCAGTGCACCCTGGGAGCCAATAGGCAGGGGGCATAAAGCCCATTAAAAAAAAAAAAACAGCGATTGCCTTAAACATGCCTCTGCTGAATATTTTTTTAAGGGGGCATCCGCTGCCTGGATGCTTTCAATAAGTTTGGCCATACCATAGAGTGACCGCCAAGCCAGTGCATCTTCCCCATTCATGCCAACAATGGGGCACTATTCCTCCCAATGAAACCAACGATAGGGCACTATTCCTCCTCCTTATACCAAATGTGGAAATGGAAAATGCCCTCTCCCGCTGGCCGCAGTCCAGCCCCACTAAAGCATGAAGGATAATAAACTGGCCATTTGTTTAGAAACTTTTAAGACCCCTGCCCTAGATAGAAGCAATAGGTCAGGCTGGTCAGGCTCCACCCACATAAATTTGTGTATGTTCCATAGACCCTACTGTTCAATTGTCATATAATTTATAAAGCGAAAAATATCCTGTGTTGGCCTACTTTATGAAAACTTTGAGGTTGTATGACTGGAGTAGAGGAGCTCATTTCCTCTTGTCGCCCTTTCACAAAGAGTAAGATCGCTTAGTCTAGCCATTGTTGATTATTCTCCAAAGGATAAGCTGGGTTTTATTATGGTAATAATGGACCATGCTTTAGGAAGGGGAACATATATCAAGGCCGATTTACGAAAGGACTTCAGAATGTTCACTCAAAAACATGAAAATTTGCTTTAATTATCCAGACACGTGAAAAGCAAATTCTTGTTTTGCACATAATTGGATAATTGACTTGAATCCTTTTTTGTATGTGATCTTCTAAACTTCTTTAGTAAATCTTCCTCAGCGTGTCAAGGCTAATCAGTTTTGGTAAAACATTTTAAACGTGTAGAATATAAGCTACAGTAGGTCCACAAGTTGTCAGGTGCTAGTGGTGTCCATGATTGGTGTTCTCAACTAGGTTATCACTGTTTCCTGTAATGGATGACCACTACCAGATATATTGTACCCTTGTACATTTTTATTTGTACTTTTTTTAGTTTTACCTTTGCATAGAATTGCTTAAAAACCAATCGAGTTTGAGACTTTGAGATAACCAAATCTTTATCATCTGATAATTTAGCCCAGTACAGAGCAGAGGTGAGTGTGTAAGTCAGAACTCCTTGTAAGGTCCTAGATTCCGTTTTATGGTTTCTACAAATTGTATAAGACTTTTATTTTTAAAAGCAGCCTTTCTCAACCATTTTACCTTAAGCCGGCCATATATTGATAAAAATTCATCCAGTTCAGCAGGAACAGGTCAAATTTCAATCCCTGCATGGGTATGAAGATTGTACAGAAGTTGATCTACCGATTGACTTCTGCACAACTGCCTAGTCTGATTTTTCTCACTCAATCATTGCCACCAGCTAGTGTGTGGTTGGGGAAATCAAGTCTTTTTTTATGTTTACCCCACTGGTTTAACAAAAAAAAAAACCCTCTATGGATTGCCTTAGAAAAAGCCTTGAAACAAAAGTATTCTTTATTGGGGATCAGTAGGTTGAATGCTCCCTTACAGACAGTTATTAAGATAATTGGTGCCATGCCACTGGCTCCGCTGTTTGCCCCATAACAATGCAGGTGTTATCAAAAAAGAGGTCAATCAGCAACAAATCCAGGATCCCCTAGTAAGCGCTACAGAAACTCCAGGATTTCATGGAACTATGGTTAAGAATGGCTGCTCTAGAGGTTTAAACTGATCCAGAGCTGTGAAGCACTTGCACCTCAGTAAAATGAATGCTAAAAGTTAAGCACAAAGGCCATTCTCTCATAGCAATGAATCAGACCCTGACCTTACTATAGCAAATAGGGGTCAGTTGCTGTCTTGTGCGCATAGCATTTTACCCTTGGTTATTGAATAGAACTGTTTAAGTCCAAAATGAAGAAGGTTTGTCCACCAGTCTAAGTCCAGGCTAATTCATGCTGAAGGCCTACAGGGAAAACCCATAAATAAAATTGGAACAAGAAGCTGCCCACTACTATATCTAAAACATTATAGACATTACTAGAACATTATAATATATATCAACGTGTGGTTTTATCCAAATTTTACTTTAGTTAATATCAAGAAAATTACAATATCTCTACAGAATACTGTTAAAGATTAGTTAAAAGAGAAGTATGGGCATTTTTTTTTTATTTTAGGATCATAAATAACCTGCACCTGTCCCCAGCTGGCTCTAAGGCTGAGAACTGAGTGATCAAATGCTGACAATCGTTCGGCTCTCAGAGCTCCCTGAGCAGAGAGCTGGTAATGGTCAGTCACCGCTGTCTGCACTGCCCCTCCAGTGCTCACTGAAGCGCTGGGCTGTGGCGGGAGTGGCTGGCTCAGGCTATCTGCGACTCGCTGAGGCCTGTGCCGGTCTAGGCATGTGGGTGGATCCTGACCATATGGTCACTGTCTGCTGAAAACGGGTTACGGGGGTGCAGAACGAGCTGCACTCCTGTGATCCACAGGAGAAGTACAGCCAAATCAACATTGTCTGTACTTCTTCTTTAATACAAACCTTATTGAGAAACCAATAGCCTGTTATACACCATTCTACATTATTTGTGATTTTCTCATCTTCTTTTTAGTTTAAAGCAATTCTACTTTCATGTTTCAATTTTGTCAGTTTCTTGTTGTTACATATTTGCTGAATGTTAAATCCAAGGGCCAAATCGCAGTAATTTAATGTTGATCATCAAACAAGGGCTACTTTATATTTTTAGCCTTATAAACTATTACCTTGGGTGAATGTTACATTAAAGGAGATCCTTCTCTATTAGCCTTGCTTCTCAATAAAATCTGCCAAACACAGCGGTCACATGATCACCTCTGGCCCCCGTTATTTAGAACCTCTTAAAGGGCTTTAGGTTGCCCTCACTTTTTGTCCAGTGAACATTTCTTATACAGACAGTGTTATCCCCCTAGCAGTAATAAAAATCTGACAGGGGTTCTAACCCCTCACTACTCTGTCAAAAACTTTAAAAAAAATGTTGGCTTTAGATTCACTTTATTGAAATGTTCCTAATGGTATTTTCATGTGGTTGAATTGCAAACATGTTTGTTTTATGTTTAATAGTATTAAATCAGTATATTGTATTTTCTTTTTATTTAATAGATATGAAAAATTGCTTTTCAAATACAAGATGTTACAATTTATCTAAAACTAATTTGTTTTTCATTTTGGGTAGAGTGGTGAGACAATAGAATGCCAGCCAGTTTTTTTTTCTGTGTGTTCCCACTGGGCCGCCCTTCTATTTGTGGTGGCCCTTTACCATTGCCTTCTATTTGTGGTGGCCCATTGCCATTGCCTTCTATTTGTGGTGGCCCATCACCATTCCCTTCTATTTGTGGTGGCCCATTACCATTGCTTTCTATTTGTGGTGGCCCATTACCATTGCTTTCTATTTGTGGTGGCCCATTACCATTACCTTCTATTTGTGGTGGCCCATTACCATTGCTTTCTATTTGTGGTGGCCCATTACCATTACCTTCTATTTGTGGTGGCCCATTACCATTACCTTCTATTTGTGGTGGCCCATTACCATTGCCTTCTATTTGTGGTGGCCCATTGCCATTGCCTTCTATTTGTGGTGGCCCATTACCATTGCTTTCTATTTGTGGTGGCCCATTACCATTGTTTTCTATTTGTGGTGGCCCATTACCATTACCTTCTATTTGTGGTGGCCCATTACCATTGCTTTCTATTTGTGGTGGCCCATTACCATTACCTTCTATTTGTGGTGGGCAATTACCATTACCTTCTATTTGTGGTGGCCCATTACCATTGCCTTCTATTTGTGGTGGCCCATTGCCATTGCCTTCTATTTGTGGTGGCCCATTACCATTGCTTTCTATTTGTGGTGGCCCATTACCATTGCTTTCTATTTGTGGTGGCCCATTACCATTAACTTCTATTTGTGGTGGCCCATTACCATTCCCTTCTATTTGTGGTGGCCCATTACCATTGCTTTCTATTTGAGGTGGCCCATTACCATTCCCTTCTATTTGTGGTGGCCCATTACCATTCCCTTCTATTTGTGGTGGCCCATTACCATTGCTTTCTATTTGAGGTGGCCCATTACCATTCCCTTCTATTTGTGGTGGCCCATTACCCTTGAGCCCAAAGTGAGAGATGATCTAAAATTTTCACCAGAACAGAAATAAAACATTTTCCAATGAGTGGACTCCCCTAACCTTGAAAATATCTCATTTGGTTTCCTGTTGTGTCTCAAGACAGGAAATGAAGGGAAATCTCCCTAATGAGACACACACAGCAAAAGAAAAAAAAATACAAGGGTTTTCAACATCCCCCTACTCTATCTAAAGCTAAAAAATAGTTTTGGGTTTAGATATCTATTAAAGCGTAACTAAACCCTCCTATCCTTTACAGCCAAGGAAGCTGCCATCTTAATCTGCAGTTACCAAGCTGGTGCACATGTGCTCGGGTATGACACCAACAATTTGATGGTTTCACAGTTTGGTTGATAGTACAAGCAGTTGTGATGGTTATCATTCATGGCATGCCTTACATGTAACGATTTTGGGAAATTGATGGGTTTAGTTCTGCTTTAAGTGGCAAAAACTGTATCCAACACTTAGGTAGCAAATATTTTATTGCACGGTTTAGTAAATCAAAGTATTATTGTTTGTATTGTATTATTAGTTCTCAAGAATGTGCCACAGTATTATCTTTATATGTATCTTTCTTTGTGTGCTTTAAAAAAGGCTTTAATTTTTTTTTCCATAAAAAAAAATATGATCCTACTGTAAGATACAACTTTGTGAAGCCTGCAAACGTATTGATGAATGCAAAGTCACTATGCAGTGTACATATCTGTAAGATTGTTTTGAAAAAAAAAATTTGGGCTGTGTCCATGTGAAAAACCTAAACACTTTGAATGTTAAAAAAAATTTCTGATTTAAAGAAGAAATGTAGAATTATCAGTATTTTTTTTTTCAAGCTTGTATGAATTCCTTCTAGAAAATGAATTCTCCTTTGCTCTCATTCATGTAGAGCGCCAAAACTTTTTTCTAAGTTTTGGATAAGAGTCGGAAAGACTAGAATATTTTGGGGTTTTTCTTTTGTTTTTTTTTTCTTTTGCTGCCTGTGTGCCCCCCCCCCCCCCCCCCCATGAGATTTCCCATTGGTGGTCAGGACAGAAAAGAAGAGGAGATCTCTGCAAGAGAGAAACCTGATAGATGTTCTAATTCTTTACCTGGGGGAGATTCCCTTATTTCCTGTCCAGGTGACGACCAGGGCACTACTTAGATCTTAACTTCTTGTTTCTCCCAATATTCCGTTGAAAATTCCTCTAGGATTTGCTAGCAGCAATGCATTCTTTAAATATGGAAGCAGCACCCAGCAATGCCACAATGGTCACTCAAACAGGAAGTAAAGGAATTTCTCAAATTTAAGCCGGTAATAGAATGTTTGAATCTCTCCCCGTTGAGTGATCAACTTGGGTACAACCAGCATGTCAGATTTATCATGCCAGGTTAATGCCAGGGGCAATAAGGAGAACACAATAGCTCAGCTGGAAGAATTCCCCCATCAACACTGACTGTGTTGATGGAGGAATCAAGCGATTTTCTTTTAGGTTGCAGGAAAGAAATTCGCACCATCTTTGGCCAGCTTTAGACATGGGCAGCAGTTAAAGCATAACAAAGAATCAAACCCTTTCTCCACTCTGAAAGTAACTAATGAAAATGTTTTGGCTGAATTTAACGTTAGAGGGATCCATAGGATCTTATCCAATGGATATTGGATCCATTATCAGTTAAGGGATTCCGGATAACCTTTCCTATGCCTTTCATTATAGTTGTTTTTGTTTATTTATAATAAAATATGCCAAAATGGAAAATAAATCAGCAATCAAAGGTTTAACTGTAGCTTCGGATAAGGTGCTCTTGTCACACTAGATCTGGCCTGCTATGAGTAGATGAGCCCTGATCTAGGAGAGGGTTGGTCTGTATAAGGATACTAATAGACACCAGATGATGTAGAAGAGCAAAAACACAAAACCACTGTGCAGTATTGTGGAAACTCATCTAATATACACAGTGCCACCTCCTAATTTGTAAAGTGTTGTTGAGGAAATCCTAAAGAAACATGGACTTTTTAGGCACTAACCACAACTGTATAAAAATATAACAAAATGTTATTGATGATAATCTTAAAATCAGTTAAAGCTAAACCATAGACATTATTGACACTGCACCCTTAGAATCAAAAGTATTGGTAATCAACCATTCCAGCATGATATTGATAAATGGGTGTGCCACCACCCCTTCATTCTTGGCTCAACATGGTTTGCAGGAAAGCACTTCTTCGGGAGCTCATGGGTGCAGAATAGATTGTTAAAATCAACAAACAAATACACAATCAGACAGGGGCATATACAGGCTCAATGGCAAATTGATCCTTGGGCAGGCATGGGAACGCACAAGGGGCAACAGGTGCAGACCTCGCAGGACATAAATAACCTGAGGAATAGTGTGACAATCCAACTGTGTGCCAAAAAAAGAAGTGCCAAATTGATTGTTAAATTTAAAAAGCAAATCTAGGGGCTTGCTGGTTGGAAATTACTTCAACGGTTGGGAACCTATAATGTAATATATCAAGATACTAGCTGGAAAGGAAAGCCTCCCTTTTGGAACCTCATATTGCATCAAGATACCCTCATATTGCATGTCCATAAAGTGGATAGACAATACAGAAATTGGTCCCCAAAAGCTATGCCTGGGTATAACATAGGTTCCTCAGTATATGATCCTGCCAAATTATGTAGATGTATTATGCATAAATGCAATTTTGTTTTTTATACAATTGTGGTCAGTGTGTATACTTTCTATAAATTGTGGTCAGTGCCTAAAAAGTCCATGTTTCTATACGAATTTCTCAACAAGAAATCAGATGATAGTGGAACCAATCTTGGTAGGACCAGGAAGGCCAATTTTAGCTCCTATATACATATAATGTAGTTTATGTAAACACTGTAAGATCTAAAATTGGCCATTCTAGTCCTACCAAAACTGGTTCCACTATCATCTGATGTCTATCAATATCTTTATACAGACCAATCCTCTCCTAGATCAGAGCTTATCTACTGATAGCAGGTCAGATCATGGGTTGCGAGGACAGCGTATCCAAAGCCGCAGTTAGACCTTATTTTTCATTTTGATATAATGACATTTGATATTATAAATAAAAATGTTATACATCTGTAGATCTCTCCTTTGCATCTTGATAATATCATGACCCTTTCAATGCGATGGTTACAAATGAAAAACCGTTGTACCTATGCACCTTCCTTTTCATCCTTTAGGAGAAACTGGAAGATTCTTTCTTGATGTTTGGTAATATCACACAGCATCTACCTCTCTATTATTCACTTAAGTTTATTTTCCGTCTTTGAACCACTCTTTTATGTGTGCCAAATACTTGCATGAAATGTGTATTATAAAGGTGTGCATGTCGCTAGAGTCACCACTGCAAACAAATCATAAAATGCCACCAATGCCTACATTTGTGCCGGAGGTACGTTTTATCTCGTGTAGATTTTTTTTTTTCTGCATTTTAAAGAGAGCGTTGTTTTCAGCAAAAAATTCCATAAGATATGTGCATTTAACATGTTATTTACCTGTAAAAGCCTTCCTTGTGTAGACATTCAAAAGCCCTAAGAATGCAGTTGGGTGCTGCAATTTTGGGCTTGAGTCGGCAGATTCAGAGCCCTCAAGTGATGCTCTATAGCAGGGGTATTGAATTAAAATTCACAGAGGTTCCGGTCATTAAAATTTTCATCCAGCAGAGGTACGAGGCTCTTGTTTGTGCTATGACGCAGATTCTTCAAATCACAGCCCCACCGCCTTACATTACAGTTTCACCTTTACATCATTGTCATCAGTCCTACGTTTACATCACAGCCCTCTTCACGTCACAGTCCCCCCTGTACTCCACAGCACCCCCTTTTACATTGCAGAACCCCCTCTTTACATCACAGCACCTTCTTTTACAATACAGCCCCCTTTACAAAACAGTGCCCCCTTTACATCACAGTAACCCACTTTTTACATTACAACACCCCCTTTGCAATACAGCCCCACATTACATCACAGCCCCTCCTTTACTTCAAAGTCCTCTGCCCCCCCCTTCACATCATAGCCCCCCTCTTTATATCACTGACCTTGACCTTTTACATCAGTGGTCTCCGCCCCCACCTCACATCACAGTCCCCTCCCCTTCACATGTGTCCTCTGTCACCCCTTCACATCACAGCCTCCCTTCCTTGCACCCCAGTCCCCTTTACAGCCCCCTTTGTATCCCAGTTCCCTTCACAGCCCCCCTTATTCACATCCCAGACCCCATCACAACCCCCTTTGTTGCACTCCAGTTCCCTTTACAACCACCCCTACTTGCACCCCAGTCCTCTTCACAA
>BLSH010263576.1:356335-374487 GCA_018402905.1 Glandirana rugosa
CCATATCCCAGCCCCCTTTAAGTGAATTTCCCTTCCCTTACATCACATTTCCCCTGTGAATTACAACTAACCTCTCCTTTCCAATCTTACCTTGCACAGCACTCATCTTTTCCAGCAGATAGAAGGCAGAAGCCGTGGCATGTCCGGGCAGAGGGCAGGAGCTGCCCAACTTTTCATGTTAACAAGCATGTGATTGGTTGCTAAGACCACCCTGAATCCTAGCACCAAATCACTGGCTTATTAACTAGAAAAGTTGGGCAGCTCCAG
Source organism: Glandirana rugosa (assembly GCA_018402905.1). NCBI lineage: Eukaryota > Metazoa > Chordata > Amphibia > Anura > Ranidae > Glandirana > Glandirana rugosa. The sequence goes on from BLSH010263576.1 coordinate 356,603, forward strand.
CCCTCTGCCCGGACATGCCGCGGCTTTTGCCGTCTATCTGCTGGAAAAGATGATTGCTGTGTCGGCGGTGGGGGAAGGAGGTTACTACCTGGTAGAGGAATTCCAGGCTGCAAAAGGGCAGTGCAGTGGTTCCAGATAGGACTGTCATTCGGTGTAGGGATCACAGTCTGGCATTTAGTGATGGCTGCTCTATAGTATTCCACTTCACTATTTCCCCATCAGCTACCTAAAAGGTTATGTGGAGAGGGAAGAGATGGAATAGCTGGGCCAGCACAGATGAGAACTAGATATTGTGAAAAGAGGAGAGGGCTACAATGTACAAGGAGGGCTGTGCTAGGGAATGGACTCTTCCTGAATAGCTACATTTGCTACCAAGTTCAGAGGCACATCGCAAGTCAATAACAATTGTTTATCAAAAGGAAAAATGCTGCTAGTAAGCATATAAATTACTTGATTTTTCTGTGCTTTTTGCCTGCAATTTTTTAAGTTAATGATAGGGTCTCTTTAAAATTATTTAGGAAGAGCAGTCCTCCACATTATCTACAGAGATCACTGTTGCTCTTGAGTCACTGAAAAGTCTTTTGGTGCTCAGTTGGTCATAGATGGCAGAAAGGTTTACAGATGGGGAATACCTGCCTGTCCGCCAATGGCTCATGCCATCAGTGGAACTTGTGATACTCCTTCAATGATGACAGCAATGGTCCCTAGGAACATAGAAAGGGCTTGATTGCTGCAAATAATGCTTATAATCGGGAGCATCTCTTTCTAGGAATCTGGTATTTTGTGGTCACCCTTATGCAATCAACGTTGTAAGGAGCAAATCACTCGCTAAGAGTACCAGTGCCTTTAAAGCTAAATTGCATTTTAAGAAAAAATATTTAAAAAAAATTAAAATTTATTTAAAAAAATAAAAAATGCAGATTTCACTATAACTCTTACTGCAGACTTGAACTTTCAGCAGCCATACAATTAAATATAATTATCAATTATTAAATATTAATTGCTATGGCTACTGAAACCAGCAGTTTGCTTCTTACAATGTTAAATTGAATATGTTAGGTACTGCCATGAAATTATTTATAACGCTGACATATGCAGTCCTTACGAAGAAAAAGCATTCTGATTAAAATGGAGCATTGAGGGATCTAAATAACAGAACGTTTTTTTTTTTTAACCAACCATACGAAAAGTGGCAACCACCCCAACCTATAACCAGCTTTATTTTTCTTTATGCCAAATTTATTTTTAATACATTTAGTAAATTTAATTAAAAAAAAAAAATAATTACCCAAAATACAAAGCAAGGTAATTACACTATCCTATAAGCAATGGGTTAAATAACCTAAACCCACACAAGGATGTTGTAATAAATGCTCTATAGTGAAAAACTAAACAAATTGTTAATGGGAGAGCTGCTTGTGATGTAGCTAGATAAGTGGTGTATCGAAAATTAAACCGCGCGCTCATAACTCAAAATAAAACATGACAATGTCACTATAAAGTGTTCAATAAACACAAACAAAATTAAGACAAAAAACATATGTAATACATATAAATCTTGCATGAATTGAGTGAAAAAATATCCAGTGCAAAGTTCATAAAGATTGACAAATCTGCCACCCCATTCCCCCCATAAGATCCAAAATACCAACTTCCCGAAGGTCAGTATTCACATAAGCATAGCCCCTACACGGGAGGCACAGGCACCAAGCACTGCATTGTGCAAGGTGAGCTGGGTGGTGCAAGTAGTCAATAAAAAGGGTTTAAAAGGGGGCTCATCTATTATGTTTCACTGAATACGTCAAATTATTATTTTTCTTTGAAACGTACTGCTCTGTTGTTGCAGCTTTCCAATCAATGTGCCTTTTAAAGGTTGCAGACTAAAGTAGTTGTAAACCCTTAGGCTTCTTTCACATGAAGGGTCTGATCAGGTCTACCTATCTGCTTTTCAAGTGGACCTGATAAGACCGTTCATTCACCCCCTAAAAGGGACTGTTTACACCCCTCTACCTCCAATCCGTGTCTGCTCAGCAAAAACAGTGGATACAAACCTGTTATCCGCCCACTCTGCTCTGATCGGAGGGGATCAGCAGACAGATCCCCTGCTGATCAAAACAGAGTCTGCTCCATGTGAAAGGGGCCTTACATATACCCACTGAAATGATAGCCTTAGACGATACACAGAAAAAAAAATTCCTGTACATAAGTTGTTCCAGCTTATCAGCCGCCCTCTCTTCTCTACAGAGTACAGGGTTTACACAGCATTTCTCAGCTCAAGAAGGCGGGGGTAAGGATTTTGGGTAAAGATCTGACATCACACATTGCAGAGCATAGAGCCAGGTTACTGAGTGTAATCTGAGACCTGGAGTGAAGGGAATGGACATATCCCCCTCTACACAGTCTCATAGGGAAACTTGCACAGCTGAGGCTGTCAATCACCTGCTGTGTGCTGGAGTGGGTGGGTCTTTCTGGGATTGTCTGGTGTTGGCATAGGCTTTCAGAAGTGACTCATGCAGAGGAATTGGAGAGCAGAAAAAAAGAATCACACTCAGTGCTATAGATAAGGAGCAGGCACACACTATAGAAGGACATGCTTTGTTCATTTTTCATTTCCAAGGTTTACAACCACTTTAAAGAACTCTACAAATTCAAATCAGAAATAGTCTATGTCAGTGCTTCTCAACTCCTGTCCTCGGGACCCACTAACAGGCCAGGTTTGCAGGATAACTGAAATACATCACCGATGATATCATTTGCTGCTCAGTGATTGCAGTATTCTAGTCTGCATCTCCCCAAGGTAATACTTAAAATCTGGCCTGTTAGTGGGTCCTGAGGACCGGAGTTGAGGACCACTGGTCTATGTAAACCCTCATAATTAACTTTTTTTATTTGCCTCTTTTTATTATGTAACCCTATTAGAATTAAGGGCTATGTTTCAGTCATAAGGTACTTGTGATATCCTAGACCTATACATTAACATACAAAATAACTATAATTAAAAAAGTAAAATGTAAACCTTAAATTAGTTCACAAATATATTACTAGTTTTAGCAATTAAAGAATATGTCTGCACCTGTTATTTAAAATGCTTTATGGTACTCTTTAAAAAAAAATCTTAAAATAGTATTTTAACTTTATTATTTTATTAAAATATAATTGAAGAGTATTTGCTGGTAATGATGCTTCAAAATATGTTATCTTGGATACATAATTTGGTCCTTCGGAGGAGAAAAATAATGATGGATTTATTGTGAACGCCGTCAGATAATTGGGTGTTTATTTCTGTAATTCTGCAAATGTCAGTTATTTGGTGACCACTGTTATTTAGGGTAGCATTGTAGCAGTGAATCAAAATTCTGCTGACTGCATATTATTTGCAGAATTTTCTCTTGTAAACAATTGTTATTGGAGGCTGGAAATATGCAAAACAGACACATAACAAGAAAAAAAAAACAGTTGGGAGGAAAAAAGTGAGAGAATATATAACTTTTCCTGACTTCTTCCCCCAGTGCCAAGGTGAGGGTTGCATCATCCTCCTCCGGACCAGATCTTGGACACTGCTGAGTACCACCGATCTCATATGAAGACCATCTTGCAGTATCTTCTTGTGATTTTGTTGGGCTACTCAGCATTACAAGGAATCTTGTTGGCAGGAGAATGTCATCACCCCCTGGCACTATAGATGTCGTGGAAAGGTGAGTATATTATTTAGCTATTTTTTCCTTTTACAGGTTCTTTTTTGTGCTTTTATGCAGTGTTGGAGATAGGAAGGAAGATAGGAGGCCACACTGCATGGACCTTTCCTGGTCCATGAAACTATGGGCAAAATCAAAGTTCTCCATAAAAAGTTCTATCACCTGTTGATTCTGAAAGTAGATCAGGCCAAGCTGTCCAGAAAAATGACAGTTAGGTCTCCTGTCTCAGTGATAGCTAGGAGGGCTCACAAGAGAAGGTTACGTTTATCCTGCTGTTCCTGCAGGTCAAACACCTCAATAGGACACAGTGGGGTGTATTCACTGTGACTGGAGAGTACAAAATCTGGTGCAGCTCTGCATAGAAACCAATCCTCTTCCAGGTTTCAGACTGCATTCACACCTGAGCGCGGTGTTTTCAGGCAGAAAGGCACGTGACTTTGCCGTGATTTTACCGCGGTTTTGCCGCGGTTTTGTACAGGTCAAAAGGTCACCAATATAAAAAGCAGAAAAACGCCCAAATCTGCCTGAAAAAATACCTCCAGAACTTGTTTGAGCTTCAGGCGTTTTCAGGCTTTTGGCTTCAGGCGTTTTTGGGTGGAGATGTCAACCATCTCCATAGAGCAGTGGTTCTCAACTCCAGTCCTCGGGACCCACCAACAGGCCAGATTTTAAGTATTACCCCGGGGAGATGCAGACTAGAATACTGCAATCACTGAGCAGCAAATTATATCACCTGTGATATATTTCAGTTATCCTGCAAACCTGGCCTGTTAGTGGGTCCCGAGGACCGGGGTTGAGAACCACTGCCATAGAGAATCATTGATTTTTTTTCCCCTCCAGCATTTTGTAGCTTCAGGCTTCAAGCAGCAAAACGCTCAGGTGTGAATGGGGCCTTATTGCCAAAGCTTAATTGAACAAGCTGAAGTTAGAAGCTGATTGGCTACCATGCACGACTCCACCAGTTTTAGTAAACCTCCACCTGTATGTTCAACGAAAAGTTACACAACACAAAGCAAGTCAAACACAGCTTCTGAACTGCCATTTGTAGTTAGTTAAAGTCAAACTATGGGCAAAATCAACCCCCCCCCCCCCCCATAACACAGTTCTAGCGCCCATTGATCCTGACATCAGATCAGCCAAGCTGTCCAAAAATGGCAGTTAGGGCTCACAAGAAAAGGTTGTGTTTAATCTGCTTTGCCTGCAGTTCAAACAAACCTCAATAGGACATGCTACGTCCAAAGAAAAGCGGCACAACACAAAGCAGATGAAACACAGGTACTAAACTGCCATTTGTCCAGCTTCGTTCAAGTCAATTTGACTTGTGCTCCAAACACATATCAAATGCTGGGAAACCATGTCTATGGACATGAGCCTTTACAGGGGTTGCAATAAACCGTATAATACTGATGGGGTGCTTACCACAGTCAGCTTTAAATCATAGGGCTCCCAAGAGGGGAAATAAACTTGGTGCCCTAGCTACTTAAAAAGAGCTAGACGGTGAGGGTCTTTGTCCTACTTAAAGTCCATTTAAAAAATGCTACTGTGCATTTATACCGCAGGACAAAACGCATGTCGCCCTTTTAAAGAAAGTTGAAAATGAACAGATCTACTGGCAGGATTAACAGGTAATAATACTATCTTGTAGGGGGACTCAGAAAAACAAAAACTTCTTCATTAATGCTAGCGACAGATTGGAGGTGATTTACTAAAACTGGAGAGTGCAGAATCTGGTGCATCTGTGCATGGTAGCCAATCAGCTTCTAACTTCAACTTGTTCAATTAAGCTGGAACCTGGAAGCTGATTGGTTTCTATGCACAGCTGCACCAGATTTTGCGCACTCCAGTTTTAGCCCTCATACACACGGGCGTTTTTTAACGCCACGTTTTTGGGCATTTTTTGCAGCTCTCCATGTTATTCAATAGCCCTCTAAAAACGCTGACGTTTTTGAGCAGTAGAGGGCGTTGGCGTTAGTGAGCTGTAGCTAGAACGCAGGACCAGTGCGTTCTGAAGCTGCCCCGACAACCAACGGCCAGGGTTATCGGGAAGAGGCTCTTGTGCCCCCCTGCCCTAAAGCACCCATGCTCCCCATGTTGAGGGCATGCGGCCTGGTACGGTCCAGGGGGGGGGGGCACTCGCTCGTCCCCACCCCCTTTCCTAGCCTGCCAGGCTGCGTGCTCGGATAAGGGTCTGGTATGGATTTTGGGGGGAACTCTACGCCGTTTTTTGTGGGGGAGTGGGGGTTCCTCTTAAAATCCATGCCGGATCGAAGAGCCTGGTATGCTCTTGGGGGCAACCCCACGCAATTTTTTGCGGGGTTCCCCTTTAAGACCTCTAGCACACAAGTCGCGCCGCAAGTCGGATCATCGTGATCCGACTTGTGGTGCGGCTTGTATTCAAATCAATGGGCTCCCATAGGGAACCATTGATTTTGAATAGAGGCAGAAAGCGCCGCTGAAAGCTTGCGTGAAAAAACGTGCATTGACGTCAACGCAAAACGCCGAGAAAAACAGCGATCTTTTCCCTGACGTCAGGCCCGGCGTTTTGCTTATTTTTTTGCAGACGCCCGTGTGTATGAGGCCTTAATTTTAATGTTAAATGTTAATTTATTGTTTTGCTCACAGCTACACTTTAAATACAAAAACACCTTTCTTAAGTTTATTTACGGAAGTGCACATACCCCGATAATAAATCAGAAGGATATATTAAGAAATAAAATATTAAAATTGTTTTTCATTTTTTTTATTGTGGTTTCTTTGTCAATTCTTTTGAAATAAAAAAAGCATGTGATTTAGAATTATTTTCAAATATTTTTGAAATGTTTACCTGTAATGTTTTTTGTATTTGTAAAATAATTGTTTTTGTACAAAAATAAATAAATAAATAAAAATGCAAAAATAATTCATATGTAGAAAACCAAAGGCCCTCTCCATGAGATTTTGCTTTTTATTGTTTTTGTATTCTAAATTGCTATACACATTTATTTTACTTGAAATTAAACCATAAATACATTTTAAAATGACTCATTGTGGAATGGTTATTTCATGTACCTGGACCAGCAATTAAATGGTTGTGGTTTTACCATGTGTTGGGCTTGATAAGCCGACACGAACTCCTCGGAATTATAGACTGTGAATTCCTACATATTAATTTGCTATGAAAATGTAAAGAGTGGATATCATCCTAAAAAAAAAAAAAAACTATATAAAAAGAAAATTAAGGTTTGAAGGAAAGGTATAATGCTTTTCTATAATTTTATGTTTTTGTTCGGGACTTAAAAATCCAATTTTATTTGTGTTATTTCTTTGAGCCAAATAAATAGGAAGTATGTACCCAATTGTGTTGATTTGTTAAAGCAGAGAGTGTTTACTCAGCAAAGTTAATGTGCACTGTGTTTGAGTTTAGTCAGTAAGGTGTCACTTTAATCACCTAATTATATGCTAGCAATATATATATATAATTTTATTTATTTTTTGCTACCAACACCCAACTATTCCTGCAGTCCCAAAATAACAACTACTGCTCATGCACAGTGCAGCCTACAACAGAAGACTGGGAAAATGCAATGCATACAGAAAGTTTGAAGATCTCAAGAATCCTGAACAAAGAATGGAGGCTGCTGCTGCCCCCTTCCGAAAATACTAGTTATTGGGCTGTTGATCCAATGGTTTCAGTATTTTAAAGTAATGAAGGCCCTTTTCTCACAGCACCTTCTGTTCCATCTAGATTGGTCCCCATTTGAATTGGATTAGAATGGAAAAATGAATGTCACATATTGCCCGTGTAATTCTTCTAAGGGATATCACATATTACCCATGTAATCCCTATAGGAGATATCCCATATTACCCATGTAATCCCTATAGGAGATATCACATATTACCCACATAATCCCTATAGGAGATATCCCATATTACCCTTGCAATCCCTATAGGAGATGTCACATATTACCCATGTAATCCCTATAGTGGATGTCACATATTACCCATGTAATCCCTATAGTGGATATCCCATATTACCCTTGCAATCCCTATAGGAGATGTCACATATTACCCACATAATCCCTATAGGAGATATCACATATTACCCATGTAATCCTTATAGATGTCACATATTACCCATGTAATCCCTATAGGAGATGTCACATATTACATATGTAATCCCTATGGGGGATGTCACATATTACCCATGTAATCCCTATAGTGGATTTCACATATTACCCATGTAATCCCTATAGGAGATATCACATATTACCCATGTAATCCCTATAGTGGATTTCACATATTACCCATGTAATCCCTATAGGGGATGTCACATATTACCCTTGTAATCCCTATAGAAGATGTCACATATTACATATGGAATCCCTATGGGGATGTCACATATTACCCATGTAATCCCTATGGGGGATGTCACATATTGCCCATGTAATCCCTATAGGGGATGTCACATATTGCCCATGTAATCTCTATAGGAGATGTCACATATTTCCCATGTAATCCTTCTAAGGGGTATCACATATTACCCATGTAATCCCTATAGTGGATGTCACATAATACCCATGTAATCCCTATAGAGGATATCACATATTGCCCATGTAATCTCTATAGAGGATGTCACATATTGCCCATGTAATCAGTATAGGAGATATCACATATTACCCATGTAATCCCTATAGGGGATGTCACATATTACCCATGTAATCCCTATAGGGGATGTTACATATTACCCATGTAATCCCTATAGGAGATGTCACATATTACCCACATAATCCCTATAGGAGATATCACATATTACCCATGTAATCCCTATAGGGGATGTCACATATTACCCATGTAATCCCTATAGGAGATATCACATATTACCATTGTAATCCCTATAGGAGATGTCACATATTACATATGTAATCCCTATAGGGGATGTCACATATTACCCATGTAATCCCTATGGGGGATCTCACATATTGCCCATGTAATCCCTACTAGGAGATGCCACATATTACCCATGTAATCCCTATAGGAGATATCACATATTACCCATGTAATCCCTATAGGGGATGTCACATATTACCCATGTAATCCCTATGGGGGATGTCACATATTGCCCATGTAATCCCTACTAGGAGATGTCACATATTAACCTTGTAATCCCTATAAGGGATGTCACATATTGCCCATGTAATCCCTATAAGGGATGTCACATATTACCCATGTAATCCCTATAGTGGATTTCACATATTACCCATGTAATCCCTATAGGAGATGTCACATATTACCCACATAATCCCTATAGGAGATATCACATATTACCCATGTAATTCCTATAGGGGATGTCACATATTACCCTTGTAATCCCTATAGGAGATGTCACATATTACCCATGTAATCCCTATGGGGGATGTCACATATTGCCCATGTAATCCCTATAGGGGATGTCACATATTGCCCATGTAATCCTTCTAAGGGGTATCACATATTACCCATGTAATCCCTATAGTGGATGTCACATAATACCCATGTAATCCCTATAGAGGATATCACATTTTGCCCATGTAATCAGTATAAGAGATATCACATATTACCCATGTAATCCCTATAGGGGATGTCACATATTACCCATGTAATCCCTATAGGAGATGTCACATATTACCCACATAATCCCTATAGGAGATATCACATATTACCCATGTAATCCCTATAGTGGATATCACATATTACCCATGTAATCCCTATAGGAGATATCACATATTACCCATGTAATCCCTATAGGAGATGTCCCATATTACCCATGTAATCCCTATAGGGGATGTCACACATTGCCCATCTATTCCCTATAGGGGATGTCACATGTTGCCCAACTAATCCCCATAGGGAATGTCACATATTACCCATGTAATCCCTATAGGGGATGTCACATATTGCCCAACTAATCTCTATAGGGGATGTCACATATTACCTATGTAATCCCTATAGGGGATGTGACATATTGGCCAACTAATCACTATAGGAGATGTCACATATTACCTATGTAATCCCTATAGGGGATGTCACATATTACCCATGTAATCCCTATAGGGGATGTCACATATTACCCTTGTAATCCCTATAGGAGATGTCACATATTACATATGGAATCCCTATGGGGATGTCACATATTACCCATGTAATCCCTATAGTGGATGTCACATAATACCCATGTAATCCCTATAGAGGATATCACATATTGCCCATGTCATCTCTATAGAGGATGTCACATATTGCCCATGTAATCAGTATAGGAGATATCACATATTAACTTGTAATCCCTATAGGGGATGTCACATATTGCCCATGTAATCCCTATAGGACGTGTCACATATTGCCCATGTAATCCTTCTAAGGGATATCACATATTACCCATGTAATCCTTATAGTGGAGGTCACATATTACCCATGGAATCCCTATAGGAGATATCACATATTACCCTTGTGATCCCTATAGTCGATGTCACATATTACCCATGTAATCCCTATAGGAGATATCACATATTACCCTTGTAATCCCTATAGGAGATGTCACATATTGCATATGTAATCCCTATAGGGTATGTCACATATTACCCATGTAATCCCTATAGGGGATGTCACATATTACCCATGTAATCCCTATAGGAGATGTCACATATTGCCCATCTAATCCTTCTAAGGGGTATCACATATTGCCCATGTAATCTCTATAGGGGATGTCACATATTGCCCATGTAATCCCTATAGGGGATGTCACATATTGCCCATGTAATCCCTGTAGGAGATGTCACATATTGCCCATGTAATCCTTCTAAGGGGTATCACATATTGCCCATGTAATCTCTATAGAGGATGTCACATATTGCCCATGTAATCCCTGTAGGAGATATCACGTATTACCCATGTAATCCCTATAGGAGATGTCACATATTACCCATGTAATCCCTATAGGGGATGTCCCATATTACCCATGTAATCCCTATAGGGGATGTCACACATTGCCCATCTATTCCCTATAGGGGATGTCACATGTTGCCCAACTAATCCCCATAGGGAATGTCACATATTACCCATGTAATCCCTATAGGGGATGTCACATATTGCCCATCTATTCCCCTAGGGGAAGTCACATATTACCCATCTAATCTCTATAAGGGATGTCACACATTACCCATGTAATCCCTATAGGGGATGCCACATATTGCCCAACTAATCTCTATAGGGGATGTCACATATTACCTATGTAATCCCTATAGGGGATGTCACATATTACCCATGTAATTCTTATGGAGGTTGTCACATATTACTCATGTAATCCATATAGGGGATGTCACATATTGCCCAACTAATCCCTATAGGGGATGTCACATATTACCCATGTAGTTCCTATGGGGGTTGTCACATATTACCCATTTAATCCCTATAGGGGATGTCACATATTGCCCATCCATTCCCTATAGGGAAAGTCACATATTACCCATCTAATCTCTGTAGGGGATGACACATATTACCTATGTAAACCCTATAGGGCAGTGGTTCTCAACTCCTGTCCTCGGGACCCACTAACAGGCCAGGTTTGCAGGATAACTGAAATAAATCACAGGTGATATAATTTGCTGCTCAGTGATTGCAGTATTCTAGTCTGCATCTCCCCAAGGTAATGCTTAAAATCTGGCCTGTTGGTGGGTCCTGAGAACAGGAGTTGAGAACCACTGCTATAGGGGATGTCACATATTACCCATGTAATCGCTATAGGTGATGCCAAATATTGCCCATGTAATGCCCATAGGGGTGGTCACATATTACCCATGTAATCTCTATAAGGAATATCACATACATATTACCCATTTAATTCCCTATAGGGGATGTCAAATAATAATATTATTATTATACAGGATTTATATACAGCAGTTTGAGCAGCGCTTTACAAAGTGAAGGCAGACAGTACAGTTACATCACAATTTGGTACAAGAGGAATCAGAGGGCCCTGCTCGTTAGAGCTTACAATCTAAGATACACATTACCCAAGTAATCTCATTTCCCACTTGTCTGCCCACCCTATTAATTTATTCAGTCTTCTTGCAAGGTTTCCACATCCTGTGGAGAAGTTATTGCTCTGCTTAGCTTGGCATCATCCGCAAATATTGAGATTGAGCTCTTCAACCCGTCCTCCAAATCATTTATGAATAAATTGAAAAGGATTGGTCCCAGGACAGAACCTTGGGGAACCCCACTTTCTACACCAGACCATTCTGAGTGCTCCCCATTTATCACCACCCTCTGGACTCGCCCTTGTAGCCAATTTTCAATCCAGGTGCTCACCCTTTGATCCATGTTGAGGGATCTTATTTTGTACAGTAAACGTTTATGGGGAACTGTATCAAATGCTTAGATACAATAGATTGGTTTGGCAAGAACGATTCTTCATAAAACCATTTTGATTAATGGTAATGATACCGTTCTCATTACAATAATCTTGTATATGATCCCTTATTATTCCCTCCAAGAGCTTGCAAATTATTGATGTTAAGCTAACTGGTCTGTAGTTCCCAGGGATATATCTTGGTCCTTTTTTATATATTGGTACTATGTTGGATTTCTTCCAATCAGCTGGTATCATACCAGTCAGAAAACTGCTCTTAAGGATTAGGTACAAAGGTCTGGCAATAACTTGGCTAAGTTCCTTAAGGACCCTCAGGTGTAAGCCATCTGGGCCCGGTGACTTATTAGTGTTCAGTTTTTCAAGCCTATTTCTGATTTTATCCTCAGTCAGCCATGAGGGTGCTTCCTGTGACGTGCCGTGAGGACCAACATTGTAGTTCTGAATAATTGAGCCCCCCGTTTCCTTCGTAAATACTGAGGAGAAAAATGAGTTTAACACCTTTACTATTTCTCCATCCTTTGTAACCAAATTACCTTCATCATTCTTTATGGGGCCAATATGATCTGATCTCCCTCTCTTACTGTTTATATACTTAAAGAATGTCTTTGGATTCTTTTTACTCTCCTCAGCTATGTGTCTTTCATGTTCTACCTTAGCTGCTCTGATAGCACCTTTGCATTCCTTATTGCATGTTTTATAAATATGAAACTCTGACAGAGACCCCTCAGCCTTGTATTTTTTGAAGGCCTTCTCCTTTGCTTTTATGTGTGCCTTAATGTTGGAGTTAAGCCATCCTGGTATTTGATTAGCTCTTTTAAATGTATTTCCCGTTGGGATACATTCTCTAGTACCTTTGTTTAGTATGTTCTTGAAGCACTCCCATTTTCCTCCGCATTCATTGTTCCTAGAATTTTATCCCAGCTAACATCTTCCAGCAAGGAGCGTAGTTTATGGAAGTTGGCTCTCTTAAAGTTCAGTGTCTTTGTATTCCCCTTATGCTTCCTATTTGTGTAATTGATACTGAAACTAATTGACCTGTGATCACTATTTCCCAGATTGCCCCTTACTTCCACGTCTGTGTTGTTAGTAATCAGAAGGTCTAATAATGCTTTTTCTCTTGTTGGTGCATTTACCGTTTGACCCATGACATTGTCCTGCAGGACATTTAGGAAATGGCAAGCCTTAGCTGAATGTGCAGTACCTTCCTCCCAGTTGATTTCTGGATAATTAAAATCCCCCATTATAATAACACTTACCATCCTAGCCAATATTCCAAATTGCGATAGGAGGTCCGCCTCCCCCTCCTCCCTCTGATTGACGGAGCTTAAAAGTATGTTGGACCTTGGGATCATTGAAAAGTCATCCAGTAGTTGCTCAAGCTCTATACTGTCCTAATGTGCCCAAGCCAAATGGAGCTTAGTGTTTCTGTAATGATTTTAAAAAATTGAATAAAGTCTTCAAGCTGGATGCATATCCCATTCCCCGAGTAAATGAATTCATTAAAAGATTAGGTGCAGCCTGGTAAACTACCACTCTTGATTTAATAAAAGGGTACTGTCAGCAACCGCTCTGCAAGGGGACTGAAGAAAAAACAGCATTTGGCACACCATAGTTGATGTGGCAGTATACCATAATGCCATTTGGTTTGCATGGTGCCCTCCTCTGGCCAATTTTTAACCACGGAAAAAGTCCCAAGACTCCATGAGGAATTCTCAAGAGCTTGCCTAGATGATGTTATCTTTAGCCTTGACTGAGAAAGTCACCTAAAAAGCATCCAGTTGGTCCTAAGTGCCCTACAAAAGGCAAGGTTCAAGGCGAACCCTGATAAAAGCAGGACTGGATTAGATGAGGCTCAATATTATAGGTACGTTATAGGCAGAGGCCTGAGAAAAACAAAGTGGAAGCCATCCAAAAATGTCCCTGACACCTCACAAAAAACAGGTACACTCCTTTATCTTTAATGTGGGGTGTTATAGAAGATTTATGCTGAACTTTGCCAGTTAGGCTTCACCTTTGACAGAAGAAAGAAGAAAACCTTTACTTCCATTCGCTGGAGTCCCAATGTGCCAAATAAGCAGGCTTTGTGTCAGGAAATAGTTCTTGTAGCCCCAAACTTTCAGAAAGAGTTCCTGGTGCAAATCAATACTTCAAAACTGGAATTGAGTGCCATCTTGTCCCAGTTAATTGGGGGAGAAGAGCACCCTTTTGTGTACTTGAGCTGGAATCTCACTCCTGCTGAGAACTGTCTTGGAAAGGAAAGGTTTTTCGATAAAGTGGGTCCTAGAGGCACTCCGGTACTACTTGTCCAACCCTTGAAACTGCTGTCAGGCCATTGCCCACCATTATGTGAGTGGCAAAAAATAAATATGGGAACTCCATGATCAACAAGAGCGTTAAACTGGGATGCCATTAAAGGTCATGTGCGTGTAAAGGCAGGTGTCCCAATACTTTTGGTAATATCGTGTATATAAGAACCAAGCATTGAACCCTCTTCATGGAGGAATAACTTGACAGCAGCTGCTGAGCAGCAATGGAGAGTTCAATTAACAAGAAGCTGTTACACATTTTGAAAAATCTGTGTTTGTTTTGTGTTTTGCTATTTAAAAATGCGGACTTTAGGGCAGCCCATAGATGAGTGAATTTTTTCATTCAACCAGCAGATCAAAAAACAAAACAAAAAAAAGACCCTATTCCCTTATCCATACATTTGAGGAGGTAGATGAGGGAATCCGAGAAACCCCCCCCCCCCGCTAGAATACACTGATCAGTGCTGCAGGCAGAAAGTTTCCAACAAGCTGGTTGAACAGAAGCCGATTGGTAGATATACTTCTGTTCAAACACAGTGTATAGACAGCTTAAAGTGTTACTGAATCCACAACAGTAAAATCAGTCTGCATATGCAGTAAAGCATGCTTGTTGTTCTTACTGTGGAACCTAAGGGGTTAATCCTCTGCATTGTGTAAAAAGGCTGTTTGATCCTGTCTTCTCCGAACTCTCCCTTCTTCCACTGTCCCCAATCCATCTCCTGACAGTACAGAGCTTTGGAGGCACGCTGCACATGCTCAGTTTGGTGTGTATTGCTAGAGAGTTTTTTTTTTCTTGGGAGGGTGCATGGGATCAGCACAGGGCCAATCAGCACTGTCCAGACAGAGGGCCAGGGGTCATGGTGCCTCATAGCACAGTCAGAGGAGAATGAAAACTCCTCCTACGAGCTTTAACCAGATACTGATAGAGGTCACAAGACTGCTATATACTGCTGATGAGAAAAGGTATTTAGCAGTTTATATTTACTAAAATAAATGCATTTCCATGTTCTGTGTAGTGTGGGAGACCAGATACAGTGAATGCAGGGTCCTGGGGAGAGCAGATACAGTGAATGCAGGGTCCTGGGGAGAGCAGATACAGTGAATGCAGGGTCCCGGGGTGACCAGATACAGTGAATGCAGGGTCCCGGGGTGACCAGATACAGTGAATGCAGGGTCCCGGGGTGACCAGATACAGTGAATCCAGGGTCCCGGGGAGACCAGCTACAGTGAATGCAGGGTCCCGGGGTGACCAGATACAGTGAATCCAGGGTCCCGGGGAGACCACATACAGTGAATGCAGGGTCCCGGGGAGACCACATACAGTGAATGCAGGGTCCCGGGGAGACCACATACAGTGAGTGCAGGGTCCCGGGTTTAATAACACTTTAAGTTCATAAAGTGTGATGCCTGTTGATCCTGACAACATATACACACGGTCAGAGGCGTAACTAGAACCTTCAGGGCCCGGGTGCAAGAAATTAGGAAGGGCCCCCCCTGACCTCTGGCCAGGGCCCTTCCCTCTTCTTGCTGATCCTGGGGCCCTTTACTCCTATCACGGGTCCCTTTTTTTATGGTCCCGCAGTGGGAGCCTGGGAACAGCAGAAGACAAGTAAACTGGATAGGAGGGGCAGCATATAGAGGAACCAATCTCCTGCATTAGGAGGAAAATTGAATAAATAAAACTTCTAAATGCCACCCTCGCCATCACTCCTATCCAGGTGTACAAGGGAAGCACATGGGCCCCCTGGAGCATGGGGCCCGGTTGCAATCGCAACCCCTGCAACCCCTATCGTTACGCCCCTGCACACGGTATAGGAACTCCAGCAAAACCTTTTTTCTTACATTGGAAAAGGGTTCTAGAACCCCTCATATGTTTTTTTTTTTTATTGCTGAATGCTAGGGACATCCAGCTTCACTTCCTCTTGTGCCCCCAGCACAGCAAAAGAAAAAATAGAAGCGTGTCTGTGCAAGGCACCGGAACTGTACTGTGTTGAAGTTGATTAAAATCTATTTAACCAGTTGCCGACCGCCTTACGCCATCTGACGGCAGCAACTTGGCTTGATATTGTAAACCGCAGTCACCTAACGGCGGCTGCGAGATCGCGGATTGTGAGCGTGCGTGCGTCACTGGAGGGATCTCCGTTCTGACAAGGGAGAAGGAATGTGATCGTAGGCTTCCTGTATATGGGAGCAGCGATCACTCTCCTCCCCCACTCAGCCTAACCCCCATACAGTTATTAACACACACAGGGAACACACTTAACCCTTTGATCGCCCCCTAGTGTTAACCCCTTCCCTGCCAGTGACATTTACACAGTAATCAGTGCATTTTCATAGCACTGATCGCTGTATAAATGGCAATGGTCCGTGCCGCTAAAAATCGCAGATTGCCGCCATACTAGTAAAAAGTAAATAAAGGCCCTATAAATGAATTCTCATCATTTGTAAACAAGGCAACTTTTGCGCAAACCAATCAATATACGCCAATTGCGATTTTTTTTTTAACAAAAATATGAGGAATTATATATATCAACCAAAACTGAGGAATAAATTAGGTTTTTTATATTTTTTTGGATTTGTATGTTAGCAAAAAGTAAGAAATATTGTGTTTTTTTCAAAATTGTCGATTTTTTTGTTTATAGCGGTGATCAGAAATGTCACAGAGGCGATCAAATACCACCAAAAGAAAGCTCTATTTGTGGGAAAAAAAGGACGTTAGTTTTGTTTGGGTACAACGCCGCACGACCGCGCAATTGTCAGTTAAAGCGACGCAGCGCTGAATCGTAAAAAGTGCTCTGGTACTAAAGGGGGAAATCCTTCCGGGGCTGAAGTGGTTAATGTGCAAAGCTCACTAACTTTGGAAAAGGCTGTTCTCACGAACCAGGATTCCAAATTTCCAGAGAAGAAATCCAACTCTAGAGGACACAACAAGGGGGCCAAACCAGGAGTCCAAAAAGCTTCACTCCATTCATACAGAAATGAAATACAACAACCAAAGTATTTCAGGGGCTCTAACAGCCCCCCCTTCATCAGGGCTGCTATAAAATGAGAGAACACCAAATCAAATGATTAAAAAATTGTGACAATACTTACAATATTTATTCATATATAATATCAGATAAAATGTATTTTCAGAAATCTTCTGAATTTAAAAAAAAAAAAAAAAAAGCTTTCCATTTCTTTTAATTTCGTGAGATTTCCTAAATTTTACAGGCATTCCCAGAGTTACAAACAAGGATACGGTCTGTATGTTGAATTTGTATGTAAGTTGGAATAGGTACATTTTTTAAGTGTCCAGCCAAAAAAATGATTTATACCTTTTTTGGATATCATAGAGAAGGGTTAATGTATGTTTTGCTGTCTGTGCCGCTATTCAGAAGATTTCACCTCACTTTCTGGATTTTGACATTTTTTGGGTTGTCGTGGAAACAATAAGTGGTGATAAAGCTTCAGTGGAGACCCCTTTTCCCCATGATAACTAGGGATGGGCCGAACACCCC
>BLSH010263576.1:376282-387762 GCA_018402905.1 Glandirana rugosa
AACCCCCCCCCCCCCACATGTGAATTATTAGTATCGGGTACCCCTACTACTTCACCAAAAGTGTCAAAAAGAGAAAAAACACAGGAGACAATTAGGGAAACTCCTTTATTAAAAAAAGAACAAATAAAAATAAGTGTCCCCCATTGTAATCCATCGTCAATCACAGCGTGCAACGGACCCAAAAAAAAAAAAAATGAACAGCTCCTCCTCCATGGGAGGGCTCCCGCCGACTGAGCTCTGTTTGTTTTGACATTTTATTTATAGTGAAGGGCGGGGCCACCCAGTGACGTAATTGAGTGTCCTGCCCCTCTGACGTCACATGACGTCAGAAGGGGCGGGGTCATCCGTATGTCCCCTGGTGACTATAAGTAAAACGTAAACACAAAGCCAGAGTAGATGACGAGAGCCCTCCCATGGAGGAGGAGCCATGTGTGCCGTCTGCAGCAATGCATTATGGGGTGCTCCATGGCGGCAAAGTTGCTGCGAATGCCCTATAATGTTCTTAATTAGACAAACGGGCGAACGCCTGATGTTTGGGTCAAACTTATGTTCGACTCGAACTATCGAATTAGCCCATCGCTAATGATAGCTCTTACAGGAGTGAATTTCCCTTCCTAGGGGTAGATTTCCTCTCACTTCCTGTTGTCTCCCCCCCGTTCACATTGTGAGATGTATCTTTACCCCTGGCTCCGATGACAGCCTTAATAATTTGGATTTTCCTATTTATGTCTCAATGAACATAGCCACCAATACAAAAACAATTTCCCTTATGAGGATGCAGATAGCAATAAAAAGATAAGAGGGTCTAACCTTTCACCACTCTATCCAAAAGCAAGCTGCCACTCTGTGTGTGCCCCCTCTCTCTCCTCATTGGCTCACTGACTTTGATTGACAGCAGCAGGAGCCAGTGGCACCCCCTGCTGTGTCTCAGCCAATCAGGAAGGAGCGTCCCTGGCAGCCGAGGTTCTCGTACAACATCACTGGATCGAGACAGGCTCAGGTAAGTATTAGGCCTCATACACACGGACGTTTCTTAAAAAGTAAACAAAAAGTTGGGCTCGACGTCAAGGAAAAAAAATTGGCGTTTTTCGGCGTTATGCATCGGCGTTTGTGAGCGTCGGCGTCAATAGGCTTTTTTTAAAAAAAAAATCATCACTCTGCTATTTTTCAACCTAAAAACATCGGTGTCAAAAAACACTGGTTAACGCCGGTACAGTATTAGTTGGCGTTTTGCGGCGTCGGCGTCAAAAAACGCCAAAACGTTACAGCCTCAGAACGCGCTGGCTGTGGGTTCTAGTTGCAGCCGCATGCCCTCAACATGGGGAGTATGGGTGCTTTTGGGCAGGGGGGTACTGCCCCCCCCCCACCCCAAAGCACCTTGTCCCCAACGGCCAGGGTTGTCGGGGCAGCTTCGGAACACACTGGTCCCGCGTTCTAGCTACAGCTCACTAACGCCGACGCCATCTACAGCTCAAAAAACGTCAGGGGCCATTGACTAACATGGAGGGCTGCAAAAAACGCCAGAAAACGCCGGCGTCACAAAACGTCTGTGTGTATGAGGCCTTAGGGAGGAAGGGGGGGGGGGGCTGCTGCATACCTGCCTTTATAACCACTTTAACTGCCATTGATAAAATGATACAAAAATTGATTCTTTGTTTTTTTTTTTGTTTTTTTTTTAAGCACAGGCTCAGTGACGTATATACAGTATATATATATATATATATATATATGTTGCTTCACAGATCTGCACTGGTGCACCACTCCTGCAACTGTTGTGTCTACTGAAAACTCATCCATGGCAGTTCAAACAATTGCAGCAATCATAGTGTAAAAATTTTTTTAAAAATCCTTGTTCACCCCCCCCCCCCATGGGGACACTGTACTACTCTGATGAAGGTAAGCAAAACAAAAAAAAAAATGTATTTTTATTATTATTATTCTTTTTTTGTACACACTGTCAGCAGTCAGTGTCCCTGATCAGCACCACACCAGCCATACAATGACACTGTACTGCACTGATGACAATATGTAAAAAAAGTGAAAACATTTTTTATTTAACCATTTAAGGACCGGAAGGATTTCCCCCTTAATTACCAGGCCATTTTTTGCGATTCTGCACTGCGTCCCTTTAACTGACAATTGCGCATTCCTGCGGCGTTGCACCCAAACTAAATTGATGTCCTTTTTTCCCACAAATAGAGCTTTCTTTTGGTGGTATTTGTTCACCTCCGCAGTTTTTATTTTTTGCGTTATAAACAAAAAAAGACGGACAACTTTGAAAAAATATTTTTTACTTTTTGCTATAATAAATATCCAAAAAAATTTATAAAAAAACACATATATTCATTAGTTTAGACCGATATATATTCTTCTACATATTTTTGGTAAAAAAAAAAAAATCGCAATGTGCGTTCATTGATTGGTTTGCGCAGAAGTTATCACGTCTACAAACTATAAGAATTGATTTATGGCGTTTTTACTATTCTTTTACAATATTTTACAATATTTTTGGCCATTCCCACCATATGTGGGCCATGTTTCCTATTGCTATACAACCTCGCCTACAGTTTGGTGATTTTCCTGCTTGGTATTTATCAGCTTTGTCTGGTGTTCTATAACATCTAGTAAGGCATTTACTTGAAAAAGTATTCATACCCCTTGAAATTTTCCACATTTTGTCATGTAACATCCAAAAACGTAAATGTATTTTATTGGGATTTTATGTGATAGACCAACACAAAGTGGCAAAGAATTGTGAAGTGGAAGGAAAATGATAAATGGTTTTCAAAAACTTTTTACAAATAAATATGGGAAACGTGTTGGGTACATTTGTATAGCGCCCCCCTGAGTCAATACTTTGTAGAACCGCCTTTCTCTGCAATTACAGCTGCAAGTCTTTTTGGGGAGGTCTCTACCAGCTTTGCACATCTAGAGAGGACATCTTTGCCCATTCTTCTTTGTAAAATACCCCAAGCTCTGTCAGATTGGATGGAGAGCGTCTGTGAACAGCAATTTTCAAGTCTTGCCACAGATTCTCAATTGGATTTAGGTCTGGACTGTGACTGGGCCATTCTAACACATGAATATGCTTTGATCTAAACCATTCCATTGTAGCTCTGGCTCTATGTTTAGGGTCGTTGTCCTGCTGAACCTCTGCCCCAGTCTCAAGTCTTTTGTAGACTCTAACATGTTTTCTTCTAAGATTGCCCTGTATTTGGCTGCATCCATCTTCCCATCAACTCTGACCAGCTTCCCTGTCCCTGCTGAAGAAAAGCATCCCCACAACATGATGCTGCCACCACCATGTTTCACGGTGGGGATGGTGAGTTCAGAGTGATGTGCAGTGTTAGTTTTCCGCCACACATAGCGTTTTGCTTTTAGGCCAAAAAGTTCAATTTTGGTCTCACCTGACCAGAGCACCTTCTTCCACATGTTTGCTGTCCCCCCCCCCCCCCCATGGCTTCTCACAAACTGCAATTGGGACTTCTTATGGCTTTCTTTCATCAATGGCTTTCTTCTTGCCACTCTTCCATAAGGGCCACATTTGTGGAGTGCACGACTAATAGTTGTCCTGTGGACAGATTCTCCCACCTGAGCTGTGGATCTCTGCAGCTCCTCCAGAGTTACCATGGGGCTCTTGGCTTCTTCTCTGATTAATGCTCTCCTTGCCCAGCGGGTCAGTTTAGGTGGACGGCCATGTGTTGGTAGGTTTGCAGTTGTGTCATACTCTTTCCATTTTCAGATGATAAATTGAACAGAGCTCTGTGTGATGCTCAAAGCTTGGGATATTTTTCTATAACCTAACCCTGCTTTAAATTTCTCCACAACTTTATCCCTGACCTGTCTGGTGTGTTCCTTGGCCTTCATGATGCTGTTTATTCACTAAGGTTCTCTAACAAACCTCTGGGGGCTTCACAGAACAGCTATATTTATACCGATATTAAATGACTCACAGGTGGACTTTATTTACTAATTAGGTGACTTCTGAAGGCATTTGGTTCCACTAGATTTTAGTTGGGGTAGCAGAGTAAAGGGGGCTGAATACAAATGCCCCCCACACTTTTCACATATTTATTTGTAAAAAACGTTGAAAACCATTTATCATTTTGCTTCCACTTCACAATTCTGTACCACTTTGTGTTGCTCTATCACATAAAATCTCTATCTTATTTTAAGACATAGCAGAATACAATTTTGCTTTAATTTATGAAGAAATGAGATTTTATTGGATATTTTGAAAGTAGCAAATATAATTTTTTCAAAATGTTTGGTATTTTTTTAGTTTATATCCACTTCCCTACCAGCGCCGTAAATAGGCGGCGGCTGGCTTTGAGCCGCTCTACCGGGACATAGCCTGCACAAGACATGTTTACATTCCTTGTGATAGCAATAAAAGTGATCAGATTTTTTTTTAAAGGAACAGTGCTAAAAACAAATAAATAAATAAAATTAAAAACAAAAAAAAAATGTAAAGCGCCACCGTCCCGCAAGCTCGCGCAGCAAAGAAAACGCATACGTAAGTTGCGCCCACATATGAAAACGGTGTTCAAACCACACATGTGAGGTGTCGCCGTGATCGCCAGAGTGTGAGCAGTAATTCTAGCAAAAGACCTCCTCTGTAACTCTAACCTGGTAACCGATAAAAAATTTTAAAGCGTCGCCTATGGAAATTTTTAAGTACCGGACTTTGTCGTCATTCCGCGAGTGCACGAAATTTTCAACCGTGTCATGTTGGGTATCTATTTACTCGGCGTAACATCCTCTTGCACAATATACAAAAAAATTGGGCTAACTTTACTGTTGTCTTATTTTTTAACTCAAAAAATAAAATTTTTCCAAACAAATCGCGCTTGAAAGACCGCTGCGCAAATACCGTGTGACAAAAAGTATTGCAACGATCGCCATTTTATTCTCTAGGGTGTTTGAAAAAAATATATATATAATGTTTGGGGGTTCTAAGTAATTTTCTAGCAAAAATAAATGTTTTTAGCTTGTGGCCACCAAATGTAAAAAAGGGGCCAGGTTAGTAAGTGGTTAAAATAAAAAATAAAAAAAACCCAGTGGTGATCAATTACCACCAGAAAGCTCTATTTGATTGGAAAAAAAAAATGATATCAATTTTATTTTGTTACAGTGTTGCATGACCGCTCAATTACCAGTTAAAGGGGCGCAGTGCTGAATAGCAAAAAGTGCCCTGGTCATGAAAAGGGTAAAATCTTCCGGAGACGAAGGAGTTAATATTGTGCAAGCAAAATTTCATTTTTTTAATGTGTTTTTTTTATTTCCATATTCCTGCATGCATTTCTTCCAAATTAACATTCAGATGATAAACTCAGAACTTCCCGCTATTATTCCAGGAATAAATCAGTTTTATTTACAGCGATAATGTTATTGCAGCGCGGTGGCGAACTCAACGCTTTATTACCTGAACAGCTGGTTATGCTGGGAAAAATTACAGCACAATAGACACTTATAAAAGACAGCTTGTGATGGTTACTAATTAGTTCATTCATACTAAAAATTAATAGTGCGGATTAAATTTATGTGTGGTCTGTATAACAAAAAGACAGCAAGAAAGTTTAAAAAAAGGAGGTTGGTTCACGCATAAATCGCACGATCCACATTCCTGTGCGATTCCTAGAGAGCGCCATTGATTACCACCATCTTGCCTGTCATGGTAATCCTGTGTTCTAAGGTGTTTGTAAACCCTTCCATATACCCAGTGAAGTGACCGGCCTCAGTTGATACACAGAGAGGAAACAAATCCTCCTACATAAGTTGTACCTGTTTATCTGCAGCCTACTCTCCTCTACAGCTGTTTAACCAACTTGCCGACCAGGCATTTTCTGGCAATTTTCGTTTACATCAGTATTTTTTGCTAGAAAATTACTTATAACCCCACAAACATTATATATTTTTTTTAAGCTGAGACCCTAGGGAATAAAATGGCGATCATTGCAGTTTTTTATGTCACACGGTATTTGGGGAAAAAAATACATTTTATCGAATAAGAAAACAAAACACAATATTTACCCCAATTTTTTTGGCAAAATGTGAAAGATGATGTTATGCTGAGTAAATAGATACCTAACATGTCACGCTTTAAAATTGCGCGCGCTCGTGGAATGGCGACAATCGACAGTACTTAAAAATCTCCATAGGCAATGCTTTAAACACCTATACAGGTTACCTGTTTAGAGTTACAGAGGAGGTCTATCGCTAGAATTATTGCTCTCGCTCTAACGTTCGTGGCGATACCTCACATGTGTGGTGCGAATACCGTTTACATATGTGGGTGTGACTGATGTTTGCATCCACTTCTGTGTGCAAGCATGGAGGGATGGGGTGCTTTAGATTATTTTTTCTGATTTATTTTAGTTTTTATTTTTACACTGCCCCTTTAATTTTTTTTTCTTCATCATTTTTATTCCTATTACCATTTTACATATACATGCGCAATTTACGTATGCGAGCACGCAGGGATGGGGGCACTTACATTTTTTATTCTATTTTATTTTACTTTTTTTTTTTTTTTCTATTACAAGGAATGTAAACATCCCTTTTAATAGAAATAAGGATGACAGGTCCCCTTTATGGAGCAATCTGGGGTCAAAAAGACCCCAAAATCTTTTATTTACCCTTAAAAGCAAAACATTTTTTTTTATCTTTTGCTTTAATATATATATATATATATCTACTTCCAGCCTGGACCGGAAGTGATGTCATAATGTATCAAGTACCACTGCCTATGGGAGCAGCCGGCTGCACCTTTGGATCGATTCTTGGGGGAAATGATAAGACCGAGAAACACTGGGGGGGGGGGGGGCTCCCCTCTTGCTGCTTTGGAAGCTGTTCCTTTGGCTCATGAGAAAGCCGGCCTCCGGCTGCACGAAAATGGTACCGGGGTTGTGGGTGATATCTTTAGTCATAATCCTGGGAAACCCAGGGCCGTCTTTAATATTAATTGGCCCCTGGGCAAACATATTCTTGGGCCCTCCTGAATCCACTTATCAACTATTTGGGGGCAGTGCAGGGCTCAAGAAGCAGCTGACCCCACAACAATGACTGGGCCAGGGGCAGCTGCCCCTTTTTCCCTGTGTAAACCACTTGCAAACCGCAACCTATATGTACGTATTGTGGTTAGCAAGTCCAGAATTTATAAAGCTTGTCTGAGCTGTCAGAAAGAAGGGGGCAGGGATCTGAAATGACACAATGCAGAGCTCAGTGAGGAGAGCTCTGAGAGCTGATTGAAGGGAAGGGACACAGAGCACATAGGAACAGAGCTGAGGCTGTCAATCAGCTGGAGATCCCTCCCCTGTCACCTTGTTTTTTCATGGTGTCAGGAAAACTTGTCAGAGGTGATTCATGCTGATAACAGAAGAAAGAAGCAGAAAACAGAAATGACACTTAGTGCTCTGGATTGAGACAAGTACCCACTATAGAGGGATATGCTTTGTTCATATTTCATGTCTAAGGTTTACAATTACAATCGCTATAATGCTCTCTAGCTCAGTGATGGGAATGAACAAATGCATTTCATTTCCCTGAAAGTTTGGGAAAAATCTGGAGATTTGTGCTTTTTTTTTGTCATTTTGACAAATGTACATTGGAGTGAATGGGGAAGCAGGATTAACCATTTCAGCCCCGGAAAGATTCACCCCCTTAATATGCAGGCTATTTTTTGCAATACGGCACTGCATTACTTTAACTGACAATTGCGCGGTCGTGCGACATTGTACCCAAACAAAATTGGTGTCCCTATTTCCCCCACAAATAGAGCTTTCTTTTGGTGCTATTTGATCACCTCTGCGGTTTTTATTTTTTCCTCTATAAACAAAAAGAGAGCAAAATTTTGGAAAAAAAAAAACAATATTTTTACTTTCTGCTATAAAAACACAGCCAATAAAAAAAATGTAAAAAAAAATCGAATTTCTTCAATTTAGGTCAATATATATTCTGCTACATATTTTTGGTAAAAAAAAAATCCCAATAAGCGTATATTTATTGGTTTGTACAAAAGTTATAGCGTCTACAAAATAGGGGATAGATTTAAGGAATTTTTATTTATTTAATTTTTACTAGTAATGGCGGCGATCAGCGACTTATAAGGGACTGCAATATTGCGGCGGACAAATCAGACACTAAGTGACACTTTTAACACTTAATTTAGAAAATTCGTAAATTAGAAAATCTGAAAACCCAAAAATTTGAAAATCAGAAATAATAACTAATTAATAATAACTATTACTAACTATTAATTTATAGGTATTGGAATTTCCTTTCAAATTTGGCTGTTAGTGAACGTAATGAATACAAATTTATCCGAAGTTACGAATTATCCAAAATAACGAATGCCGTATCTAAACAAATGGAATGTAACGAATTAATAATAATAAATAACAATATTAATAAAAAACGTTGTTATTATTATTATTATTATTTATTATTAACTTGTTCCATTCCATTTGTTTAGATGCGGCATTCGTTATTTCGGATAATTCGTAACTTCGGATAAATTTGTATTCATTACGTTCACTAACAGCCAAATTTGAAAGGAAATTCCAATACCTATTATTTAATAGTTACAGTAGTTATTATTAATTTGTTAGTTATTATTTAGAATTTTTGGGTTTTTGTTCTTTTGAACTTTTGAATTTTCGAATTTTTGAATTTATGAATTGCGATCATAACGAATGACCTGAAAAACAAAAAAAAAAAAAAACCCCAAAAGAAACTAAAACAAATTTTTCGGGAGTCCACATGTCTACCTCCCTCTATTTTCACCAGGTGATCTGGCCAGTAACACACCTCCTGTAATAGAGCACCCCTACTCTGGATGAAGGAGCATGGGAGGCACAGCAGCACTATCAGTCTGGGGAGAGAGGAGTGTTGGGTAGACTAGCAGATTTAGATACACTAAGAAATTGAAGCCAAACTCCAGCTCACACTTTATAATCAGTTGCAGCAAACAGTTTGTTTTCCTTACAGGATAAAGATTTTGCATGTGTAAATAAAAGCTGATCATTGTAAGCACCCCTGCCAGTGCTAAATAGTTTGTGTCAACCCAGTACTGTGCGGAGTCCATACATACATAGAAAGAACAAACATGGAGAATTTTACCCAGCGTGTGAAGGGAAGTAGTACTGTGCACGGTCTATATATCCACTTACCAACCGGGGTCCTTTTTTACATTTGGTGGTCACAAGCTAAAAACAGTTTTTTTTTTTGCTAGAAAATTACTTAGAACCCCCAAACATTATATATTTTTTTAAAACACCCTAGAGAATAAAATGGCGGCTGTTGCAGCAATACTTTTTGTCACACGGTATTTGCGCAGCGGTCTTTCAAGCGCGGTTTTTTTTTTTTGAAAAATTTCACTTTTTTGAGTTAAAAAATGACAACAGTAAAGTTAGCCGAATTTTGTGTATATTGTGAAAGAGGATGTTACACTGAGTAAAAAGATACCATACATGACACGGTTGAAAATTTCCATAGGCAAAGCTTTAACCACTTCACCACTGGGCACTTAAACCCCTTAACAACCAGACCAATTTTCAGCTTTCAGCGCTCTCACACTTTGAATGACAATTACTCAGTCATGCAACACTGTACCAATATGAAATTTGCATCCTTTTTTTCACACAAATAGAGCTTTCTTTTGGTGGTATTTAATCAGCCCTGGGTTTTTTATTTTTTGCGCTATAATTAAAAAAAGACCAAAAATTTTGTAAAAAAATGAATTTTTCTTTGTTTCTGTTATAAAATTTAGCAAATTAGTAAGTTTTCTTCATAAATTTTGGCCAAAATTTATACTGCTACATATCTTTGGTAAAAAAAAATCTAATTGGTGTATATTATTTGGTTCTTGTGTAAGTTATAGAGTCTACAAGCTATGGTGCCAATCACTGAATATTGATCACACCTGATGTACTGACGGTCTATCTCATTTCTTGAGACCCTAACAAGCCAGGAAAGTACAAATACCCCCCCAAATTACCCCTTTATGGAAAGTAGACAGTCCAAGGCGTTTAGTAAGAGTTATGGTGAATTTTTTGAAGTTGTAATTTTTTCCCACAATTCTTTGCAAAATGAAGATTCCCCCCCCCCCCAAAATTGTCATATGTTAACGGGTTATTTCTCACACCCAGCATATGCATACCACAAATTACGCCCCAAAATACATTCCACTACTCCTCCTGAGTATGGCAATACCACACGTGTGACACTTTTACACAGCCTGGCCACATACAGAGGCCCAACATGCAGGGAGCGCCATCAGGCGTTCTAGGAGCATAAATTACACACATCATGTCTTGACTACCTCTTGCAATTTTGAAGGTCCTGGAGCACCAGGACAATGGAAACGCCCAAAAAATTACCCCATTTTGGAAAGCAAACACCGTATATTCTAGGAGGCATAATGAGTCTTTTGAACATGTCATTTTTTCCAAGTTTTTGGAAAATGTGGAAAGAAAATGAAAACCCCCTTTTTTTTTTTACACAAAGTTGTCCATTTATACAATATTTCTAACTCACAGCATGTACCTAGCAAAAATGACACCCCAAAATATATTCTGCTACTCCTCCTGAGTATGGCGATACCACATGTGTGACACTTTTACACAGCTTGACCACATACAGAGGCCCAACATGCAGAGGGCACCGTCAGGTGTTCTAGGGGCATACATTTCAAATCTAATTTGACTATCTTTTACACTATTGTGAGGCACTGTGGTGGCATGGATAGGCACTGTAGTGGCACAGATGGGCAGGGTAGTGGCACGGATGAGCAGTGTAGTGGCACGGATGGGCACTGTAGTGGCATGGATGGGCACTGTAGTGGCATAGATGTGTCACGGATGAGAACTGATGTGGTATGGATGAGCATGAATGAGGCACAAATGAGCCATGGATGGGGATGGATGAGCCATGGATGGGTGGGTGAGCCCGTATGGGTGAACATGGCTGAGTGAGCATGGATGGATGGCTGGGTGAGCATGGATGGATGGATGGGTGAGCATGGATGGATGGATGAGCACGGCTGGGTGGGTGAGCATGGATGGATGGCTGGGTGAGCATGGCTGGGTGGGTTAGCATGGATGGATGGCTGGGTGAGCATGGCTGGGTGAGTGAGCATGGATAGATGGGTGAGCATGGATGGATGGGTGAGCACGGCTGGGTGGGTGAGCACTGATGGGTGGGTGAGCATGGATGGGTGAGCACAGCTGGGTGGGTGAGCATGGATGGATGGATGGGTGAGCACGGCTGGCTGGGGGAGCACGGCTGGCTGGGTGAGCACGGCTGGGTGGGTGAGCATGGATGGATGGATGGGTGATCATGGATGGATGGGTGAGCATGGATGGGCGAGCATGGATGGATGGATGGGTGAGCATTGCTGGGTGGGTGAGCATGGATGGATGGGTGAGCACGGCTGGGTGGGTAAGCATGGATGGATGGCTGGGTGAGCATGGATGAGCATG
>BLSH010263576.1:391531-429712 GCA_018402905.1 Glandirana rugosa
CCCCCCCCCCCCCCCCCCCCCCCCCCCCCCCCCCCCCCCCCCCCCCCCCCCCCCCCCCCCCCCCCCCCCCCCGCAATTTGGCATGTTTGCCCTGGGCTCTAGATGACTTTGTCCCGGCTCTGCCTGTTACATGCCTATTGCTGTCACAAAGGATGTTTACGTTTCTTGTGACAGCAATAAAAGTGATAAAAATAAAAAATTGAAGCGACAGTGTAAAAATAAATAATAATTAAAAAAGAAATGAACATTCCATTTCCCCAGCCAACAAATAAACACGAGCTCTCATGACAGGTTTACTTTGTAGATCTCTGCTGGACACTGTAGATGAGCCGCTCACATTTCTCCAGCGCCATTTCAAAATCCCAACTGTCCGTTCTGCCAAATAACTCCGGGGGGCCTATTTATAGGGCCATTTGTTATTTTTTTTCAACAATTTTGTGCCAAATATTTGTCCTTTTCCCATTTGATTGATTAGTAATGCGTTCTTGATTTTCCTCATTCAGTCCATAAATTCCCTTCTCCTCTCTGTTGGGTTCCATCATCACTGAAAGGTTCTCTT
Organism: Glandirana rugosa; assembly: GCA_018402905.1. NCBI lineage: Eukaryota > Metazoa > Chordata > Amphibia > Anura > Ranidae > Glandirana > Glandirana rugosa. The sequence goes on from BLSH010263576.1 coordinate 392,091, forward strand.
TATTCATAAGGAGGAGAAGGGTATTACAGTGGCACCTCGCTGCCAACATTACCCATACATTCACCCGTCTTCGTTAATTGATAGCTTGCTGTGGGGGAGAGAATTGCAGAAGTGAGAAATGAATTATCATTTTAATTATTATTTCAATTTACATTTTCTTTCACAACAATAACAAAAAAAGTGCAAAAAGAGAGAGCATATTATGGGTTATATTAGAAATGATTCAATAATTAAAGCTAAACTCAGAGAAAGCCGCTAAATACACAATTGAACTTCATATAAGTAAGTGAGCGGTTTTACAGTGTTAAAGAGGAGTTCCGTGTGGGGAAAAAAAAAAATTAAAAGTCAGCAGCTACAAATACTATAGCTGCTGACCTTTAATATTAGGACACTTACCTATCCTGGAATCCAGCCATGTTGGCACCCCAGCCGATTGTTGGATTGGCTGTCGGGTGCTGCCACCGCCATTTATGGTAAGGGAAAGCCTTTCGGCTGCACATGCGCGAAGCGCTCTGCACTTTCTAATTGGCCTGGGGGCGGGGGGAAGGAGGAGAGGGCGGAACCTCCGTGGGGAAGGGTACCTGCAGTGGCGGAACGTTCAGGGTCGCAACAGTCACAGCTGCGACTGGGCCCTGGAGCTCTGCCACTGCAGGGGGGCCTGTATGAGGAGGGCGGGCCGCCCACCCGCTCATCTGATGGCATGAGGGGCCCGCCCACCGGCTTGTCTAATGGCATGAGGGGCCCACCCGCAGCCCCGTCTGCCAGTGTGCACCTGCATTCCTCCTGCGCCTCCATTCAAAAAGGGTGGGCACGCGGGGGGGGGGGGGCTTTCACCTGCTAGGGGAGGCAGACACTGAAAAAGAAAGTCAGCTGACACCAATCAAGTGAAGGGGGAGGAGCACTCCCACCTACGAGGAGACCCCATGAGGCAGAGGCGTCCTGGAGGCATGGAGTTCTGAGGGAGTCGGGACTGATTGATTTCAGTCAAAGTAAGGGACAAATCGCTAGCACAATTGATCCCAACCTCCAGAACCTCTGCCTCTTACTGATCCCATCCCCCCACCACCAAAGATCTCATCCCTACACCCCGTCACCTCTACAACAGAGGTTATGGGGGGGGATAGGGATGAGATCTGTGGTGGTGGGGGGATGGGATCAGTAAGAGGCAGATGTGGTGGTGGGAGAGGATGGCACCACCGCTGCCACTAGTGCCACCCCCAACACCAAACCACTGCCGTAACAGATGCCACCCCCTCACCACCACCGCTGCCACTGATCCCACCCCACCCTCGCCACCACTGCACTGATCTAATCCCCCTTACCACCACCACTGATCCCGCCCCCACCACCACCACTGCACTGATCTAACCCCCCCTCACCGCCACCACTGATCTGACAACCCTGCCGCCACTGATCTAACCCCCCGCTCTGCCACCACTGATCCCACCCCCCCACCGCCACTTCTCTAACCCCCCCTCACCACCACCACTGATCTCACCGCCCCGCCGCCACTGATCTAACCCCCCTCACTGCCACCACTACACTGATATGGGTTCCCCTCACTGCCACCACTGATTTCCCCCCCCCACCGCCACCACTACACTGACCTAACTCCCCTAATGGCCACCACTGATCCCTCCCCCCCACCACTGCTGCCACTGATCCCATCCTCCCACCATTGCCACTGATCCCACAGCCACTGCTGGTCTAACCCCCCCCCACCACTGATAAACACTGATCCCATCCCATTCCCCCATCACTACCACCACTGCTCGCTGCCACTCATCCCAGCCCCATGCTCCAGGGGGCCCATGCCTCACCCCTGTATACCTGGATAGCAGGAGCAGCTGGGGCATCATATGGAGGAACCAATACCCTCTATTTTCCTCCTGCAGTCAGTGAAAGCCTACTTCTCCTCTCCATCCCGCTGGCATTCAGCAGTTGCAGGAAGAAATTGGAGGGGATTGGTTGCTCCATATGCCGCCTCAGTCGCTCCTCCTATCCAGGTGTACAAGGGTGACACATGGGCCCCCTGAAGCATGCGAATGGGTCATTGGGGGGCCCTTCATGGTTTCTTGCACCGGGTCCCTGAAGGTTCTAGTTATGCCTCTGGGTACCTGTGCAAAACAGGTACCCGTTCCCCCCTTAAAAAATGACAAATGTGGCACCCTAGGGGGAAGGAAGCAGATCAATGGAAGTTCCACTTTTTGGGTGAAACTCAGCTTTGATTTTGGCATCAAATTTTAATTTTTTTAATAATTAGTGTATAAGCTATGATCTTATACACTACGTGGTCTGTATTCTACCTCAGACAGAAAAGGGAGCGCGCTGGGGCTGCACACCGCCAAGTCAATCCTTGGTAGAGTGCCGTGGGATTTAGAGAAACAGGAGAATTGTTTGACTTGGGATTCCTGAGCCTCCAGACATCCACCCATCCCACCTCTTGCATCAACCGCGCCAGGAGAGTGCAGAGGAGCTAGGGACCGGGTGCCTGTCCAGAGCAGGACTTACACAGCAATTAAAGTCCCCCATTACCAGCAGCGCCACCTCCGGCCTCCCATCAAGAAACGCGATGAGAAGTTGGAGCGCCGCTGCCACAAAAGGCGGGGGGATATATACACTTGCCAATACAAACGTCAAAGTACCAATTCTGCAATATATAAAAACATATCTCCCTTCTGGGTCTACACTCCTGTCCAGTTCATGGTAATCCAGAGCAGCATATATCATAACAATGACCCCTCTAGAGAAGTTTGTGTGCACAGAGTGATAGGCCCACCCCACCCAACCATATCGTAAGCATTGTACCAAGTCCACTGTCAGGTGAGTCTCCTGAAAACAAATGATGGCAGGAAAGAATTTTTTGAGGCACATTGCAACCATGGTCCTCTTAAGAGGTGAGTGAGTCCCTCTGATATTTCAGGATATTATAGGGACAGCAGCCATGGGAAAGGCGAGTAAGGTAAAGCCAGTTGGCCTCTCCACCTAGTAGTTATGTGAGGACTTTTCTCCTCCCTCTGTCGCCCGGCGGCTGTTTTCATTTCTGCGTAGGCAAAAGGTTCCATGATGAGGGGGTCATCTGTGGCATAGTACGGTGCTGGACAAGGTACATTGTTCTGTATCCTACAGGTCACTGGGACTTGAGCAATCACGCTGACTGTGTACTTGTTCATATATGCTTGACAATGATAGCTGTTTATACAAAAACTCGGCCATGAGCTAAACTTTGCCAACTGGGCATTTTTTAAACAGACAACCTTAGCCGTCAACACATAGTCAATTAGTGTTCGGTTTGTTCTCATACCAGCTACGTCTTTGGTGTAGCTCTCATCTGCGACTGCAATATAATGTCCCCCAGCCTGGGTTCAGTATGGTTGTGTGCTTGTATAAGTAAGAAAACAAACTCAATTAACCTATGCTAAGTGTCATTATCCCAGCAATACGTGACTTATGTATCTCCTGTGCAAGGTCAGTCATTTCTCTGTTCTTCCTCCCAACGACAGATGGCCTGTTCATTTTGATCCAGCCAGGTCATTGCATCCATTGCAAAATTGTGTACGCCCCTGTGCTGTCACCCTGAGTTTTGCTGGGTACAGCATGGCATAGGGTAGTTCCAGGATCCGCAATCGCCTCTTGATGTCAGTGAATTTAGCTCGGTGTCTCTGCACCTCGGCTGAGAAATCTGGATAAAAGGAGACCTTTGCTGCGTTATACAGGACATTTGCTCGTTCCCTCGAATGACGTAAGACCGCTTCCCAGTCCCGGTAATGTAGCAGCTTTGCCAAGATTGATCTGGGAGGGCCCCCTGGTGGATGTGGGCGAGATGGTACCTTATGGGCTCTTTCCACCACAAATTTTGGGGAGAAGGCGTCCTTGCCGAACATTTCCTGGAGCCATTGTTCAATAAATTATGCGGGGTCTCTGCCATCTGCCTTCTCAGGTAAGCCCACAATGTGGACATTATTTCTACAGAGACGATTCTCTAGGTCGTCTGAGTGTGCCAAAGCCTCCTGTGCCATTTGCAAGGCCGACTTAGTGTCGTGTATGACTGGGGGCAACTGGTCTTCCCTGTCGCTGACCTGGCTCTCAACTGCCGTGGTCTCCTCCCGGATCTTCTGGAGGTCCTGGTGCATGAACACCACTTCCTCTCTCAGTCCCCCAAATTGCTCTTTCAGGTTATTCATGGATGCTGTACACATATACACTGCCCGGAGAATATCAGCCAGAGACGGTTCAGGGGCAGTGTCCTCTGCATCCTGTAATGGCTGCACGTGTACTTCTGCTTGTACTGTGTGGGGGGTAGCAGGGGCCTGCTGGACCTTCTGCTGCATATCTGTGGCGCTTCCCCCCTGCTCTGCCCCTATTGTATTCCCCAGCTTCTGAGCATAGTATAGGATGTCTTTGGGGGGATCCTTACCGGCATTCCGAGAGGGTTTCGGTGCTTTGTGTCCCTGGTCTTTTCCCTTGTGCGGCGTCCCCATGTTAAGCTCCGGGTCGGCGCCATCTTGGAAATCGGCGGTCGCGGTCTCCGAGCCCTTATAGCGGGTCATTCTCCTGGTGCAGAGTGCCCTGGGTCTATGTCCGTCAGGATGGTCGGGAATTGTGTCGGTGTAGCGGCTGGGGGAGGATCAGTACCGGATCACGGACGGGATCTGTGGGAGATGCATCCTCTCACATGCCTTGCTCGGCCATGTCCCATGCTAGTTAGTTTAGTCCTAAGCTAGATGCTCCTTGTTTCTTTTATGTCCCCTCAGTTCAGCTGCCTGTGGATGGTGCCAAGTCAGCAGGTGACCATACTATCTGGGGCTCCCATTCATCTTTCAGTGGGTGACAGGACAGCACATGGGATATGTCTTGGCGGCAGCTTTTTTTATTTGTCTCTCAGCAGTCACTGGGCATGGTGAATGACATGCATCTGCATTACTGGACAATGTGATTGACGATGGATTTACAATAAGGAACATTTTTTCAGGATTTTTCTTTTTTGTACTTAAGCAAAGCAAAAAACCCCCCAGAAAGATGGGACTATGTATATACCTCCAATAGTAAATACATATTAATTAAAATATCATCAATTTGTATTGCGTACAAAAACTAAAACCATATTTGTTACATACTCATCATAAAAAACATTTAGGGCCCTTTCACACGGGCTTTCCGTTCAGGTCCTCCTGTCTGTTTTTCAGGCGGACCTGAACGGACGCTCCATGCAGCCCTATGGAGCGGCGGGTGGATGTCAGCGGAGACATGTCCGCTGACATTCGCCGCTCTCCGATCCGATCCTGTCCGTGAAATATAGACAGAGGGAAACTTATTTTCCATCCGTCTGTAGAATAGGATCGGAGCGGAGCAGATGAAAATGGACAGGCGGTCCGTTTTCATCCGATCTCCATAGAGGAGAGCGGCCCTCTGACAGTTCCATCTCCTCTCAGTGAGTCATCCGTTGGCTCAGCAGGGATCAGCAGAGCGATCCCGCTGAGCAAAAACGGACCCTTTACACGGAAAGCCCGTGTGAAAGGGCCCTAAATCTCATGTCTACAAGCTCAATATGAAATACCATCAACCTAACTTAGAAACATCTCACTTGAAATGTCAGTATGGTTAACTAGGATGGGATCAACGCGTTTCACGTCACATCCCACTTCCTCAGGACCTCTCAAACCTCTTTCGTGTGCACATATGACAAAAGTATGTGATTTAAAACTGAAGATAAACAAAATATTGAATTATTAACAAATCATCATGAACAATGACAATAGTAATATACAATTACAAAGGCTATCAGTTCAACAAGATACAAGGAAAAAATGTAGCGGGTTGACGATGTGTCCAGTTCCCCGTCATTTCCTGTCTGGAGCCATAAAAAAAGTGCTTACCTTTTTTTTTTTTTTTCGGGTCAGCGGCCAGCGTTCATCATGATGAACGATGGATCTACCCCGGGAGACATTGTTTTTATTTATTTATCTTTAAATAAAGGACTTGTCAAAAACTGTGTGTGGTTTTTAATTTACTTTTTGACACTTTTTTGGTGAATGAGGAGCCCCGCAACCACGAGCTAGGGTTGTGGAGAAGAGGCCCTTGTCTTCAACAACATGGGGACAAGGTGCTTTTGGGGGAAGCCTACCCTAGCCAAAAGCATCATCCCCATGTTGAGGACATGTGGCCTGGTATGGTTTAGGAGGGGGGGCACTCTCACCTGTCCCCCCCCCCCCTTTCTGGCCTGCCAGGCTGCATGCTCTGATAAGGGTCTGGTATGGATTGCGGGGGGGCCCCCCATTTTTTATTGGTGGCAATTGTTTTGTTTGCATCCAGCTGTCAGTTGGGAACCCCGCTGACAGCTGATGACTTATCCATTGATTATTCAGCTTGCCAGCCCGGTCCTTAACAATCAGATATTCAATGGTTGTTAAGGATGCTGGTGGCCTCCACTTAGAAAAAAGAGTTTGGGAGCTGTCAGCATTTTTTCTGCCAAAACCACTCGCCCCCACGGGTCACCCAGGGCTTAATTGTGGAATACAGCATTTTCCCATCCCATGTCAATTTTTTTTATGAAATTTCTTATGAATTTTTGTACTAAGATGATGAGATGTGTTTTTTCCCTCATTTTCTATCTTTGTATCCTGTTGAACTAATGCCCTTTGTAATTCTATATTACTATTGTCATTGTTCACAATGATTTGTTAACAATTCAATATTATGTTGATCTAATGATCTTTAGTCTTAAATCACATACTTTTCTCATATGCGGACATGAAAGAGGTTTGAGAGGTCCTGAGGAAGCGGGGTGTCCCACAAAAAGCGTTAACCCCATCTTGGTCAACCATATCTATGGTGGGATGTTTCTGAGATGTTGATGTTATTACTTATTGACCCTTGTACACATGAGATTAAATGTTTTGGGTTGTCCCCAGAATGGTAATAGAGGAGAAATCTTTCAGTGGGGACACTAGTTCTGTTGACAACCAGGGATTTCCTCACTTTGGAGGGATTTCCTCTCACTTCCTGTTTTGACTTTTGGCCAGGAAGTGAAGGGAAATGTCCACAATGGAACACAGATGGCAAAATAAATAAATAATATTCATCTGACAGGGGTTATAATCCTCCCTTACTCTATTCAAAATGAGAAAACATGATTTTGCTCTACTTTAAAGCGGAGTTCCACCCAAAAATGGAACTTCCTCTTTAAGCACTCCTCACCCCCTTACATGCCACATTTGGTATGTCATTTTTTTTGGGCGTGAGTGGGTACCCGCTTTTCAGAGGGACTTCATGTCCCTCTTCCTCCTTCCGTCACCTAGGCGACTCCTCCTCTCCTCCTAGGCGGCCCCTCCCTCCTGGCAATCTTCTGGGACACGTCCCAGGTCCCAGAAGATTGCCTGACCACTAGGAGCGTGCAGCACGACTCGCGCATGCGCAGTGCGTGCCCGGCCATGAAGCCGGGCCGGGTGCCCACACTAGGAATGGCGGGGCCGTCGGGAGGAGGCTTCAGGCGCAGCCATCGCTGGACCGGGAGACAGGTGAGTGTCTGCTTATTAAAAGTCAGCAGCTACACTTTTTGTAGCTGCTGACTTTTAATAAACAAGAAAATGCGTGGAACTTCACTTTAACGTATTTCTGGGGAAAGAAACTGCCATTATGGCCACTAGGTGGCACTGACGATATAGGAATATAGAGAATATATACCAGTTTTTGTCCTGATCGTGCGGATTTTTGTCATATCCACACAACAAATGTTTTAAACATAGACCCCCCCAAGTGTAGAGATTTTTTGCAAACTTTATTGCAAATTCCTGCTTTATTGCTGAATAACCTGATGTAACCCTTGCCAGCATATTTATTAAACTTTCGTAAAGGAAATTTAGTGCAGCACTAACCTCCCATAAACTTAAATTGAAACTTCACTCTCTCTGTTTTTAATCCTTATGCAGCTAGCACAGTGTTGCCAACCTCCCGCAGCATTTTTTACTGGCAAATCATGGAAAATCTTACTGGCAGAGCACATTTTTTACTGGCAACCTGAAAAATAACTGAACTCCTATTAAAAACGAAGACAATTGATATTTAAACACAACATGGAAACACTGACAATACCCATATCAAGTAGTTTGCCCAGTTTACACTTAAGGCCTCATACACACGGACGTTTTTTGACGCCGGCGTTTTCTGGCATTTTTTGCAGCTCTCCATGTTAGTCAATGGCCCCATAAAAACGTCGGCGTTTCTGAGCTGTAGGTGGCGTCGGCGTTAGTGAGCAGAAAGTAGAACCCATGGCCATCGCGTTCTGAGGCTGTAACATTTTGACGTTTTTTGACGCCGACGCCACAATATGCCAAGAAACGCCAACATATGCCACCATATGCCACCTATTATTATACCGGCGTTTTCCGGCGTTTTTTGACGCCGACGTTTTTAGGTTGAAAAATAGCAGAGGGATGATTTTTTTTAAAAAAACGCCTATTGACGCCGACGCTCACTAACGCTCAAAAACGCCAATGCATAACGCCGAAAGACGCCGACTTTTTTTCCTTGACGTCGGGCCCGACGTTTTGTTTATTATTTTATATACGCCCGTGTGTATGAGGCCTATAAAATCAGCACAGCATGACAAATTATCAGACCCTGGTATTTATAGACAGTTCTAAAAATCACTGATTTTTACAAACTGTCAGTAAATTTACTGGCTGTTGCCAACACTGAGCTAGCATTAGTAAATAGATAGCAGTCTATTAAATTTAGTTACAAAATAAGGAAAGAAAATGGTTATCACACAAGAAAGGTAATATTAATTGAAAGCTATGGATGCGCTACCTGTGAGTGAATAAACAATGTAAAGTGTGCAAGCAAATGCGGTTCAGTCATAAATTGATATATGGTACATAATAAAAAATATATGGAATATGATTAAGATGAAAACATTAATGGTGACTGAATAAACAGTACATAACACTATAAAATTGATAATATTATTAAATGATTCACCCCGTAGTGAATATAAAGTGCTAGGTGCTATATTGCTATGATGCATAGGATACTTGAATATTTCACTTTCATAATCAGTATAGGGTTCCAATGAAAATTTTAGTATGGAGTGGTGAATAGTCCAATGTGTCTAAGAGCCAACAGTCCCCTTGAAAAATGTCCCAATCAGGGTTTCAATCACTGTGAATCTCCAAAATCCTTCCTAAAGATGTGCAATAAAATCAAAAGGTGCACCGTGCTCCCTCCACCAGGTGAATTGGACGCTCACCTTAATAAGCGACCCCCACTCGGGTCATTCATAAATAAATAAAAAAAATGAGACTTTACAATCACTTTAAGGGAAAAAAGCTGTCCAAACCTGCCTGGTCCTATGCAAATTGCCCCCTAAACCTAATAACTGATTGTGCCTCTCTTGCGGCAACAACTGCAATCAAGCGTTTGTGATAACTGGCAATGAGTCTTTCACATTGCTGTGGAGGAATTTTGGACTAATTTTCTTTGCAGAATAGTTTTAATTCAGCCACATTGGAGGGTTTTCGAGAATGAATGACCTGTTTAACCACTTCCCGACCAGCGCCGTAAATAGGCGGCGGTCGGGATTGAGCGGCTCTACCGGGACATAGCCTGCACCTGCAGGCTATATCCCGGTATCATTTTTTAGAGCTGGCGGTCGGCTATCCAGGGGTAATGACCGATCCGGCTCGGGAGCCGCTCGGTTGTTACCCCAGGGGGGGGAAAGGGACACCCCCCCTCCCGCCGCTCTTCTCCGGCCTCTCGTCCCACCGGGAGACCGGAGCGACGATCCGGCGCGTCCGCCGGCTGGAAGGAGACCTGACAGAAGCCGTAATTGGCTCCGATCGGGTCTCCTTTGGCAAATTCCGGAAGCGACTTCACAACGTCACTTCCGGTTTACACGGCGGTGAACGGCGCCAATTTTAAAAAAGTGACAGTATTCAGAATCGCCGTTTTTGGCAATCTGAATACTGTGAAGTGCAAAGGTGAAGTCACCATATATTACTATCACAAGGGCTGTTTACATTCCTTGTGATAGCAATAAAAGTGATCAGATTTTTTTTTTTTGTTTTAAAGGAACAGTGCTAAAAATAAATAAATAAATAAAATTAAAAAAAAAAAGAAAAGATTTAAATCGCCACCGTCCCCGCGAGCTTGCGCAGCAAAGAAAACGCATACGTAAGTCACGCCCACATATGAAAACGGTGTTCAAACCACACATGTGAGGTATCGCCGCGATCGCCAGAGTGTGAGCAATAATTCTTGTAAAAGACCTCCTCTGTAACTCTAACCTGGTAACCATTAAAAATTTTTAAAGTGTCGCCTATGGAACTTTTTAAATACCGGACTTTGTCGCCATTCCGCGAGTGTGCGCAATTTTCAACCGTCTCATGTATGGTATCTATTTACTCGGCGTAACATCCTCTTTCACAATATGCAAAAAAATTGGGCTAACTTTACTGTTGTCTTATTTTTTTACTCAAAAAAGAAAAATTGTTCCAAAAAAATCGCGCTTGAAAGACCGCTTCGCAAATACCGTGTGACAAAAAGTATTGAAATGATCGCCATTTTATTCTCTAGGGTGTTTGAAAAAAATATATATATATAATGTTTGGGGGTTCTAAGTAATTCTCTAGCAAAAAAAAAATGTTTTTAGCTTGTGACCACCAAATGTAAAAAAGTGGCCCGGTAGGTAAGTGGTTAAGGTCATGGCATTGCATCCCATTCAAATTGAAATCCGGACTTTGACTAGGCCACTCCAAAGCCTTCATTTTGTTTTGTTGTTTAAGCCATTCAGAGGTGGACTTGCTGGTGTGTTTTGGACAATAGTCCTGCTGTATAACCCAAGTATGCTTGAGGTCACAAATTGATGGCCGGACATTCTCCTTCAGGATTTTCTGGCAGAGCGCAGAATTCATGGTTCCATCAATTCTGGCAATTCGTCCAGGTCCTGAAGCAGCAAAGCAGCCCCAGACCATCACACTACCACCACCATGTGTGACTGTTGGTTTTATGTTCTTTTTATGAAACTGGATAAAATATTTAAGTCGCGCTGTAGATGAAGGACAGAGAAAATTGTAGTAATGAACAATGGAAATAGTAGTAAACATCAATGCATAAATAATCGTGTGATCACAACAATAACAGGAACTCGGTCCACTAGATGACCTGTGGGTGTTAAGATCCCATATATATCAAAAGTTCCTATTCACAGCAGAAGTCCGCAGTGTGGCAGATGTCCTAACTGATAAGAATCACCAACCGTGCTGGAAACATGCTGTGCAAACCACCACCATAATGAGAGGCTTACCAGATGGACATAAGGGAAGCGCCTGTAAATAAACCCAACCAGGGGTATAAGTGTCCTCCACGAGTCTCCTCTGCAGAGTCTTCAAATACCCTTTGTCAACCAGAGATGCAGGGATGTAGGGGGTTGTTCCCCAAAAAATAGGAATCTCACATAGCGTAATACTGTTGATCACTTTTTATTAAAATGCTAAAAGTATACTCCCAAAATTCACGTGACTTGGCGCATAAAAAGAAAGCCGGCATAAACACTTGAATGAGTCGTAAGAACAATCGGTGACATCAGTGTGCCCTCCCGACATACGTTTCGTCATCAAAAGACGTCGTCCAGGGGATAGTAGTGTTAGTTTTACAACAGATGTAACGGGATGCACACCTTCCAAAAAGTTCAACTTTTGTCTAATCAGTCCACAGAATATTTGCTCAAAAATCTTGGGGATGAAGATTTTTTTGACAAATGTAAGATGAGCCTTTGTGTTCTTTTTGGTCAGCAGTGGCTTTCTTCTTGGAACTCTCCCATGGATGCCATTTTTGCCCAGTCTCTTTCTTATTGGTGAATCATGAACACTGACCTTACCAGAGGCAAGTGAGGCCTGCAGTTCTTTAGAAGTTGCTCTGGCTTCTTTTATGACCTCCCGGATGAGTCGTTGTTGTGTTGTGCTCTTGGAGTAATATTGGTAGGCTGTCCACTCCTGGGAAGGTTCACCACTGTTCCAAGTTTTCTCCATTTGTAGATAATGGCTCTCACCGTGGTTCGCTGGAGTCCAAAAGCCTTAGAAATGGCTTTGTAACCCTTTCCAGGCTTATACACGTCAATTACTTTGTTTCTCATCTGTTCTTGAATTTCTTCAGATTGTGGAATTATGTTTTGCTTTTTGAGATCTGTTAGCGTGCTTCACTTTGTCAGACAGCTTCTATTTAGGTGATTTCTTGATTCAACATGTCTGGCAGTAATCAGGCCTGGGTGTGACAATTGAAATTTAACTCAGCTTTCCAAAGTGTGGTTAATCACAGTTCATTCATGATTTAGAAAGGTGGGGGGGGGGGGGGGGGTTACTTTTTCACTGCACTGTATGTTTCTGGATCAGCACTGTCAATAACTGAAAATCCATATTGGCAGGAAGCTGGAAAATTATGACGGAAAGGGGAGGAGTTATCTGTTCTCATGTATAGGTGAAATATTATGATCATATACAGTCCTTGTTATTCTATTTGCAATAAAAATTAAATTAAAAAAAAGCAAGTTTAGTTTATTTATTCTGTAAGCTGTACTTTTATTCCAAGCATAATACTTTATATACAATACATTTCACCTTCCCAATGTAACAAAATTAATTTCATTTTGAACAACTACTCCACACTGATTTTTTTTTTTTGTTGTTTTTCCAAAATTTCCATTTTTTTTTCTGGAAAATAACAGGGAATTTTTTTTCCCCCATGGCTTCAGAATTTCCAGAAATTTTACATCTCTAGGGTGTAAACGAACACCAGTCCATAGAGATCAATGGACTGTCTGATCAGGTCTGCCTGAAAAACTGATCCAGACTCTTTGGCAGCTTTTCCTGCCAGTGATCATCTGGCATCAGAAGCCACCATTAAAGGGGTGCTCCTCTCCCTGCAAAGGGAGTTGCAAAAGGAAATGCGCTCCTCTATATCGAATCTCACAATGAGAGTAGAACATATAGAAGAGCGTACAGACACTTTAGAGAGGAACGCAAACGAATATTCTAAGGAGCATAATGAGCTTATTGATGACTTTGAGCGGCAAACTGAGGATCTCCGCCGTATGTCCGCTAAAATTAATGACCTGGAAGACAGGTCAAGGCAGAACAATATTAAATTCCGAGGCATCCCGGAATCTATCAAACCTGTAAAACTGACTACATACCTGCAACACCTATTCCTCAAACTCCTACTGCACCTAACCACTATAGATCTAACCATAGACCGGGTGTAGAGGATCCCCAAACCCCAATACCTGTCAGCAGATATCCCGAGGGATGTATTGGCCCGAATCCACTTTTATCACATTAAAGATCAGACCCTAGCGGCCTCCAGATCCTCACCACGACTCCCTGAACCATATTCAAGAGTCTCACTTTACACGGACATCTCCGCGACTACAGCCTGAAGGCGCAAGTTATTCCAGCAAGTCACCACTATTCTACAAGAATGCCACATACCCTATAAGTGGGGCTTCCCAGTTAAGCTGATTGTAACTGATTGAAACCAATCGTCCACCTTTACCTCACCGAAGGAGGGTATTAAGTGCTTACTGAATTGGGGTCTGATCAATGCACCTCCTCCCCCTCTTAAAAATCAAGACCCACCACACCGTATACACCAGCCTTGGTCCACTTCTAAATAATCATGATCCAACGCTCTCAATACTCCTATGTCCTTTGGACTAAGGACCATACAGGCCTGCATTACAGGTATCTTTGTAATCCTCGATTAAACTGTCTGTGGCAGGCAAAGAGGCTTCCTTATGGTACCCTCACCCGCAGTATACGGAGTGCCCGGCACTTCTTTCAGTCTCTTGTTGTTTTTTTCAACGTGTTATCCTACATCTGTTAATCTACAGTATTTAGGTCACCAGACTGAATATTGGAAATCACGGTTATTCTATGCTCTTATTTCTATAGATGCAATGTATGTCGGTATGAAGGTATTTATTTCTGCTCACATCAATAGGCTCCCGCCTCTGAACCCACCATGAAACTCACCATAACCTTGATTAACGCAAAAGGGCTAAATTCCCCATTTAAACACAACCTGTTATGGCAGGAGGCCCTTTACAAAAATCAGATATTATTTGCGTACAAGAAATGCATTTCTCCTCCCACAATCCCCCTCATTGTTAGCTAATAAAACTAAAACGAAAGCCAGCGTATTAATAGCAGTTAAGTCCACCCTATCTTTCAAACTGTCAAAGGTGGAAACTGACCCAGATGGAAGATATATCATTCAACATCCTATAACAATCAAGCTCTGAACATAATTAACATATATGCACCCAACTTCCATCAAAAACCTTTTTACAGAGCCATCATCAACAAACTCCACCCATACCGCCAATCTCTTTACATTATTTGTGGTGATTTTAATGAAATAGATCATTCACTAGACACCTCCAACTCCACTAGGAAAAGATCCACAGCCCTACTTCACTCCTTAAAAAAGAACTTTATGATCCCCGGCGATGCCTTCATGATGTGGAGCGTGACTATACCTACTAGTCACCCTCACAAAAGTCATATTCCCGGATCAACCTATTCCTAACGGACAAACACACACTTCAATTAATTCAGGATGCTAAAATAGGAGTAATTGCATGGTCTGACCATGCACCTGTCTCTATCAAACTGATTACCAACCGCCTTAACTCGTACTTTCAAAAAAACAAACCTGGTGCTTTTCTCGCCAAGCAATTTTAGCGCCAAATGTCCAATTCAAAAATCTCCTATCTCACTAGATCTAATGGACAATGCACAGTAAATCCTAAAGACATAGCCAACCAATTTGGGTCCTTTTACTTAGCCCTGTACAATCTCATCCAGTCGGAAAAACTCGCCTCTCCTACAGAAGCAGACCTTCAAAAATGTTTGCAACCCCTGCAACTTTCTACACTAACCACAGACCAATGCACTCAGTTATCGACACCATTTACCATGCAGGAAATTCAAGAAGCTATAAACTCCCTCCCTCTCCACAAGGCCTTTGGTCCCGATGGATATAGCAACGAATATTATAAAATCTTTTCTGACCGATTGTCTCCCCACTTGTGCTCAGTCTTTAACCATATTGCCACTACGGGCACCACCCCTAAGGAAGCGTTGGAGGCTCTTATAGTTACCATCCCAAAGACCGGGAAACCGCCTGATGACCCTGCCAGCTATCGTCCAATCTCCCTCTTAAGTACTGTTATGAAACTCTTCGTCAAAGTCTTGGCGAGACGACTCTCACCCCTTGTACCGAAGTTGGTACATGCCGATCAAGTGAGATTTGTCGCTGGCAGGCAGGCGTCAGACGACACCAGACGATTTGTAGACTTAATTCACTAGATGCAGAGAAGGCGTTTGACCGAGTCAATTGGGTATATCTGAAAGTGGTACTTCAAAAATTTGTCTTCTCAAACACGATTTTACAAGCCATCCTAAGCCTGTATTCTACGCCTAGTGCCAGGGTCTGGACCTCAGGCGTCCTTTCAGACCCATTTGCCATTAAGAACGGAACCAGACAAGGGTGTCCCCTATCGCCCTTAATTTTTGCTTTAGTAATGGAACCATTGGCACATTCTATCCGCACAGACCCCCTCATCACTGGCATAAAGGTCGGCGATACTGTCCACAAAATAAGCCTTTATGCCAGTGATGTTATCATCTCCCAAACAGACCTGACTAATTCCCTTCCCCATCTTCAAAAAGTGCTAGCCTCCTTTAGTACCATATCACATTATAAAATGAATTACGGTAAATCCTCTATGATGGGTATATTACATTTAGCCCCTCTCCCCAGATAGTTCTGCTTGGCATGGAGTCCTCCCTCTGGCCCCCCCCCATTTTCAAACAATTGTAACGCACATTTTTATAGCTGCACGACTAGCACTAGCCAGGAAATGAAAAGCTTCCCAAGCACCAACGCTAATAGAAGTTATCAATATACTAAATACACACTGCCACCTTGAATACATGTTTGCAAAAGCACATCTCCAAACTCATAAATTCCAATTAAACTGGAGCAACTGGCTTATTGATCCCAGGGGCCGAGGCCCTCTCCCCTAATCCCACAGCCTTGAAGACCCATGCAACCTCGCTTTTTATGCTCCAACTTAAACTATACACTCAGAACCATCTTGTGAGCTATACTGTCCCCTCAAAGTTTTTCTGCCCAACATTTCTTTGATAATCCAATACTGATATTCTACATTGCCTTGTTGTTTTCCTTTTCTATGTATAGCTCAATTCTAGCACATCACTATTACTCGATAATAGTAAGTACCTCATAACAACTCGTATCATTATTGTTTAGTAGAGATCTGGTGACTATTTTTCATTGCTGTATTGTTGATCTTAACAGACCTGTATTCCTAAAATGCTTTAATAAAAATGTAAATAAAAAAAAAACACAGATGATTTGCTTGGGCTTCTGCAGGGGGTCTGGATGACAAACTGGGTGTTGGTTCTCTCCCTTCAACATGGGCTCCTGGAGCACTAATCCCTCTGATTTCCCACTCTGCCTCATCAGAATTGCTTGACCCCGGGGGCGTCCACTCAGTAAGACTTTCTACGGACCCGAACTCACACTGCAGTGTGGGGGAACCCAAGTCTAAGGTCCACTTCTCACCTGCCCCATCCAGCTCACCTCAGGAGATTCCTCTCTGGAAACGGCGGGGAATTGCAAGCTGACCGGCACATCAGGGACTTTAGCTGGTCCCGGTAGAACAGTACTCACCAGTCCTAGGTCCCTGGCCAGGTCATGGTTCTTTACTGTTTCTTTCCTCTTGTCCTCTATCTTTGCAGGGGAGTCACCAGGCTGCAACTGCACCTCCGCCTTTGGATGACACCTCCAGGCCTACTCCGGCCTTCCGTCAGTGGAGGAATAGTGCCCCATCATTGGTATGAACGGGAGGAATAGTGCCCCATCCTTGGCATCAAAGGGAGGAATAGTGTCCCATCATTGGTATCAATGGGAAGAATAGTGCCCCATCATTGGTATCGGTGGGAGGAATAGTGCCCGATCATTGGTATCAATGGCAGGAATAGTGCCCCATCATTGGTATCAGTGGGAGAAATAGTGCCCCATCATTGGTATCAATGTGAAGAATGGTGCCCCATCATTGGTATCAGTGGGAGGCATACTGCCCCATCATTGGTATCAATGGCAGGAATAGTGCTCCATTATTGGTATCAATAGAGGAATAGTGCCGCATCATTTATAGCAATCTGAGAAATGGTGCCCCATTGTTGGTATAAGTGGTAATAATAGTGCCCTATTGTTGGTATCAATGGCAGGAATGGTGCCCCATCATTGGTATTAATAGGTGTCAGTGGGAGGAATAGTGCCCCATCATTGGTGTAAGTGGGAGGAATAGTGCCCCGTCATTGGTGTCAGTGGAAGGAAAAGTGCCCCATCATTGATGTCAGTGGAAGGAATAGTGCCCCATCATTGGTGTCAATGGAAGGAATAGTGCCCCATTATTGGTGTCAGTGGAAGGAATAGTGCCCATCATTGGTGTCAGTGGGAGGAATAGTGCCCCACTATTGGTATCTATGGTAGTAATAGTGCCCCATTGTTGATATCCATGGTAGTACTAGTGCCCTATTGTTGGTATCAATGGCAGGAATTCTGCCCCATCATTGGTATCAGTGGGAGTAATAGCGCCCCATCATCGGTATCAATGGCAGGAATAGTGCCCCATCATTTATAGTAATCTGAGAAATGGTGCCCCATCATTGGTATAAGTGGTAGTGATAGTGCCCCATTATTGATATCCATGGTAGTAATAGTGCCTCACTGTTGGTATTAATGGCAGGAATAGTGCCCCATCAAAAGAAGGCATAGTGCCCCATCATTGATGACAGTGGGAGGAATAATGCCACATCATTGGTGTCAGTGGGAGGAATAGTGTCCCATCATTGGTGTCAGTGGGAGGAATAGTGCCCCATCATTGTTGCAAGTGAAAGGAATAGTGCCCCATCATTGGTGTCAATGGGAGGAATAGTACCCCATCACTGGTGTCAGAGGGAGGAATAGTGCCCCATCATTGGTGTCAGTGGGAGGAATAGTGCCCCATCATTGGTGTCAGTGGGAGGAATAGTGCCCCATCATTGGTGCAAGTGAAAGGAATAGTGCCCCATCATTGGTGTCAATGGGAGGAATAGTACCCCATCACTGGTATCAGTGGGAGGAATAGTGCCCCATCACTGGTGTCAGTGGGAGGAATAGTGCCCCATCATTGGTGTCAGTGGGAGGAATAGTGCCCCATCATTGGTGTCAGTGGGGGGAATAGTGCCCCATCATTGTTGTCAGTGGGAGGAATAGTGCCCCATCATTGGTGTTAGTGGGAGGAATAGTGCCCCATAATTGGTGCAAGTGGGAGGAATAGTGCCCCATCATTAGTATTAGTGGGAGGAATAGTGCCCCATCATTGGTGTCAGTGGAAGGAATAGTGCCCCATCATTGGTGCCAGTGGGAGGAATAGTGGACCATCATTGGTGTTAGTGGGAGGAATAGTGCCCCATCATTGGTGTCAGTGGGAGGAATAGTGCCCCATTATTGGTATTAGTAGCAGGAATAGTGCCCCGTCAGTAGGAGGAATAGTGCCCCATCATTAGTGTCAGTGGAAATCATGTGAAAAAATTGTATAATGTATGTCCAGCCTAAAATTGAAGAGTGCAAAATTTGGTGCAGCTCTGCATAGTAACCAATTAGCTTCCAGGTTTTATTGTCAGAACTTGATTGAACAAGCTGAACTTACAGTAGAGGCTGAGAGGCTCCCATGTACAGCTACACCAGATTTTGCACTCCAGTTTTAGTAAATTAACTTTTTTAATGCAGACATGCAATGACAGCACTCATATTCCCTTTATGCACAATGCCTTGAGTCAAAAAGATGCATTTTGACCACTAGATGGCGACCTGTTACCATAACGTGAGACAATTTCTGCCAACACTATGAGCGCATCAGTGCTTTTATTGTATACTAAAGTTTAAAAATCCTATAAATCCTATTATATACCACAATAATATTCAATTAGAAAGCTATAAATACATACAGTGCCTTGAAAAAGTATTCATACCCCTTGACATTTTCCACATTTTGTCATATTACAACCAAAAAGGTAAATGTATTTTATTCTGATTTTATGTGATAGACCAACACAAAGTGGCACATAATTGTGAAGTGGAAGGAAAATGATAAATGGTTTTCAACATTTTTTACAAATAAATATCTGAAAAGTGTGACATCCATTTGTATTCAGCCCCCCTTTACTCTGATACCCCTTACTAAAATCTAGTGGAACCAATTGCCTTCATAAGTCACCTAATTAGTAAATAGAGTCCACCTGTGTGTAATGTAATCTCAGTATAAATACAGCTGTTCTGTGAAGCCCTCAGAGGTTTGTTAGAAAAACCTTAGTGAACAAACAGCATCATGAAGGCCAAGGAACACACCAGACAGATCAGGGATAAAGTTGTAGAGAAGTTTAAAGCAGGGTTAGGGTATAAAAAAATATACAAAGCTTTGAACATCTCACGGAGCTCTGTTCAATCCATCATCCGAAAATGGAAAGAGTGGCACAACTGCAAACCTACCAAGACATAGCCGTCCACCTAAACTGACCGGCCGGGCAAGGAGAGCATTAATCAGAGAAGCAGCCAAGAGCCCCATGGTAACTCTGGAGGAGCTGCAGAGACCCACAGCTCAGGTGGGAGAATCTGTCCCCAGGACAACTATTAGTTGTGCTCCGCAAATCTGGCCTTTATGGAAGAGGGGCAAGAAGAAAGCCATTGTTGAAAGAAAGCCATAAGAAGTCCCGTTTACAGTCTGCGAGAAGCCATGTGGGGGACACAACAAACATGGGGAAGAAGGTGCTCTGGTCAGGTAAGACCAAATTTTAACTTTTTGGCCTAAAAGCAAAACTCTGTGTTGCAGAAAACTAACACTGCACATCACCCTGAACACACCATCCACACTGTAAAACATGGTGGTGGCAGCATAATGTTGTGGAGATGCTTTTCTTCAGCAGGGACAGGGAAGCCGGTCAGAGTTGATGGGAAGATGGATGGAGCCAAATACAGGGCAATCTTAGAAGAAAACCTGTTAGAGTCTGCAAAAGACTTGAGACTGGGACGGAGGTTCACCTTCCATCAGGACAACGACCCTAAACATACAGCCAGAGCTACAATGGAATGGTTTAGATCAAAGCATATTCATGTGTTAGAATGGTCCAGCCACAGTCCAGACCAAAGTCCAATTGAGAATCTATGGCAAGACGTGAAAATTGATGTTCACAGACGCTCTCCATCCAATCTGACAGAGCTTGGGGTATTTTTCAAAGAAGAATGGGCAGAAATTTCACTCTCTAGATGTGCAAAGCTGGTAGAGACCTCCCCAAAAAGACTTGCAGCTGTAATTGCAGAGAAAAGCGGTTCTACAAAGTATTGACTCAGGGGGGCGCCATACAAATGCTCCCCACACTTATCACATATTTATTTGTAAAAAATTTTGAAAACCATTTATCATTTTCCTTCCACTTCACAATTCTGTGTCACTTGGTGTTGGTCCATCACATAAAATCCCAATAAAATACATTTATGTCTTTGGTTGTAACATGACAAAATGTGGGAAATTTCAAGGGGTGTAAATACTTTTTCTAGGCACTGTATATATATATATACCTGTGGGATCTCTCTAGAATCTGGAAATCACAGTAGTAGAAACTCCAGGTGATCACTGGTATCTTCCAGGTCCAATGATGAGCAGATGGTCTGCTGAATCTTAAACACAGTAAGTCGCTGGCTTGGCACAGGCACCATTCAGAGATTACTTTGTATAACATTACCGCCTTGTCAAATCAGAGAACCTTTTGCAGCCATTGAGGAAATGCAAAGCAGTCTCTGATTGGTTCCTGTGCCGAGCAAGCGACCTGTGTACAATAAGCAGCATTAGAGCCTCTCAGCAAGCGGCAATCACTGTAGTAGCACTACAGTTCATTTAACATGGTTTCCTATGGGTTACATTCACATCTGTGCATTTTTGACCTGTGCTTTTTTGGAAAGGATCAGGGACATAGGTGTGCGCAGGGGGTGTGCCAGGTGTGCCTGGGCACATCCTAATCACCCAGTGTGACACAGATTCCCCTGCTTATATTCCACCAAAGCCCCCCAATGGGGCTTTTAAAAAAATTGTAAAACATAATAAATAAAATGATAAAAATGAAAAACTACTGACACCATCCACTGTCCTACTGACACCAATCTCTGCTCTGCTGTCCACTGCATTACTGACACCATCCATTGCCCTACTAACACCATCTATGTTTTTATAAATTTGTGGTGCACACCCTAATGCAATAGGCTGCGCACACCTATGGTCAGGGACTTTCTTGCCAGCGGCAGGCTGGGTTTTTGGTTTCATAGACTTCAATGGAAACGCAGCGGAAATGCATCAAAAAAAGCATAAAAAAATGCAGTGCTTGCATTTTTGATGCGCTTCCTCTGTGTTTTTGACGGTTTCTCCCACAGGACATCAGACACCACCAAAAACGTGAAATGTGTCAATAACGCATTGAGGATGCATCAAAAACGCATGCGAAAAAAACGCAAAATGCTTCGGGAAAAAGCATCAACTGCAACCTCTGCATAGGTGTGAATCTAGCTTAACCACTTACCCACCGCAGACCTTTCTTTACATTTGTTGTTTACAAGTTAAAAACATTTTTTTTGCTAGAAAATTACTTAGAACCCCCAAACATTATATATATATATATATTTTTTTTAATATAAATTTTATTGAAGTTTTTCAATAATACATAGATAACAGACATTAGGTTCATAGCTTAGATATATTTTTTTTAAACACCCTATAGAATAAAACATACGATCGTTGCAATCCTTTTTGTCACACGGTATTTGCGCAGCGGTCTTTCAAGCGCAATTTATTTCGAAAAATTTCACTGTTTTGAGTTAAAAAATAAAACAGTAAAGTTAGCCCAATTTTTTGTATATTGTGAAAGAGGATGTAACGCCGAGTAAATAGATACCATACCTGTTACGGTTGAAAACTGCGCACACTTGCAGAATGGCGACAAACTCCGGTACTTAAAAATCTCCATAGGCGACGCTTTAAAACATTTTTAACGGTTACCAGGTTAGAGGTGCAGAGGAGGTCTTGTACTGGAATTATTGCTCACACTCTGGCGATTGCGGCGAGACCTCACATGTGTGGTTTGAACACCGTTTTCATATGCGGGCGCAACTTACGTATGCGTTTCCGTGGGGACGGTGGTGCTTTAATTTTTTTTTTTTTTTAAGTGTAGCACTGTTCCTTTAAAAAAAAAAAAAAATCTGATCACTTTTACTGCTATCACCAGGAATGTATACATCCCTTGTGATAGTAATATATGGTGACAGGTGCTCTTTATGGAGGGATGGGGGGGTCTAAAAGACCCCCCATCCCTCCTTTGCACTTCACAGTATTCAGATCATCAAAAACGGCGATTCTGAATACTGTCATTTTTTTTTTTAAAAACCGGCGCCGTTAGCCACAGAGTAAACTGGAAGTAACGTTATAACGTCGCTTCCGGAATTTGACAAAGGAGACCCGATCTGAGCCGATTCCGGATGCGCCGGATCAGAGCTCCGGTTTCCCGGTGGAACAGGAAGCCGGAGAAGAGTGGCAGAAGGCGGCGGGAGGGGGCATCCCCTCCCACCCCCTGGTATAATGGCCGAGCGGCTCCCGAGTCGTATCGGCCGTTATTGCTGAATAGCCAACCGCCCGCTCGGTATCGGGATGTAGCCTGCAGCTGCAGACTATACCCCGATACTTCCACTTAAAGCTGCCGCCATTTAACCACTTAACGCGAGTCGCTTTATATAGAGGGGTTGGAAACATTCTATACATTAAGGTGAAAAACCTCCTGTGATACAGCAGAGCCCCCCTTTTACTTACCTGAGCCCGGTCGTTCCAGCACTGGGGGCGAGCCCAGCAGTTCCAGCCACTGTCTCGGGTCCAGGGGCTCCCGCTGCTGCCAATCAAATCCAGTGACACGAGAGCCGGGGGTGGAGCTGATTCCTGCAGTCTGTGTCAATGGATGCAGAAGCAGAACTCTGGAGCGCACCCACATGAGTGCCCCCAGGGAACGCAGCTCTCCAGCGGGGCACTCGGGAAGAGGAGGAGCCAGCAGCGCCGTGGGGGGGACCCCATTAGAAGAAGATCAGGTCCAAGCTGCACTAATTATTCATACCTTGAATTCAGATTTATGGCTAGGTTTACACTCGAGCTTCTTAAAGATGAACCTCCGGGCAATTTTTTTATTTCTTTTCCCCATGCAGTGGGGCCGTGCCCGAATGTGTTGAATGACACTGGCCATCATTCAGCTCAAAGGATTGGCAGCATCTAGTAGACATTTTGCAATTTGTTTGAAATTAGTTTTGCTTCAAAATTTGGCATATTCGTTCATTCGTAAACATCCAAATTAACAAAAGACTGTTCAATAAATTTTTTCGAAAACCAATTTTCTAAAAGAACGAAAATCCCAAAATAGGAACGAAAATCTGACAAATTAAAAAGAACGAAAATCCGAAAATAAGAACAAAAAATCCGGAAATTAAAAAAATCAAAAGAACAAAAAACATTTGGATAATTTCTATTGTAATTAAAATATTACATTTATTGACCATTATTATAGTTTTTTATTATTATTATTTTTTATTAATAATAAATAATAATAATTAAAATATAATAATAGTTATAAATTATTAAATTATAGGTATTGGAATTTCCTTTCAAATTTGCCTGTTAGTAATGAATACAAATTTATCCGAAGTTACGAATTATCCAAAATAACGAATGCCAGGTAATTCATAACTTCCGATAAATTTGTATTCGTTACATTCACCAACAGCCAAATTTAAAGGAAATTCCAATACCTATAATTTAATAGTTTATAACTATTATTATAGTTTTTATTATTATTATTATTTATTATGTTTAATTTGTTATGCTCCATTTGTTTAGATGCGGCATTCGTTATTTTCATTAATTTGTAACCTTGCATAAATTCATTCGTTACATTCGCTAACAGCTAAATTTGAAAGGAAATTCCAATACCTATAATTTAATAGTTTATAACTACTATTATAGTTTTTATTATTATTTATTATTATTATTAATACATAATAATAATAAACTATAATAATGGTTAATAAACTTAATATTTTAATTATAATAGAAACTGTAAGAATGTTTTTTGTTCTTTCGGATTTTCGAATTTCGGATTTTTGTTGATATTTTTGGATTTTCGTTCTTATTTTCGGATTTTAACATGTTTGTTATTTAACCCACTTGAGCCCCAGAAGGATTTCCCATTTTAAGACCAGAGCACTTTTTGCGATTCAGCACTGCGTCGCTTCAACTGACAATTGCGCGGTCGTGCGATGTTGTACCCAAACAAAATTTGCGTCCTTTTTTTCCCACAAATAGAGCTTTCTTTTGGTGGTATTTGATCCCCTCTGCGTCATTTCTGATCACCGCTATAAACAAAAGAAGAGCGACAATTTTGCAAAAAAAAACATTTCTTACTTTTTGCTAAAATACAAATCCAAAAAAAAAAATATAAAAAAATATTTTTTCCATCGGTTTTGGCCGATTTATATTCTTCCTCATATTTTTGGTAAAGAAAATCACAATCAGCGTTTATTGATTGGTTTGCACAAAAGTTGTTGCATTTACGGACGATGAGAATTAATTTCTGGGGTTTTTATTTTTTTTAAATTTTTTTACTAGTAATGGCGGCGATCTGTGATTTTTAGCGATACTGCGATATTGCGGCGGACATGTCGGACCATTTTGACACTTTTTTGGGACCATTGGCATTTATACAGCGATCAGTGCTATAAAAATGCACTGATTACTGTGTAAATGTCATTGGCAGTGAAGGGGTTAACCTGCAGGGGGCGCTCTAAGGGTTAACTGTGTTCCCTGGGCGTGTTCTGGGTGTGGGCTGCCCTGGCTGGGGAAAGGGGATGATCATGGCTTCCATATACAGGAAGGCTGTGATCACCGCCCTTCCTGCTCTAACAGAACGGAGATTCATGTTTACATACACGGACCTCCATTCTTTCACTGAGGGGGGGGGGCATCGCGGGTAGCGGCAATCGAGTCCGCCCTACCCGCTCCCCTGCCCCCCCCGCACACAGTGAGCACACGAGCGCGCCTCCGGCGCACGTGCTCACGGCACTAGTTATTGCAGCCGCCGTCGTATGACGCCCGTTTGCGATAACGAGCCACTCTGTCACAGTCAGACTGCGGTCGGCAAGTGGTTAAAAAAAACAAGACTTTACAATCACTTTAAATTCTATCTGTGCTGCACCATACATTATTGTAACCCCTACAGATCCGCGCTATTGCAGAAGTACGGCTCCAGCGCGGATCTGAAATGCCTGGACGACATCCATGGACGTCGTCCCCTGTGAACGCTCCCGGCGTGCCCCCTGGCGGCAGCGGCGGCATGCGCGCGGCCGCCGCACGCTGCGCGGGCGTGCCCGTGGGTCGGACGGACTCGATGTCCGCTCGCGACCCGCGATCGCCTGTAAGAGATGTAAACACGGCGGTTCTCCGTTCTGTGACAGGGGACATGACAGATCTACTGATCCCTGTCACTGGGTCCCGGCCAGCCCGCCCCCCCCCACAGTTAGAACACACCCAGGGAACATTTGTTAACCCCTTCACTGCCCCCTGCAGGTTAACCCCTTCACTGCCAATGACATTTATACAGTAATCAGTGGATATTTAAATTTCTGATCGCTGAATAAATGTCATTGGTCCCAAAAATGTGTAAAAAATGTCCGACATGTCCGCCCCAATATCGCAGTCCAGTTAAAAATCACAGATCGCCGCCATTACTAGTAAAAAAATAAATAAATAATAAAAACGCCATGAATCAATTCCCATAGTTTGTAGACGCGATAACTTTTGCGCAAACCAATCAATATACGCCGATTGTGATTTTTTTTTTACCAAAAATATGTAGAAGAATATATATCGGCCTAAACTGATGAATTTTTTTTTTTATTTTTTTTTATGGATTTGTATTTTAGCAAAAAGTAAAAAATATTGTTCTTTTTTGCAAAATTGTCGCTCATTTTTTGTTTATAGCAGTGATCAGAAATGACGCAGAGGTGATCAAATACCACCAAAAGAAAGCTCTATTTGTGGGGAAAAAAAGATGCAAATTTTATTTGGGTACAACGTCGCACGACCGCGCAATTGTCATTCAAAATGCGACAGCGCTGAAAGCCGAAAATTGGTCTGAGCAGGAGGGGGGTTTAAGTTCCCAGTAAGGAAGGGGTTAAGATGGAGCTTTAAGGCCAATTTACAGCCTCGTGCCCTAGAAATGCCATTGCCATGGCACTGCCACATATGGCAATGAACTATAATGTGTTGCAGCAGATCTTTTGTGTCCGATATTTTATATATTTTTTTTTTTATACGTCAGAAACCTATTGATTTTAATGGGCTTCCTTAATGGAATGCATGTCAACGTGTGACCTAACGCACGTGCATTAATGAACCACAAACATGTAAACAGGCTGTAAATGTTTAATGACATGGAATTACACGTATTTGTCTTTTATAAGGTCCATGCACCGTGAGGGGAGGCACAGAAAACGTAGCCCTTGGCAGCAGATCATTGAGATCGGCTCTGCTCAGTGATCTTTTTAAATAAGAGATTCCTTGTTCCCAATTTAGCTTCATTAATAAGTCAATGACCTTTTGTCTGCAGATTGTGCACTTCTGGGTACGTTCTGCATTTGTCTTTGTTTAATGCAATTAACCTGCGTTGGGCACTTGGCTCTGTTATGTTTGGATGTGGCAGCATTCTGGTAGCCTTGGGCCGTTCACTTTGTGATTGAACAAAAGCATCCGTTGTTAAAGCAACTAATAGAGTGACATTGCTAGGCAGGCAAAAAAAGATAGGAAATGATCCATCAGGTCCATTAGGGCCATAGGCAATTTCTTCTTGGGAGGGGGTTCAACCTTGGGACCCAGAGAGGAACAATAAGGAGAAGGGGTGAAGGTCTGGAAAAACGGAAGAAGGGGCTAAAAACTTGAGTGTTCCCCAAGGTTTCACAACTAGGGGACCCTAGGGTTCCTCCAGAGGTTGCTAGGGGTTCCTTGAGCAATGACCAATTTCTGCCTCTCAGATAAATTCCCACTGACACCAATGCTCTTTTTGGCTATTTATAAGGGGGTAACTCTGACCACTGACCACAAGTGTAAGGAGCATTCTTCTCAGTGACCCTCAAACGAATGTATCAGGAGTTGTAGATACAGTATTTATTAGCAGGGGTTCCCTCTGTTGAAAGGGTTGATTAAGACTGTTCTACACAGTAACCTGCCATAGTCCTTGAACCCAAAAGCCCTATGCACACGGTCATAGGAGGCCACGTATGATGTACAGTGCCTTGAAAAAGTATTCGCCAGGCTCATCCACCTTAAAAAACGCTCGGCATCTGCTACACCCCTATATCAATCCCTACATTGGCTGCCACTCAACCAACGTATTAAATTCAAGATCCTAACAATGACTTATAAATCAATTCACAACCTGGCCCCCAGCTACATCACTAACCTGGTCTCAAAATACCAACCAAATCGATCTCTTCGCTCCTCCCAAGACCTCCTGCTCTCAAGCTCCCTCTTCACCTCATCCCATGCTCGCCTCCAGGACTTCTCCAGAGCCTCTCCCATCCTCTGGAATGCTCTACCCCAATCTGTCCGACTTTCTCCTAGTTTGTCCACCTTCAGACGATCCCTGAAAACTCATCTCTTCAGAGAAGTCTATCCGGCTCCCACTGAACAACTGTACATTTATCTTCTCTATTAGCACATCCCCCACAGTTATTACCTCTTGTATCTCTTGACCTTCCCTTTTAGATTGTAAGCTCTAATGAGCAGGGCCCTCTGATTCCTACTGTATTTAAGTGTATTGTATTTGTACTGTCTACCCTCAAGTTGTAAAGCGCTGCATAAATTGTTGGCCCTTAAAATTTTCCACATTTTGTCATGTTACAACTAAAACATGTGATGGACCAATACAAAGTGGCACCGAATTGTGAAGTGGAAAGAAAATTATAAATGGTTTTCAAAATGTTTTACAAATAAATATGTGAAAAGTGTGGGGGGCATTTGTATGGCGCCCCCCTGAGTCAATACTTTGTAGAACCGCCTCTCACTGCAATTACAGCTGCAAGTCTTTTTGGGGAGGTCTCTACCGGCATTGCACATCTAGGGAGGACATTTTTGTCCATTCTTCTTTGTAAAATAGCTCAAGCTCTGTCAGATTGGATGGAGAGGGTCTGTGAACAGCAATTTTCACGTCTTACCACAGATTCTCAATTGGATTTAGGTCTGGACTGTGACTGGGCCATTCTAACACATGAATATGCTTTGATCTAAACCATTCCATTGTAGCTCTGGCTGTATGTTTAGGGTCGTTGTCATTCTGGAAGGTGAACCTCCACCCATGTCTCAAGTCTTTTGCAGACTCTTACAGGTTTTCTTCTAAGATTGGCCTGTATTTGGCTCCATCCATCTTCCCATCAACTCTGACCAGCTTCCCTGTCCCTGCTGAAGAAAAGCATCCTCACAACAGGATGCTGCCACCACCATGTTTCACGGTGGGGATGGTGTGTTCAGTAATGTGCAGTGTTACTTTTCTTCCACACATAGCGTTTTGCTTTTTGGTCTCATCTGACCAGAGCCCCTTCTTCCACATGTTTGCTGTGTCCCCCACATGGCTTCTCAAAAACTGCTTTCTTTCAACATTGGCTTTCTTCTTGCCACTCTTCCTTAACCACTTCCCGACCATGTACTGTATATGTACGGTGGCAGTGTGGCGCTGTCTCGGGAATCGCCATATATAAGCGGCCATCTGTGCGTGCAGTTAGCTTTTGTGCCCACCGCACTTTGGAGGAGTGTGCCCGCAGCTCAGGCAGAACCAATGTCCGCCGGCGAGCCACGCTGACCTGCCAGAGAGAAAGAACGGGAAAACGCGGTGTTTACATTGGCGGTTCCCCGTTCTTTCTCTCTGGCGGGTCATCGCGGCTCACCGATGGACATCGGGTCCGCCCAAGCTGCGGGCTCTGTCAGTGGGCATGTAAGAGATCTACTGATCCCTGTCACTGGGATCAGTTAGATCTCTTATGCCCATGGTAGCCCAGCCCCCTCACAGTTAGAACATGCGTAGGGAACACAGTTAACCCCTTCCCTGCCCCTTGCAGGTTAACCCTTTCACTGCCAATGACATTTATACAGTGATCAGTGGATATTTAAATTTCTGATCGCTGAATAAATGTCATTGGTCCCAAAAAAGTGTAAAAAATGTCCGACATGTCCGCCCCAATATCACAGTCCAAATAAAAATCGCAGATCGCCTCCATTAGCAGTAAAAAAAAAAAAAATGTAAAAACACCAGAAATAAATTTTCATGGTTTGTAAACGTGGCAACTTTTGTGCAAACCAATCAACAAACACCGATTGCGATTTTTTTTAAACAAAAATATGAGGAAGAATATAAATCACCCAAAACAGATGAATAAATTTGTTTTTTTATACATTTTTTTTTATTTGTATTTTAACAAAAAGTGAGAAATATTGTTTTTTTTTTGCAAAATTGTCTTTCTCTTTTTGTTTATAGCGGTGATCAGAAATGACGCAGAGGTGATCAAATACCACCAAAAGAAAGCTCTATTTGTGGGAAAAAAAGGACGTCCATTTTGTTTGGGTGCAACGCCGCACGACCGCGCAGTGCCGAATCGCAAAAAGTGCTCTGTGCCTAACATGGGAAATCCTTCCAGGACTGAAGTGGTTAAAGGGCAGATTTGTGGAGAGCACGACTAATAGTTGTCCTGTGGACAGATTCTCCCATCTGAGCTGTGGATCTCTGCAGCTCCTCCAGAGTTACCATGGGCCTCTTGGCTGCTTCTCTGATTAATGCTCTCCTTGCCCGGCTGGTCAGTTTAGGTGGACGGCCATGTCTTGGTAGGATTGCAGTTTGTGCCATACTCTTTCCATGTTTTGGATGATGATGGATTGAACAGTGTTAGTTAGGGGTATCAGAGAAAAGGGGGCTGAAAACAAATGCCCCCCACACTTTTCTTTATTTGTAAAAAAAAAATTGAAAACCATTTATCATTTTCCTTCCACTTCACAATTATGTGCCACTTTGTGTTGATCTATCACATAAAATCCCAATAAAATACATTTACGTTTTTGGTCATAATATGACAAAATGTGGAAAATTTCAAGGGGTATGAATACTTTTTCAAGGCACTGTAAATATGGGCATGTTTCTCAGGTGCTGCATACTGCCAATAGACATGAAGGGCTCTGCACAGGTATACATCCCTACAGGGGGGAACTAGTGTACTGTATAGTGTAGAAACACAGCAAATCTGCTTTTTAGGAATGTATCCATATACTATACATATACAGTATCTCACAAAAGTGAGTACACCCCTCACATTTTTGTAAATATTTTATTCTATCTTTTCATGTGACAACACTGAAGAAATGACACTTTGCTACAATGTAAAGTAGTGAGTGTACAGCTTGTATAACAGTGTAAATTTGCTGTCCCCTCAAAATAACTGAACACACAACCATTAATGTCTAAACCTCTGGCAACAAAAGTGAGTACACCCCTAAGTGAAAATGTCCAAATTGGGCCCAAAGTGTCAATATTTTGTTTGGCCACCATTATTTTCCAGCACTGCCTTAACCCCCTTGGGCATGGAGTTCACCAGAGCTTCACAGGTTGCCACTGGAGTCCTCTTCCACTCCTCCATGACGACATCACAGAGCTGGTGGATGTTAGAGACCTTGCACTCCTCCACCTTCTGTTTGAGGATGCCCCACAGATGCTCAATAGAGTTTAGGTCTGGAGAAATGCTTGGCCAGTCCACCACCTTTACCCTCAGCTTCTTTAGCAAGGCAGTGGTCGTCTTGGAGTTGTGTTTGGGGTCGTTATCATGTTGGAATACTGCCCTGTGGCCCAGTCTCCGAAGGGAGGGCATCATGCTCTGCTTCAGTATGTCACAGTACATGTTGGCATTCATGGTTCCCTCAATGAACTGTAGCTCCCCAGTGCCGGCAGCACTCATGCAGCCCCAGACCATGACACTCCACCACCATGCTTGACTGTAGGCAAGACACACTTATCTTTGTACTCCTCACTTGGTTGCTGCCACACACGCTTGACACCATCTGAACCAAATAGGTTTATCTTGGTCTCATCAGACCACAGGACATGGTTCCAGTAATCCATGTCCTTAGTCTGCTTGTCTTCAGCAAACTGCAGGCTTTCTTGTGCATCATCTTTAGAAGAGACTTCCTTCTGGGACGACAGCCATGCAGACCAATTTGATGTAATGTGCGGCGTATGGTCTAAGCACTGACAGGCTGACCCTCCACCCCTTCAACCTCTGCAGCAATGCTGGCAGCACTCATACGTCTATTTCCCAATGACAACCTCTGGATATGACGCTGAGCACTGCACTCAACTTCTTTGGTCGACCATGGCGAGGCGCTGTTCTGAGTGGAATTTGTCCTGTTAAATTGCTGTATGGTCTTGCCCACTGTGCTGCAGCTCAGTTTCAGGGTCTTGGCAATCTTCTTAAAGCCTAAGCCATCTTTATGTAGAGCAAAAATTATTTTTTTTTAGATCCTCAGAGTTTTTTGCCATGAGGTGCCATGTTGAACTTCCAGTGACCAGTATGAGAGAGTGAGAGGGATAACACCAAATGTAACACACCTGCTCCCCATTCACACCTGAGACCTTGTAACACTAATGAGTCACATGACACCGGGGAGGGAAAATGGCTAATTTGGATATTTTCACTTAGGGGTGTATTCACTTTTGTTGCCAGCGGTTTAGACATTAATGGCTGTGTGTTGAGTTATTTTGAGGGGACAGCAAATTTACACTGTTATACAAGCTGTACACTCACTACTTTACATTGTAGCAAAGTGTCATTTCTTCAGTGTTGTCACATGAAAAGATAGAATAAAATATTTACAGAAATGTGAGGGGTGTACTGACTTTTGTGAGATACTGTGTGTATATGTATAGTATATGGATACATTCCGCAGAAAGCAGATTTGCTGTGTTTCTACACTATATACACTAGTTCCCCCTGTAGGGGTGTATACCTGTGCAGATGTCCCGGATTTCTGGGGCCAGTCCCTGGTTTTTGGAGGCTGTCCCCAGATAAAAAGTGTGGATGTGTCCCCATTTCATAAATGGTTATTAGGGTGTCCTTGGATTTCATTTGGAAAATCTGGTTCACATTGAGCATGAAAAATACTGCTTTTAGGGGCAAATGGTGTTTTTTTTTTCTGTCTGTAAACACCCCTCCATATAAAGCTTCGTACACACGGGTGTGACGGTCGTACGACCGAACTGACCAAATCGTATGTTGCTCATGTGTCTCATGTATTGACGTGCACTAAGCGATCGTACAACCAAGCCGAACGTAGTGAGGTGTTACGAACAAAGAGGAAGTTCAGGTGAATGTCATTTGTGAATTAGGAATTAACGGACACTTCCGGGCGTTCCTGACTTCTGAGCATGCGTGTTTTGCACGTACAACTTGTTGGACCAACTTCTCTGTACACATGGTGCAACGGTCGTACGACCACTTGTTGTACAACCAAAGTTTTCTAGTTTGCTCATCTAACTTTCTAACTTCTGTTGTACGCCTGTCGTACGTCTGCTGTTTTAATCGCGCGTACTAACGGTCGGATGATCGTACAACGAGCGGTCTTACGACCGTTTTCATACGACCCTCGCACTGTGTCTACGAGGCTTTAGTCTACATGTCTATGCACACATAGGCGTTAAGAAGCAGAAAAACAAAAAAACCACAGTGCCAACGCATTCAGCAGCATTTTGGTAGAAAAAAAAAGCTTGATGCATATAAATGCGTGTAAACGCGACTAAACGCACGTTAACGCTAGGTGTGTCAAGCGCTTGATCGTTAATTAATTTCAATGGCCAGAAAAAATATTTTTCTGTCCAATGAAATGAATGAACATCCAAGCGCTTGACATGCCTAAATGCACCTAAGCGTATCTAGACGCATTTAGACGTGCTGGGCGGTTTTTCTTCCAGGAGGAAAGGCGTTTATGGAGCGATGGACAAACGTCCTGTGTGCAAAAAAGTAAATGAATTGATTTTCAGAATGTTTCCTTCATTACATTTAATAGGGTGGATTTACTGACGGCAAATGGCAAAGGCAGAGACTGTACAATCTGCAAGTGCAGTTGCTCCAGAGTTTACTTAACCACTTCAGCTCCGGAAGGTTTACCCCCCTTCATGACCAGGCCATTTTTTGCGATACAACACTGCGTTACTTTAGCTGATAATTGCGCGGTCGTGCGACGTTGTACCCAAATAAAATTTATGTCCTTTTTTCCCACAAATAGAGCTTTCCTTTGGTGTTATTTGAACAACTCTGCGGTTTTTATCTTTTGCGCTATAAACAAAAAAAGAGCGACAATTTTGAAAAAAAAAAACAATATTTTTTACTTTCTGCTATAAAACATTCCCAATAAAAAAATGTAAAAATCGAATTACTCAATCAATTTAAGCCAGTATGTATTCGGCTACATGTTTTTGGCAAAAAAAATCCAGATAAGAGTATATTGATTGGTTTGCGCAAAAGTTATAGCGTCTACAAACTATGGGATTATGACTTATAGCGGGACTGCGATATTGTGGTGGACAAATCGGACACTAACTGACACTTTGTGGGGACCAGTGACACTAATACAGGGAACAGTGCTAAAAAATATGCACTGTCACTGTACTAATGACACTGGCTGGGAAGGGGTTAACAACATCAGGGGCTATCAAAGGGCTAACTGTGTGCCTAGGTTGTGCTTACTAACTGTGGGGGAGGCTCTTTTACTAGGGGAAGGCAAATATCCATGTTCCTGCTTAGCAGAAACACAGGAACAGTGTCTTCCCCTCTGATAGAACGACAATCTGCCTTGTTCACAAATTGTTCTACCTGTGTACTGTCTAATTGGCAAGTGCCAGAGGACATCGAGTCCATGGCACCCGCCACTGTGTATAATCACAGGGGAAGCAGGTTGCCGGTGGCACGCGAGTGTGCCCCAGACCCGGAAATGTCAGATCACTTACTAGGTACATGATCTGACACAGAACGGCCGCTCTGCCGCAGTATATGTCCATGGGCGGTCACTAAGTGGTTAATGAGGGGGAGCTCTGCTGACTTCCATCATCCAATGATATGCAAGCAAAATTTTCTATTTTCCTTACATGCAATTGGGTATTCTTTGTAATGTGAAGCTTCCACTCTACTCTGCTAAGCTCTGGAGCAACTGCGCTTGCAAAGTGAAACTGAACTTCTAAAGTGCACTGTCTGCACAGCTCCCAATTTTCTGAGATGGGAATGAGGGACACCTACTAGCAAAAGTATGTAGGTATAGGACACACCCCCCTGCCACGCCCCCTTAAAGGAGAATTAACCAAAAAAAAAAAAAAAAAGATTAGTTAAACCCACAAGGGTTTTTTTTTTTTAACACTACTTTTCCTTTATATTGGCTTTTTATATTTACAAATGCAGCAATTTGGAAATTGGATGAAAGGTTTAGCACTGGGAAACATTTTTTAGATAGATAAATAGTGCATTTTATATACAACTATATAGATCAGACCAAAATGAGGGACAAATAAGGAGGAAAGATAGAAAAGTGACGGCAGAAAAAGACTGAGTAGTCCATCGAGTCTGCCCCTTTTTTTTTTTACATTAACCTTGTTGTCTGACTATAGATTTGTTTATCCCAAGCAGTGGTTCTCAACTCCGGTCCTCGGGACCCACCAACAGGCCAGATTTTAAGTATTAACTTGGGGAGATGCAGACTAGAATACTGCAATCACTGAGCAGCAACTGATATCACCTGGGATGTATTTCAGTTATCCTGCAAACCTGGCCTGTTAGTGGGTCCCGAGGACAGGAGTTGAGAACCACTGATCCCAAGCATGTTTGAAGCCATTTACTGTTGACTGTCTCACAACCTCTGTTGGTAGGAAAGAGGGACATTGCTCAAATCAGGGACTGTTGGGAGCTATGCTGTCTGTTTGCCTTTAGTAAATCAACCCCAATAGTTCCCTGATTTTTACTCCTTTTCCAGAATTTTCTTTTTAAGGAGAATTCTAGAGTCGTTCTCACCAGCAAAGTTCTAATGTTCAGGAAATCCATAACCAAACTGCGTTCACCTGCTCTATAATATTTCAGGTAAAGCCCTTATCTGTGATTGGGGGAGGTGTGGAGGCCATTTCCTCTCCGATTCTACAATGCACACAGCTCCAGGATAATTAACTTCACCTCCATGGTCTGCTGGGCAAACAAAGCTGTTTACATTCATTTGGAGTTAACAAAGTCTGGATTAGATTAGAGGGGATCTGGGTCACTGGAGGAGAAGGGAGGGTGGCTTGCAAGAAATGACATCAGTTTGTTGAGTTAAAGCTGAACTCCAAGCATGGGCAGCCTGACCGGGCACGACATTACGTCTTCCATTCTTGACGAAAGCTCAAACCCTGGACGTAGTCAGAAACACAACCCAAGAATAGACCTCTTTCCATGACCCAGCCCTATACCCTATACATTGAAATTATGGTGCC
This sequence comes from Glandirana rugosa, assembly GCA_018402905.1. Taxonomy (NCBI): domain Eukaryota; kingdom Metazoa; phylum Chordata; class Amphibia; order Anura; family Ranidae; genus Glandirana; species Glandirana rugosa. The sequence goes on from BLSH010263576.1 coordinate 427,829, forward strand.
ATTAACCACTTACCAACCGGAAGGTTTTGCAGCTTTAGGACCAGAGCACTTTTTGCGATTCGGCGCTGCGTCGCTTTGACTGACAATTGCGCGGTCGTGTGACGTTGTACCCAAACAAAATTTGCGTCCTTTTTTTCCCACAAATAGAGCTTTCTTTTGGTGGCATTTGATCGCCTCTGCGTCATTTCTTATCGCCGCTATAAACAAAAGAAGAGCGACCATTTTGCAAAAAAACCCAAATTTCTTACTTTTTGCTAAAATTCAAATCCAAAAAAAAAATATAAAAAAACGTTTTTTTTCACCGTTTTTGGCCGAATTATATAATTCCTCATATTTGCGATAAAAAAAATTGCGGCGGCGATCTGCGATTTTTAGCGGTAATGCGATATTGGGGCGGACATGTCAGAACATTTTGACACTTTTTTGGGACCAATGACATTTATTCAGCGATCAGAAATTTAAATGTCCACTGATTACTGTATAAATGTCATTGGCAGTGAAGAGGTTAACCTGCAGGGGGAGAGCTAGGGGTTAATAGTGTTCCCTGGGTGTGTTCTTACTGTGGGGGGGGTTGGGCTAACATGGGCATGAGAGATCTAACTGATCCCAGTGACAGGGATCAGTAGATCTCTCATGCCCCACTGACAGGGCGGGGAACCGCCGTGTTTACATCGGCGGTTCCCCGTTCTTTTCCCTATAGCTGCTCATCGCGGCTCGCCGGCGGACATCGGGTCCGCCGGAGCCGCGGGCACACTCCCCAGGAGTGTGGCGGGGGTGCGCGCGCGCGCCCCCTGGTGGCCAAATGCGAATCGCCGTTTATTTACGGCGATTCGCGCAGGGCTCCCTGACTGCCGCCGTGAAAAGACGGCGCGCAGTCGGGAAGCAGTTAACCTCTTGCCAACTCTGTAATGCATGTATGCCATGGTGACAAAGGTGGGCTTTAAAGTGGTTGTAAAGGCAGAATATTCTTTGCATTAACCACTTACGGACCGGGCCTATTTTTCAAACTTGTTTACAAGTTAAAATCAGTTTACAAGTGTGTTTTGGAAAAAATACCCTTTTTTGAATTAAAAAATAAGAAAACAGTAAAGTTAGCCCAATTTTTCCTATATTGTGAAAAATAATGTTACGCCAGGTAAACTGATACCCAACATGTCATGCTTCAAAATTGCGCCCGCTCGTGGAATGGCGGCAAACTTTGGTACTTAACCACTTCCTTACTGGGCACTTAAACCCCCCTCCTGCCCAGACCAATTTTTGGCTTTCAGCGCTGTCGCATTTTGAATGACAATTGCGCGGTCGTGCGATGTTGTACCCAAATAAAATTTGCGTCTTTTTTTTCCCCACAAATAGAGCTTTCTTTTGGTGGTATTTGATCACCGCTGCGTCATTTCTGATCGCTGCTATAAACAAAAAATGAGCGACAATTTTGCAAAAAAGAACAATATTTTTTACTTTTTGCTAAAATACAAATCCATTAAAAAAAATTATTCATCAGTTTAGGCCGATTTATATTCTTCTACATATTTTTGGTAAAAAAAAAAAAAAATCGCAATCGGCGTACATTGATTGGTTTGCGCAAAAGTTATCGCGTTTACAAACTATGGGAATTGATTTATGGCGTTTTTATTCTTTTTTTTTTTTGTTTTACTAGTAATGACGGCGTTCTGGGATTTTTATCGGGACTGCGATATTGAAGCAGAAATGTCGGACATTTTTTACACATTTTTGGGACCAATGACATTTATACAGCGATCAGAAATTTAAATATCCACTGATTACTGTATAAATGTCATTGGCAGTGAAGGAGTTAACCTGCAGGGGCAGTGAAGGGGTTAACAGTGTTCCCTGGGTGTGTTCTAACTGTGGGGGGGGGGGGGTGGG
>BLSH010263576.1:429722-442305 GCA_018402905.1 Glandirana rugosa
TCTAGGCGCGATAACGGCTTCATGCCGAGGTCGTCCCTAGACTTTACGGCCCTGCTGCAGGTACCTGCAGCAGGGGACACGTGCGAGGACCGCGCCCGCACGGGCACCCAGCCCGCCTGAGCTACAGGCGAGCTCTGGGTGCTAGCGGACTGTCTCGACGTCTTGCCCCTTGGCGGCAACATTTGTGCCGCCAAGGGGCAAGACACTTCCCCCTGTATGGTCTAGATGACTAGGGACAGTGATACTAGTCAATCTTAACAATACAGGGCCGGTTGGGTAGGGGGGGTGTCAATCTTGTACGGGTCCCTTGTATAAATTGGGGAAGTGACGGGACGGGGAACCGCCGTGTTTACAACGGCGGTTCCCCGTTCTGCAGCTCTGTCAGGCGATCGTGGGTCTCGAGCGGACATCGAGTCCGCCCGACCCACGGGCACGCCCGCGCCAGGAGCGTGCACAGGGGACGACGTCCATGGACGTCGTCCCGGCATTTCAGATCCCTGCTGGAGCCGTACTTCGGCAATAGCGCGGATCTGGAGGGGTTAAAAATCTCCATAGGCAACGTTTAAAAACTTCTACAGGTTAGCAGTTTTAAGTCACAGAGGGGGTCTAGTGTTATGCCCCGTACACACGGTTCGACGATTGCACGTACGATCGTGTCGAATCGTATGTTGGCTGTTGTATGCAGCATACTGACTGCACTACACGATCGTACGACCACAGAAAGAACGTTCAGGTGCATGTAATTAGCATCCGGCGTTCCTGACTTCTGAGCATGCGTTTTTTGCACAATACAACTTGTTGTACCAACTGCTCTGTACACACGATACAACGGTCGTATGAGCGCTTGTTGGTACGACCAAGTTTTCTAGTCTGCTCATACAACTCCCTTGTACGACCGTCGTATGTCGGCTGCTCAAAATCGCACATACGATCGATTCCGCATACAACTGTCGTGAGTACGACCTCTTGTATGCGACCGTTGAACCATATGTACGAGGCTTTAGAATTACTGCTCTCGCTCTAACAGTCGTGGCGATACCTCACATGTGTCGTTTGAACACCGTTTACATATGTGGGCGCGACTTGCGTATGCATTCGATCTGCGCGGGAGCTCGGCAGGATGAGGCTCTTTAAAAAAAAAAAAAATCCTTATTTATTTTAATTTTTATTTTATTTGTTTTATACTGTCTTTTGAAAAAAAAATTATCACTATTATTTCTATTACAAGGAATGTAAACATCCCTTGTAATAGGAATAGGCAGGACAGGGCCTCTTTAATGTGAGATCTGGGGTCAAAAAGACATCAGATCTCACATTTACACTCAAAAAAAAAAAAAAAAAAATCCCCTTTAACCACTTGACCACTGGGCACTTAAACCCCCTTAACAACCAGCCCAATTTTCAGCTTTCAGTGCTCTCACAATTTGAATGACAATTACTCAGTCATGCAACACTGCACCCAAATGAAATTTGCGCCCTTTTTTTCACACAAATAGAGCTTTCTTTTGGTCATATTTATTCACCCCTGGGTTTTTGGGCTTTTTTTTGCGCTATAATTAAAAAAAGACCGAAAATTTTGTAAAAAAATGAATTTTTCTTCGTCTGTTATAAAATTTTGCAAATTAGTAATTTTTCTTCATAAATTTTGGCCAAAATTTATACTGCTACCTATCTTTGGTAAAAAAACAAAACAAATGAGTGTATATTATTTGGTCCTTATGTAAGTTATAGAGTCTACAAGCTATGGTGCCAATCACTGAATATTGATCACACCTGATGTACTGACATCTCATTTCTTGAGACCCTAACAAGCCAGGAAAGTACAAATACCCCCAAAATGACATATTTTTGGAAAGTAGATATTCAAGGTATTTAGTAAGAGGCATGGTGAATTTTTTGAAGTTGTAATTTTTTCCCACAATTCTTTGCAAAATTAAGATTTTTTTCCCCACAAAATTGTCATACGTTAACAGGTTATTTCTCACACCCAGCATAAGCATACCAGAAATTACACCCCAAAACACATTCTATTACTCCTCCTGAGTATGGCGATACCACATGTCTGAGACTTTTACACAGCCTGGCCACATACAGAGGCCCAACATGTAGGGAGAACCATCAAGCGTTCTAGGAGCATAAATTACACATAGAATTTCTGGACTACCTCTTGCACTTTTGAAGGTCCTGGAGCACCAGGACAATTGAAACGCCCAAAAAATGACCCCATTTTGTAAAGCAAACACCCCAAGGTATATTCTAGGAGGCATAAAGAGTCTTTTGAACATGTCATTTTTTCCACAAGTTTTGGAAAAATGTGGAAAGAAAATGAAAACGCATTTTTTTTACACAAAGTTGTCCATTTATACAATATTTCTAACACACAGCATGTGCATAGCAAAAATGACACCCCGCAAAATATTCTGCTACTCCTCCCGAGTATGGCGATACCACATGTGTGAGACTTTTACACAGCGTGGCCACATACCTCTGTACTGATTGGCTCCCCCGTTATCGAATGGGCACGCGCCCGACGTACAATGATGGCGATTCTCGCAGCTGAACCAACCCAACTGCAGTGGCTAGAGGCCCAATATGCAGGGAGCACCGTCAGGTGTTCTAGGGGCATACATTTCAAATCTAATTTGACTAGCTTTTACACTATTGTGAGGTACTGTGGTGGCATGGATAGGCACTGTAGTAGCACAGATGGGCACTGTAGTGGCATGGATGGGCACTGTAGTGGCATGGATGTGTCACGGATGAGAACTGATGTGGTGTGGATGAGCATGAATGAGGCACAAATGAGCCATGGATGGGGATGGATGAGCCGTGGATGGGGATGGATGAGCACGGATGGGGATAACTGAGCACGGATAGGGATGACTGCGCATGGCTGGGTGGATGAGCATGGATGGGTGAGCATGGCTGGGTGGGTGAGCATGGATGGGTGGATGGGTGAGCACGGCTGGGTGGGTGAGCATGGATGGAAGGATGGGTGAGCAGGGCTGGGTGGGGGAGCATGGATATATGGCTGGTGAGCATGGATGGAAGGATGGGTGAGCAGGGCTGGGTGGGGGAGCATGAATATATATGGCTGGTGAGCATGGATGGAGTGCGGAGAGGGAAGAGAAAAGCCGGCACTTCCGCTGGCTTGTTTACATGTGATTGCTCAGCCATTTGACAGGGCGATCACATGGTAATAGGCCAATCACAGCGGCCATTCACTGCGATCCGTGACCCGGCGGCCACAGATGTTTCCGTGTGTGCGCCCCTACATCATAGTACGCCCTCCCAGAATTAAGCAACAGCCCTGTAGACGTCTTTTGTCTATAGGGTGGTTGTTAAGTGGTTAAGACCATTGGGCGGAAGTGACGTTGCTTCCATTATCCAATGGTATGGAGTCGAGTGGGGGCCATCATTCCCTCACTTGACTTTATGCCTCTCAGGGGAGAGGATCAGCTACGGTAAGCGGCAGAGACGACCAGAGCGCGGGGGGGCACCTCTCCCACCGCCGATAAAAGTGATCTCGCTGCGAATCCGCAGTGGAGACCACTTTGTCGTAAAGCAGACCGCCCATCATTTTTAAAAATACCGGGGTTATGGCAGCTATAACAACGGTATTTAGCGTCAAAATGCAGACGTAGAACGACGACAGACGGTCCGGAAGTGGTTAAGGTAAAAAAAAGGTCCAATACTTGTATCGCCTCCTCACTCCCTTTATATTTACCCAAGTCTTATTTGGATCCAGCGTTATGCCCGTCTGCAGCAGCTCTCTCCTCATAGGATATGAAGGCAGCAACAGGTGCCATTGGCTCCTGTTGCTGTCAATCAAATCCTATGAGGAGGTAGCGAGGAGCTAAGCTGGACTGTGTGTGTCTATGGATGCATGGGGAATCGGTGATTAGACTCCAGTGTGTGCCACATCCCTAAATACAAATATAGACATAGAGGTTCCCCAGTTGTGGGACTTTATAGGTACTTCAAACACACAGCAGATAAATTGATAAAAACAGATATTTATTATGAATGGTCAGTAAAAGACAGGAAACCTGAAATATGCATGATATGAACAACTGAATATATACCAACTGAAACAGCAAGATGATGATACAATCTGGTACCCTCACACCAACGCGTTTCAGAAACTATGTGGCTCCTTCTTTAGGGGTATAAGAGGTCACCTTGTAGTCGTTCATTGGTGTATCAAAGAACATTCCATGTCTGGTTTAAAAACAGTCTCAGAACTTTCTGCCTTTCCGCCCAACCTTGGAGGTAACATATGTTGTACTAGATAGAGGGGACAATTGTAAAGAGGAGCACGCAAAAGGTGCTACACTTAACCTGGAAGCACCAGGGGGCAAACAGGTCCTGCACCTATGGACTCATTATGGAATGGCAGACCTCACATTGAGTAGTAATAAGACTATGGGCTGGCTTTAGACAGCACAGTTTAAATGACGTGTCCTCCATAAAGGGAAACCAAAAAATGGTTGAATAGGCAGAATATTCCTTGCATTAAGGTAATAAATTGTCTCAGCATTTGTATCGCCCCCTCACTCCCTTTATATTTACCCAAGTCCTTTTTTGATCCAGCGTTGTGCCCGTCTGCAGCAGCTCTCTCTTCTCTCTTTTCTCACCGGATATGGAGGCAGCAACAGGTGCCATTGGCTTCTGCTGCTGTCAATCAAACCCTATGAGGAGCTGAGCTGGACTGTGTGTGTCTATGGATGCATACAGCCCTGATTGGGAGCGAGCCTGCAGGTGAGCCACCATAGGAAGCAGCTTTTTTGGGGGAGCACAGACGAGGAAGAGCCGAGTACACTAGTGGGGGACCCCAGAAGGGGAGGTTTGGGGACCACTCTGTGCAATGGAAGGTTGCACAGAGCGGGTAAATATAACATGTTTATAATTAAGAAAAAAATCATTTAAAACTGCTTTAACACCCAGCCACCACACATATGTAAGTATGTACAGTAGCTCACAAAAGTGAGTACACCCCTCGCGTTTTTGAGAGCAACAATTCTTTTTTTCAGATCCTCAGAGAGTTCTTTGCCATGAGGTGCCATGTTGAACTTCCAGTGACCAGTATGAGAGAGTGAGAGCTATAACACCAAATTTAACACACCTGCTCCCCATTCACACCTGAGACCTTGTAACACTAACGAGTCACATGACACTGGGGAGGAAAAATGGCTACTTGGGCCCAATTTGGACATTTTCACTTAGGGGTGTACTCACTTTTGTTGCCAGCGGCTTAGACGTTAATGGCTGTGTGTTGAGTTATTTTGAGGGGACAGCAAATTTACACTGCTATACAAGCTGTACACTCACTACTTTACATTGTAGCAAAGTGCCATTTCTTTTGTTACATGTAAAGATATAATAAAATATTTACAAAAATGTGAGGGGTGTACTCACTTTTGTGAGATACTGTATATGTCATACCTGTGGGATCCCCATAGAAGCTGGAAATCACAATTGTAGGCACCACTAATACATTGATCGCCACTGGCATTCCCAGTAAATGGAAAAACCTATGTTACCCCAGACATCTCTCTCTGGCTGAACAAGATGAACGACATTATCTGTATAAAAGAACCTATGGTCACCTCCGCAATAGAGAAGAGGTCCACATAGGCATCCTATTCTGTACAATCCAAAAACACCCCAAAATTAACCTAAGAAAATAGATGTGAGGTACTGGACTCATTTATGCAGCACTTTACATATACATTGTACCCGAAGGAAACCCTCACAGGCACAGGGAGAACATGCAAACTCCAGGCAGGTAGTGTCACGGTTGGGATTCAAAGCAGCGACCTTTTTTTCCTGCTAGACGAAAGTGCTAACCACTACACCACTGTGCCGCCCCCTACATGTTTGTTTTATTGGTCTAAGTGAGAATACTAGCTCCTTTATTTTAACTTTATGATTATGGTTGTGACCATGATAATTTTTTTATGATTATGACCATGATTTGCTTTCCCATCATTATCACAATTATGGATGTATCTTGTTACATCCCTGAATAAGGGGGGTTGTTGACCCCTGAAACACGTTGGATACATTTTATCTCCCTGTTGTCAGGTATTGTACAGGGTGGGCCATTTATATGGATACACCTTAATAAAATGGGAATGGTTGGTGATATTAACTTCCTGTTTGTGGCACATTAGTATATGCGAGGGGGGAAACTTTTCAAGATGGGTGGTGACCATGGCGGCCATTTTGAAGTCGGCCATTTTGAATCCAACTTTTGTTTTTTCAATAGGAAGAGGGTCATGTGACACATCAAACTTATTGGGAATTTCACAAGAAAAACAATGGTGTGCTTGGTTTTAACGTAACTTTATTCTTTCATGAGTTATTTACAAGTTTCTGACCACTTATAAAATGTGTTCAATGTGCTGCCCATTGTGTTGGATTGTCAATGCAACCCTCTTCTCCCACTCTTCACACACTGATAGCAACATCGCAGGAGAAATGCTAGCACAGGCTTCCAGTATACATAGTTTCAGGTGCTGCACATCTCGTATCTTCACAGCATAGACAATTGCCTTCAGATGACCCCAAAGATAAAAGTCTAAGGGGGTCAGATCGGGAGACCTTGGGTGCCATTCAACTGGATTGGTCGTCGTGGGACATTTGATATGGGTACAGTGTTGCATGACTGAGTAATTGTCGTTCAAAATGTGAGAGCACTGAAAAATGAAAATTGGTCTGGTTAGGAAGGGGGTTTAAGTGCCCAGTGGTCAAAAATCTCCATAGGCAACGCTTTAAAATTTTTTACAGGTTACCTGTTTAGATTTACAGAGGAGGTCTAGTGCTAGAATTGTTGCTCCATAGGCGACGCTTTAAAAAAATATATAAATATATATATATATATATTATTTATTTTAACTTTATTTTTTTGTTTTTACACTGTCTCTATTTTTTTTTTTTTTTACCACTTTTATTCCTATTACAAGGCATGTAAACATCCCTTGTAATGTGAATAGTGTGTGACAGGTACCCTTTATAGAGTGATATGGGGTCAATAAGACCCCACATCTCTCCTCCAGGCTGGAAAGACCGAGATAAAAAATAAAAAAAACGAGCAATCTCAGTCTTTCCAGTCGCATACAGATGGTCACCAGTCATCTCCCTGACAGATTCATTCTCCGGGCTGCCAATGGCACTGGCGGACCCGGAGAAGCACTGAATGGCGGCAGGAGGGGGAAGGGGTGTCCCATTTGGCTGCCTATAAGAACGATCAAGCGGCTGAACTGTCGCTATGATTGTTCTTATGGTGCACAGAATCGCCGGCTCTAAAAAACGATATCTGAATGGTGCCTGTAGCTGAAGGCATCATTCAGATATCAGAGCTCAAAATCCAGGATGTCATGACGGCCTTGGTATTGAAGTGGTTAAGGCAAGACCTTCCATGATTGTGTGCCCAATGCCAGTAGCTTTTCCTATAGACCAGCGTTTCTCAATTCCAGTCCTCACGGCGCACCAACAGGTCATGCTTTCAGGCTCTTCATTATTTTGCACAGGTGATTTGATCCGTTTCACTGCCTTGGTAATTACCACAGCTGTTTCATCTGAGGGAAATCCTGAAAACATGACCTGTTGGTGTGCATTGAGGACTGGAATTGAGAAACACTGCTATAGACTAGTGTAAAGGCTCACGCACATGGTCACATTTGCCCATACAGCGTAAACGCTGTGTATTTTTGTGTACAGAATGTCCTGGTGCTGGGTGCAGCCATCCATAGACATGAATGGGTGAAGGTGGCTGTATGCAGCTATGTGCCACTACTTGTGTAAAGTGGCACATGTGTACAGATGTAATGTCCTGAATGCACAGTACCTGCACCAAGGCATATTGGGCACAAAAATACAAAGCATGTTTTTTCTGTATGGGTGTGCCCATGTGCATGAAACATTCATTAAAAATTCCTTTCCACCGAAAACTGAATGAGGAAAACGATCGGCGACAACAAGCGCACAAGCAGTTTTTAACTGGACAGATATCTGGAGTCAGAGTTTTCTAGCAAGAGCCTCATTTCACGTTTATTTATTTAGGCATTTCCAGTACATGGTCCATGAACTTCTCATAAACCAGCCAGTAGCTTCATTACACCAACCAATGCTTATCATTGTCCCTGGTTTAGAACATGACAGTCCGATGATGTAGGTGACAACAGGATATGCACAGGACTCCAGTTTGCCTTCAGTGGTCACATTCCTCTACACACTGCAAAGATATGCAGAATGGTGGTCTTCTTGTGGTTCCAAATTAATCATGCCATATAAAGGAAGGAAAAAACCCCGAGTGCCACACACCATCAGAACCCGACAATCACTATAGTAGAAGCAGTCTCAGCACAGCTCTGTCCAGGGTAAAATGTATTAAAAATAGATAAAAGTACTCACAAAAAATGTGAAGAGCTCTGAGTAAGAAGGCATGGCCTTCGAAACACGTTAGCTGGCACAGCCCTCATGTCCTTTCTACCATGGTTTTGGGACCAGCAAAACGACAGGACCATCTGCTCCGTGTCGTGGGTTTATTTTATGTGGTTTTCTTCACGTTTGTGAGCACTTTTATCTATTTTTAATAAATGTTACCTTGGGATAATGCACTAGGCCAGTGTGCCTTCTTTTTCTTTCATTACTTAGTGCTACTTGGGATATCTCCTATCCTGGAAGGCAGCAAGGATATCTGAATTATCCCTGAAATGCGCTCATTCCTTACCACATTGCTTGCGCAGGAGTATTGTTACTTTCAGCTCTGTCCAGGCCACGCCCCAACATATTCTGTCCCGTCCATGGGGCTTAGTGATAGAGGACCCATCCCGTCGGCAGGGCGCAACGAGTTAGTGGAGCATGACCTGGACAAAGCCGGGATGAGGAGGCCTCTAGAGGTGCACAGATATCGGTGCCAATACTGAGTATTTGCACAAGTACTCATACAAATGCTGCCAATATCTGCAATTTCCCCCACCACTCCTGTGTGTGAACCTAGTATAGGAAGGGAACCGCCATCTAGTGCAGCAATAGGCAGTTTTTTAAAAATGTTATAACAACTCGCATTAAAAAGCACAGATCTCACCAAATCCAAATCTGCATAGTGTGCCCGTCCCACCGATGATAGAAAACCATGGCCGCTGGAGGTGCTCACAAGGCTGAAGAGGTATAGGCGGTCCCGCCCCCAGGCTGACATCACTTCCGCCCTATACCCACAGGGGTCCTAGAACTTCTGCTCCAGCCCTGTGAGCACCTCCAGCGGCCGTGGTTTTCTATCATCGGCGGGACGGGAACACTATGCAGATTTGGATTTGATGAGATATGTACTTTTTAATGTGAGTTATTCTAACTTTTATAATAAACTGCACTAGATGGCGCTTCCCTTTCTATACCAGGCATTTAATTGGGCCAGGAATTGCACCGCATTCTTGTTCAAATCGCATGCGATCCTTTGCAGTGTAATTTGAGCCCATTCATTTTGTATTGGGTCAAATCGCACCGCAAAGGTATTGGTACTCAGTATTGGCAAGTGCTTGACTGAAAATATCTGTATTTGTACTCGCCAATGAAAAAGCGTTGTTGGTGCAACCCTAGCTGCTTCTACTATGGTGACTGTCGGGGGGTCCTGATGGTGTGCGGCATTTGGGGTTTTTTTTTTTACTTCCCTTATACTGAATGCACTGAGCCAGGATGGGCTCTCCCCAGCCTGCACCCTCAGCATGAGTCACCGGACTGGGACACACAGGAACCTCGAGTGGCACCCCTAGTTTTCAGTGTGGATCCATCTTGATCAGGATGATTTGGAGGAAATTGACCTTTCTCTAACTTCTCTTCAAGGTTGGATTGTTTAATGTAAAGAACAGGCCTTATAAACTCCACCAACAAGAGATTGTCCAACCACAATGGATAATTCCGTTTCTGAAATAGGTTTCTGGTGGTGGAGTCCCGATGCGTCACTTTCCAAATCGTCATACCTGATGTGACCCTTGTAAAGGTTTCCCGTTCTCCCTTTTGTTTTTATTTGGAGATGGGAAAACCTAAAGGGGGACGGGAGCACCCAAAACTCCAAGCACTATGGCAGGGGGTTCCAGCCACAAAAATCCAAGAGAGAAGTGAAAGGCGACTCCGCCTACCACCTATAAAACATAACACTTGGGTTCAAGAGTCGATCGTCACTACCCCAACAATCTGCTGTATTCCGATAATGCCGAAGACTTCTTCACCCCGTCCCAGATCCGAGCAGCCTAGTGAAACCTACAGAAAAGGAGAAAAACAAAACAAAATGACCATAAACACAAAGAAAAAATAGAATCATTTGTAGAAGCGATCCCCATTGTTCTATAGTGGTCCCCTCTGATAAAATGCCAACCAACACAAACATATCTGAGCTTTCACATGACATTGCTGTGAATAGATGCCAGGGTTCACTTACCAGCTCTTTTCAGTGAGGATGGCATGTGAGAGGTGCGGGTGTGACATAGACATGATCTGACTGATCATGGTGTGAAAGTTGGGGTGACCCTTATACCCTGGAAGAAGGGAGAAGAGAGGGTTTCCTCCTGAACCTGCAGACCAAATACACACATGGAATTTCAATATCTCCAAATGATGCATTTGAATAGACCTATAATACAATACAGCAATCCCTAAATCCCTGTGTTATAATATACACTCACCGGCCACTTTATTAGGTCCACCACATCCCAAAGGTGCTCTATTGGATGAGATGTGGGGAGTGTGGAGGTCATTGGAGTGCAGTGACCTCATTGTCCAGTGGTGAGATGATTGGAGCTTTGTGACATGGGGCATTATCCTGCTGGAAGGAGCCATCAGAAGATGGGTGCACTGCAGTCATAAAGGGATGGACATGGTCAGCAACAATACTCAGGTAGGCCGTGGTGTTTAAACGATGATCAATTGGTACTAAGGGGCCCAAAGTGTGCCAAGAAAATATCCCCCACACCATTACACCACCACCAGCCTGAACCGCTGATACAAGGCAGGATGGATCCATGCTTTCATGTTGTTTATGCTAAATTCTGACCCCACCATCTAAATGTCACAGCTGAAACCGAGACTCATCAGACCAGGCAACGTTTTTCCAGTCTTCTGTTGTCCAATTTTGGTGAGCCTGTGCCAATTGTAGCCTCAGTTTCCTGTTCTTAGCGGACAGGAGTGGCACCCAGTGTGGTCCTCTGCTGCTGTAGCCCATCTGCTTCAAGCTTTGATGTGTTGTGCATTCAGAGATGGTATTTTGCATACCTTGGTTGTAACGAGTGGTTATTTGAATTACTGTTGCCTATCATCTGGAACCAGTCTGTCCTTTCTCCTCCAACCTCAACAAGGCATTTTCCTCCACACAACGTCCGCTCACTGGATATTTTCTCTTTTTCAGACCATTCTCTGCAAACCTAAGAGATGGTTGTTTGTGAAAATCACAGTAGATCACCAGTTTTTGAAATACTCAGACCAGCCCGTCTGGCACAAACAACCATGCCACATTCAAAGTCACTTAAATCCCCTTTCTGGTGCTCGGTTTGAACTTCAGCAAGACGTCTTCACCATGTCCAGATGCCTAAATGCATGGAGATGCTGCCATGCGATTGGCTGATTAGCAATTTGTGTTACCAAGCAATTGAACAGGTGTACCTAATAAAGTGGCAGGTGAGTGTACATTTCTATGAAGGAGAAAAAAAATAAAACTATGTTTTTTCATTTATTTTATGTATGCGGATCAGGTAGGGGCTTGGACAGGTGAGTTAGGAGGAGGGGTGATACATTAAAGAGGAATTAAACTCCACTTTTGGACCTGTAGTGAATATCTCGCACTTGCGAATAACTTGCACTGTGTAGGAAATATTCACACAGCATTTTTCCGGTGCATGCACTCTAATGGGACAACATACTGTGCCGGACCTTCAGAACTCCATGCTGGAGCGGGATGTGTGCAGGAGTAACAAAATTGCAGGCCTTGCCACTCATACAGCCGGAGACCGTGAACCCAGAAGGAAGAACGGGTGAAGATGGCAGAGCCAGGGAGCAGTGACAGCGCTGTGCTGGAGGGCTCCGTGTACAGGCAAGTCTGTCATAATGTGCTAGAATGCATTGCATATTAGTACATTATGACTTAAACCTGCAGGGGGGCCATTGAAGAACCCTTTAAAAGGTTATGTGAATCTGGCCCAACTCACCGCCGAATGCGTTGGCTGGCGGACTCTCCCGTTGACTCCAGTAGATAGGGTCAACCGAACTAAAATGAAATACCTCCCTAAATTCTTATATTTCTTTCGTAGCACTCCGTCCTCTATTCCCAAAGTCTTCTTCAGAAGACTGGAGGACTTAATGATTTTCTTTATCTGGGCTGGGGGGCCCCCCAGGGTGGCGAAACGGATACTTTACCTTCCTCTTTCTGAAGGGGGATTGAGGCTCCCGAATTTCCAACTGTATTATTGGCCAGCTGTCCTGGTCACGGCGAGGTGGTGGTTTTCCCAGCCCAAAAAGAATGCAGTGGTTACACTAGAGGCGGCTATAGTAGGCTCTTACGCAGCCTTGAGCAATCTGGCGTTTCGAGGTG
>BLSH010263576.1:442943-454036 GCA_018402905.1 Glandirana rugosa
CGCGTTCCCAAACCGCCGGAGCAGCCGATGACAGAGGGCAACCTAATCTGTCTGGCACTGAGTACGTATAAGACAAGCCCCGTTCCAAGAGGGAAAAGGCCAGTGCCGAGTAAGATGGGCCCGACAATAGTGAAGGACCCGAAAGTCTGTGGTCTGGAGCCACAATGTCCACACGTTCCGTCGGTGAACCCGGAGCCATGTGTGAAAGTGATGTAAAATATTCTAACTACACAAGCGTAGAAGCCTACGACGCCCTGCAAAACTTTGCGGCCAAAAGCAGCATCCGAAGATGCGAACACATCAATCTTATAAAATGTAGTGAAAGTGTGTACCGAGGCCCAAGTGGCTGCCTTGCACACCTGTAACACCGAGGTCTGGTGTCTGAAAGCCCAGGAAGTGATAACAGCCCGGGTAGAATGAGCCGTGACCGGAAAAGGGAGAACCTTGCCCCGAACAGAATATGCATGAGTCACGGTCTGTCTAATCCAACGGGAGACAGTAGCCGACGAGGCCGCCAAACCCTTGCGCGGACCCTCCGTCAGTACAAACAAAGAATCAGACTTCCGAAATAAAGCAGTAGCTACATTCACATAAATACACTCGTAAGGCCCTTACGACGTCCAAGGAATGCAACTCAAATTCCTTAGGGTGCGAAGGACGTGGGCACAATGACGGAAGAACAATATCTTCGTTAATGTGGAAGGAAGAAACCACCTTTGGAAGAAACGAGGGAGAAGGTCGCAAGACCGCCTTGTCTTTGTGCAGGACTAGATAGGGAGACTTGCACAACAGTGCTGCCAACTCAGACGCCCGTCTGGCGGATGTGAAAGGGGAGGTCCGCAAGGCCTTCTTTGGACGCATGGTCTCCGGACCATGAACGTAACCAAAGAACCCGTCTGTGAATGACGGCAAAAACCGCCATTTTGGACAACATGGGCAGTAGATCTACGGCTGCGTCACAGAGGTACTTGATACCTTGATACCTTGAAAAGTCAGCTCTCTGCGGCGCATCCATCAGGCGACCACAGTCCAGATCCTTCTGGAGCTCCGCCATACGCTCAGACAGGTGTTGCGCCGCCATGGCGGACGCCAGGGCCGGCCTCAGAGCTGAGCCTGCTATCAGGAAGAGAGCTTTTAACACCGCCTCTGTCTGATCAGCTGGATCTTTAAAGGAAGGGGCACGTTCCAGAGGAATGGTCGTTGCCTTATTCAGACGAGCTATCGGTGGGTCCACCACAGGCGACTCCCACTTCTTCAAAAAGCTTTCCTCAGGGATAGCGGATGGCAAAACGTTTTGACAGTGAAAAAGAATGCTGCGGACGCTGCCATTCACGATAGATCAGATGATCAAAAAATTGATCATAGGGGTAAGCCCTAAGGGGCCTGGAGGACCCACACACATACGCAGATGTCTGTGATTCGCCATCCTTGCTCAGTTGCAGCGTAGTGCGAATACCAGTGATAATGGCGGATACCAGCGCTTTTTCATGGGTAGCTGCTGCCCCCTGGTCCTCCTCTCCATCCGAGGGGGCCAGTTCACCCTCAGAAAGGTCCACTGGGGTCCCTGTGACCCCCGAAGCTATATCCGGATCAGAGTCCTCCCCTGATGAACAAGGGGGCGGAGGACACTTCCTAGGGAACTGATGGGCGACATCCGCCCAGGGAAGAAACTCACTAAAGACCGACAGCTGGTCCAAAAAAGCCCCTTGCGCAGATTGCGCTGTCGCTGAGTCCTCCTCAGCAGGCACAGCAGGGTAGTCTGCCATCGTTTTTCCCCTAAAAATCACCCTCAGCAAAATGCAGGCGAATACTTGGTTTGAGGCACCCCCACACAGCCGCACACCACCGCCCCACAGAGCACCAGGGATACCCAGGAGGATGGCACCCGCCACCGTCAGCACCCACAGGAGAGCCCAGCTATACTTGCTGTTTGCTGCCTGTAACTGAGGACCGTCAGAAGAGCTGCGCCGTCAGGAGCACACACCGTTCCAAAGAGGAAGCAAAAACGTCTGCAGCACGTTTGTTTTTACAGCAGCAGGGGACTCCAATATGGCCTCCGAGTGTACTCTAGAGGCCGAAACCACCTGCAGGGGAACGTGTACTACTGTAAATGGCCGCTCTGAGCGCTAGAGGGAAAGCTCCATATGCTCAGAATGTCGGCGACCACGGGAAAATGGCGGCGGTCTACCGCAAAATGCCGGCCGATCGCCGCATGGCGGTGAAAAATCCCAAAAAGCGGCGTCAGCAATCGGATGCAAGGCAGGAGGGAGGGGGGTGGTGGGGGGATGGGGTGGAAGGGGCCCCCAGGCACCCGTAACCAGTGGCTACCAAGAAAATCGCCGGGAGACCATCGGTCTCCCCTCCACCCCTAAAAAAGGGGGGAGGGAGAAACTCTCACTCACCATCTCCTGTCGGGCGTAGTGGGTAGCCACCCGTTGCAGACCTTCCGCCCCTGCCTGGGCGGGATGCTGTCGGCAGAAGAACGCCCGAACTGGACCGCAATCCGGGACTTGGGTGCAGGTGGGGTAACCCCAGGCCGCCCGCACGGAACCGGCACAATGCGGCGGGTCCCCAACAAATGACCCTCTATGCCCCGGCCGGCTTCTTGATAGCAGACTTCATTGCTTGATAGAAGAAAGTAGTAAAAGAAGAAATAAAGAGAAATAAAAAGAAAAAAACGGTCACAATCCGGACCGCAAGTCCCCTAAGGGAACCAGGTCAACTCCTATGCAAACTAGGCATTGAAACTGAGGAGCTATGCTAGGTTGAGGGTTTATGTGGGAAGAGAGGACGGCCCCGTGGGAGGGGCCAGCTTGTCTTTTCCCTGCCTAGTTAAATCCTAGTAGGACAAGCATAAACCCCACATGTCATGAAGAGCTGCGTCTGTCAGTGAACGTAGGAGAAAAGTAAGTTAGCTATTTTCCCTCCCTGGTGTCATGTAACTCGCTACTGTTACAAGGTCTCAGGTGTGAATGGGGAGCAGGTGTGTTAAATTTGGTGTTATCACTCTCACTCTCTCATACTGGTCACTGGAAGTTCAGCATGGTACCTCATGGCAAAGAACTCTCTGAGGATCTGAAAAAAAGAACTGTTGCTCTACATAAAGATGGCCTAGACTATAAGAAGACTGCCAAGACCCTGAAAATGAGCTGCAGCATGGTGGCCAAGATCATACAGCGGTTAAAAAGGAAAGGTTCCACTCAGAACAGGCCTCGCCATGGTTGACCAAAAAAGTTGAGTACACGTGTTCAGCGTCATATCCAGAGGTTGTCTTTGGGAAATAGACATATGAGTGCTGCCAGCATTGCTGCAGAGGTTGAAGGGGTGGGGGGTCAGCCTGTCAGTGCTCAGATCATACGCCTCACACTGCATCAAATTGGTCTGCATGGTTGTCGCCCCAGAAGGAAGCATCTTCTAAAGATGATGCACAAGAAAGGACATGGATTACTGGAGCCATGTCCTGAGGTCTGAGGAGACCAAGATAAATTATTTGATTCAGATGGTGTCAAGCGTGTGTGGCGGCAACCAGGTGAGGAGTACAAAGACGAGTGTGTCTTGCCTACCTATGGAAGCAATTCTGGCTGCAATCGATGTCAAAGCACTATACAGCTCGATTCCACATAGTCTTTGGGAAAGGATTCTACGAATCACATTGATTCAAAGAACCAATCACGATTGGAAATTCACTAATTTCCTAGTGGAATCTTTAGACTTTATTCTGCATCACAATTGTTTTGGATTTGCCGATCTCCTATTCCTCCAGGTACAAGGCGTAGCGATGGACATGTGTTGTGCCCCATCCTACGCCAATCTCTACCTGGGCGAGTGGGAGAAAGACTTATTTAAGGTTGATGATATGGCTATATTTGTACCCCCCATCTTTACATGGCATTGTTACATAGATGACATATTTATGGTGTGGGAGGGACCCGTGGAGCTTCTGCAGACTTTTTTTAACTCAGATCAATAATAACTCTTGGAATCTTAAATTTACTATGAAATATTCTCATTCTATACCTTTTTTGGATAAAACCATCCTTAAAGGTGAAGATGGTACACTCTGTAGCAGTCTGTACTGTAAATCCACGGTGGGCAATAGTTTGTTGCATGCATCTAGTTCACAGTCTCTAGTTAAGTCCATACCTTATGGACAATACCTTTGGGTTCAAAGGAATTGTTCCAACGATCAAACATTCAGGATTGAAGCAGACAAGCTACGCATTAGGTTACTAGAACGCGGGTATTCTAAAACAAGTTTAACAAAAAAAGCTTTCAATAGAACCATAAGAAAAACTAGACATCAACTAATCCATCATACCAAACCCAGTCTACCCATTTCTAAAACTAGCCCAGTACGCCTAATCACAAGATATTCCAATCAGCATGTTGAGCTGAGAAGAATACTCAACAAACATTGGCATATCCTCAAAGAGGACCCCCTGGTCGCATCATGTATTCCCGAAGCACCCGCAGTCACATTCGAACGGACCAAATCACTTGGGACCATTTGGTCCATAGTGAATTTCGCCCCATTCGCAATGACCCATGTAAACATTTAGGCACCTTCACTTGTGGAGGTTGTAGATATTGCAGATACATGTATACAGCAAAAAATCCATCTTTACCGAACAGGATGCATTTCTCTCCTAGACACTTTGTGAATTGCAAAACTAGGGGAGTCATATACATGTTAATTTGTGACTGCGGGTGCTTCTACATCAGTAAGATAATACAAGAATTCTGGAAACGTGCTTATAAGCACGTACTAAGCATGAAAACTGCTAATCCCGAGTTACCCCTAGGACGCCATGTCTTGGTATCTTTCCTCGTATTAAATTCTTAATTCTTGACAGGGTACATCCTAGCCCTCGGGGAGGTGACTGGGACAAATCTTTGCTTCCGTACGAAGCTCGATGGATTGATATATACCATGCCACCTCCTACCCAGGCCTGAATGATAATATTTCATTCCGACCATTTTTGGAAGGTTTTAATTCAGGGGGATGGGAAGGATAAACCCTATGTTGTTGCCCTTTTTTTTATTTTTTTATTTCTTCTTTTTTCACTCCCTTTGTTGTTGTTGCTTTATGCATGTTTCACTTTTGTACTTTGTGACCAAATATACATTGAATTATGACAAGGAAATTTACATTTCATATGAACATTGGTGTTGAGCTATGTGTCCATGACATTATCGGCCTAACATGGTTTCTTCTTTTCCTTTTTCCTTTCATCAATTTTTTGATTCCTTTTAACAGGAGAAACTATGGGCCAGCCCACCTTCTCATCCATGGCCATCCCCCTCCGGCGCACCCAGGCCGCCTGCCTCTCCAGCAGAAGCGGCTGGTCCAACCAGCCCCATGGCAGCTGTGAGGAAGTTTTCCAGCCAGGGTGGAGCCCTTGTTCCATCCTATGCAGGTTTTTCCCCCCTCTTGTCTGGCACTCCTTTCACTCCCTCCGCCACGCACATCATCCACCGGACCAGCAGAGGAAGCTCCTCTCCCTTCTTGCTCTCCCCCATGCTGCGTTGCGGTCCAGGCTGGTTCTGCGTCGGCAGACACGTGACGCTGCACGCCATGTGTTCAGGAGGCCCTCCTTCTGACCCACCCCTGGATGGAACTCTGGCCGTTAAGTGATGGTTAGGCCCAGGTGTGGCGTCTCCGCCCACCTCTTGGGAACCTCCCTTAAAAACGCAACTCCCAGCCCCTGTACACCATCTGGCACTCTGGAGAGGGGAAGAGGAGACATTTGGTGTTGCTGGTAAGGTATCTCCCTGCTGAATCCTCTGCACAAGTTCACACATGGACTGTGATAGGCGTATTGATCCATCTACTCATTGTGTGTCAGAATGTACATTTCCCCGCAGTTGCGGACTTTGCCTCCACCACGCTGCATTCCCATTTTTCGTCAGGTATGTCACTGTGTACTACTTTGACATTTTGGTTCATACCAGCTGTTATTAGTGCTTTTACAACCCGAAATGGGTCTCTTTGCAGACCATTATAGACAATTGATTTGATTTGTGGATGCCTTGGGCCACTATAGAGATTATGCTGTATTGCTGGGCTGAATGTGTTATATGTTATACACTCCCAGACACATATGCACTTTCGTATATATATTTTCATATATATGTCTCCTTGTAGATTGTCTGGTGCTCACCTGACTACTATACCTTCTTTGGGATATCCAGCATCCCCTTGGCTTCAGTTTCCATCCAAACTGCGGTGTCTTGGACCCCCTGTGGGAAATTCCTGGTGTGATGCCTGGTCCATGAAGGGCGCAGGCCCCTCCTCCTGTCATCCAGACCATCGTTTATCTGGTTTTATCTATGCATCTTTTTTTTTATGGTTGGACGTAGCCATTTGCTTGTATTGTACACATATAAGGTAGGCCGATATGCTCATGCACACCACATCAATTAATCAATGTTTCACTGTGACTTACTCTGATGAGCTCTTTATATGATATTTCCGATTCTCATTCAAGTGATACAGCTTTTTCATCATTGGTACACCGCTGAAGAAGTAATCCATCCAAAATGCATTAGGTGTAATTGATCATGCTGTAAATCACTCTTTGCAATCTGCAATGTGTTAATCTGTTCATGTGCATTATTCTTCATATGGCAATTTTATCTTGAAATGTATAATAACATTTTGTAATTTTTAATGCTGTCTACTACATCCTGTGCCTAAAAAGTCCCGCCCCCAGAGGGAGTTCTCCTATCTTTTGACATTAAAAGTAAGAATTCTGAATGTTAAAGCTTGAATTTTGAGATTAGAAGTCATAATTTTGTTTCATAAATTTCTGTTAAAGTGGCAGTAAACCCTCCTATCATTTTCAGCCAAGGAAGCTGCCACCTTGGATTCTGTTTAATCTACAACTGCCGTGATGCTGCACATGAGCTATGACAACAGCCATTGGATGGTTTGACAGTTTGGTTTAGAGCACAACCAATGGGAGTGTTACATTTCCGGCACATGCCGGAAATGTAACTGGTTTTTAAACCGTTAAATGGATGGGTTTACTACCGCTTTAAGATTGCCCTAGTCAAGTCAAATTTTTGCATCTAAAAGTCATAATTCTAAGATTAAAACTAAAAAGTCTGACTTTATTTTCTCAGAATCCTGATTTAGGGTTTTTTTCTGCTCAGGAATTCTGAGATTAAAGGTCAGTATTCTGCATTTCAAATACATTTCTGGAGGGGGCGTGGCTAGCAGCCGACGGAGATGGCCGCTTGAGACCAGAGCTCCGGAGCAGAACGGCGGGACAACAGCAACGGAGGCTTCCTAGAGCCGCACTATCGCCACTCGACATCTGCAGACAGTCCCGGGAACAAAAAGAGCCATGTCTCGCAAAAGAAAAGAGGCGCACAAGCCGAAAAAACTGACAGCCTTTTTCGGCCAGCAGCCTCAGGCACTCATCCAAGATGGCGCCGGCTCCTTCTTCACGCCGCACACGCGGCTCCTAACAAAGCTTGAGACAAACAAACGGAACGGGGATCGACACCAGCAACCCCGCAAACAAGCAGCGCTGCAATCTTCTAGTCCCATCTCTGGTAGTCCAGAAAAGGCCAGATTCAAGCTGAGCGAACAGCCGGAAGTGAGTCCATATTGTGATTCTCATGAGGACACTAGAGAACTTAATGACTCCATTACAGCATTTCCAACTAGAAACCAACCTGTGCTTGATACAACTTTAAAGGACATGCTGGTTTCACTACGGAGCACTATTCATGCTGATATGCTATCATGTATGCAAAAATTTGGCACTGAAATTGCAGCAGTAGAAAACAGAGTCTCACACATAGAGACAAAGATGGGGGAATTTGCTGATACAATCAATGATCTGGTGGATGCTAGTGAGGCAAATGATACCAACCACCTATGGGTTAAGGAGAAATTGGCAAGTTTAGAGGACAGAAGCAGACGCAATAACATCAAAATTAGAGGTATACCTGAATCAGTGGGCAACACAGCTTTAAAGGCATACGCAGAGGAATTGTTCTCCTCCATGTTACCTACCCTATCATCTACTGACCTCATTATAGACAGAATCCACCGTCTCCCTAAGCCATCCTTCATACCAGAGCATGTACCCCGGGATGTGATCCTGCAGATGCACTTTTTTCACATTAAAGAACAGATAATGCAAACATCCCGTAATGTAACCCCTTCCTTACCGGGCACTTAAACCCCCCTCCTGCCCAGACCAATTTTTGGCTTTCAGCGCTGTCGCATTTTGAATGACAATTGCGCGGTCGTGCGACGTTGTACCCAAATAAAATTTGCGTCCTTTTTTTCCCACAAATAGAGCTTTCTTTTGGTGGTATTTGATCCCCTCTGCGTCATTTCTGATCGCCGCTATAAACAAAAAATGAGCGACAATATTGCAAAAAAGAACAATATTTTTTACTTTTTGCTAAAGTACAAATCCATTGAAAAAATTATTCATCGGTTTTGGCCGATATTTATTCTTCTACATATTTTTGGTAAAAAAAAAAAATCGCAATCGGCGTATATTGCAAAAGTTATCGCGTCTACAAACTGGGAATTGAATTATGGCGTTTTTATGATTTTTTTTTTTTTTTACTAGTAATGGCGGCGATCTGCGATTTTTATCGGGACTGCGATATTGGGGCGGAAATGTCGGACATTTTTTACACATTTTTGGGACCAATGACATTTATACAGCGATCAGAAATTTAAATGTCCACTGATTACTGTGTAAATGTCATTGGCAGTGAAGGGGTTAACCAGCAGGGGGCAGTGAAGGGGTTAAATATGTTCCCTGGGTGTGTTCTAACTGTGGGGGGGATGGGCTGGCCGGGACATAACAGATCTAACTGATCCCAGTGACAGGGATCAGTAGATCTGTTATGTCCCCTGTCACAGAACGGGGAACCGCCGTGTTTACAACGGCGGTTCCCCGTTCTGAGGCTCCTGAAAGTGATGGCGGGTCTCGGGCGGACATCGAGTCCGCCCGACCCACGGGCACGCTCGCTCAGCGTGCGGCGCGCGCGCGCGCCGCCGCTGCCGCCAGGGGGCGCGCAGGAGCATGCGCAGTGGAGGACGTCCATGGACGTCCTCCCGGCATTTCAGGTCCACGCTGGAGCCGTATTTCGGCTATAGCGCGGACCTGGAGTGGTTAAGGAGCCTGCCAGAGCCCTATGACAACTTACAATTATTCATGGATTTCTCTCAATACACCATGCAATTGCGGAGAAATCTGAATACAATCACAAAAACTTTGCAGAATAATAATATTCCTTATCAATGGAAATTCCCCACCAAGCTTGCTATACAATGGAAGGGCTCTTCCTACACTATTACCTCCTTGGAAAAAGGCCTTAAATTGCTGAAAACCTGGGACATTATTCCAGCACACACTCCGCCATCCAGCCCAAATAACTGGAGTCACACTACTCCGAGGGGATCCATGGAAAATCTGTCACAGCAAGCCGAAGGATAAAAATCACTGTGCCTTGTTAATAAATGACATGAATCCGCGGGCTATACTGATCTTTTCTGATAACTTAACCGCTTCCCCACCGCGCGCCGTCTTTTCACGGCGGCACTGGGGGAGCGCTGCGTTTGGCCACCAGGGGGCACGCACGCCGGCGGCGCGCACGCGCACCCGCCGCACTCCTGGGGAGTGTGCCCGCGCCTCGGGCGGACCCGATGTCCGCCGGCGAGCCGCGATGAGCGGCAACAGAGAAAGAACGGGGAACCGCCGATGTAAACACGGCGGTTCCCCGCCCTGTCAGTGGGGCATGAGAGATCTACTGATCCCTGTCACTGGGATCAGTTAGATCTCTCATGCCCATGTTAGCCCAACCCCCCCACAGTAAGAACACACCCAGGGAACACTATTAACCCCTAGCTCTCCCCCTGCAGGTTAACCCCTTCACTGCCAATGACATTTATACAGTAATCAGTGGACATTTAAATTTCTGATCGCTGAATAAATGTCATTGGTCCCAAAAAAGTGTCAAAATGTTCCGACAAGTCCCCTCCAATATCGCAGTACCGCTAAAAATCGCAGATCGCCGCCATTACTAGTAAAAAATAAAAAAAAAATAAAAACCCCAGAAATGAATTCTCACCATCCGTAAACGCGGCCACTTTTGCGCAAACCAATCAATAAACGCCGATTGCAATTTTTTTTATCGCAAATATGAGGAATTATATAAATCGGCCAAAAACTGTGAAAAAAAATGTTTTTTTATATTTTTTTTTTGGATTTGAATTTTAGCAAAAAGTAAGAAATTTGGGTTTTTTTGCAAAATGGTCGCTCTTCTTTTGTTTATAGCGGCGATCAGAAATGACGCAGAGGCGATCAAATACCACCAAAAGAAAGCTCTATTTGTGGGAAAAAAATGACGCAAATTTCGTTTGGTTACAACGTCGCATGACCGTGCAATTGTCAGTTAAAGCGACGCAGCGCAGAATCGCAAAAAGTGCTCTGGTCCTAAAGCTGCAAAACCTTCCGGGGCTGAAGTGGTTAATGTCAACCAAGTCCCCCGCATGTTCTGCACTGAGTTAAGTCTGTTAGCCGGAACATTACAAACTTGTATTACCCCTCATACCTTGAGCAGGCAATTCTGCACACTGGTCTATTAGACCATTCTGCCCAAGAGACAGGCCTAAGTTTTCTCAACTAACTGAGTTAAATTTATTCACCACACTTCTCTTCACAATGGGAATCAAGCTACTCTCTATTAACGCCAAGGGGTTGAATCACCCCGTTAAAAGGGCCTCTTTATGGAAAGAAGCTGAAATCCATAAAAGTGACATTGTCTTCGTACAGGAGACTCACTTCCATAAACTGAAGCCCCCTACCTGCACAAACAAGAACTTCCCGCACATTTTTTACTCATCCATGGCAGCAAAAAAAAGAGGAGTAATGATTGCTATTAAAAACACGGTGGCATGTACGGTGCACGACGCGATATTAGATCCAGAAGGGCGTTTCATTATACTAATCTGTGACATAAACTCCACTACCTACACCTTGGTAAACACATATGCCCCCAATCAACATCAAATACGGTATCTCAACTCTTTACTTCGGAAAATAAAGAAACACCA
>BLSH010263576.1:464664-485678 GCA_018402905.1 Glandirana rugosa
CAACAGGACGACCTTCGCAGTTTGTGAGAAGCCATGTGGGGGACACAGCAAACATGTGGAAGAAGGTGCTCTGGTCAGATGAGACCAAAATTGAACTTTTTGGCCTAAAAGCAAAATGCTATGTGTGCTTTAAAACTAACACTGCACATCACCCTGAGCACACCATTCCCACCGTGAAACATGATGGTGGCAGCATCATGTTGTGGGGATGCTTTTCTTCAGCAGGGACAGGGAGCTGATCAGAGTTGATGGGAAGATAGATGGAGCCAAATACAGGACAATCTTAGAAGAAAACCTGTTAGAGTCTGCAAAAGACTTAAGACTGGGGCAGAGGTTCACCTTCCAGCAGGACAACGACCCTAAACCTCACCATGTGTTTTTGGGAATCCTCTCACATCTGACAGAACAACCCTTTTTCCTCCCGGAGGTACATTGATGATATTATCATCATCTGGGATGGCCCAGAGTCATCTGTACTAGAATTTGTTCAATACTGCAACCACAACACCTTTGGCCTCTCCTTCACCTCCGTCCAACATCCCCAGCAACTACCATTCTTTTATCTACTTCTCTTTCATGAAAATAGTAACATCTTGGCAAAAAACGACATAAAACCTACAGCAGGAAACTCCTATCTTCACTTTCACAACTGCCACCACCCACGTTGGATTTCAAATATCCCAAAAACTCAATTCTGCAGACTCCACAGAAACTGCACAAGGGACGTAGATTACCAATCACAGAGTGAGCTATTATTCAAAAAATTCTCGGAGAAATATTTCCCATCAGAGCTCATTCACAAAGCTCATGAGCAATACACTACCTCCTCACCATCAATACCCCTAGATGGACCACCCAAGGACACAACAATAACCACCAAACAACCAGTGAGATTCACAACACAATATCATGCAAGTACAAAAAAATGGAGAAAGTTCTTAATAAACATTGGCCTATCCTCCTGCAGGACCCACATCTTAAAACCATCATCCCAGAAAAACCTAAAGTCTCGTATAGAAGAGCTCACAACATTAAAAACATGATCGCCCCAAGCAAGTTAAAAAAGGCCCACAACCCTTTTGTCCCAACCGCCTTTGTCTCATCCCGCTTATTGGCATGTTCCAATGCCGTAAGCCCCTTTGCCTAACCTGCAAATTCATCACACACGGCCAGAAAAACTATACCATCAAAGGCAAGACTTACCACATTTCAGAGTTCTACAATAGCTCCACAGACCATGTGGTGTATTGCCTCTCGTGCCCCTGCGGGCTATATTACATGGGCAGAACCATTAGACCACTCCGGAAAAGGTTTGGAGAACACCGGAGGTTCATAGAAGGAGGAAATGACGAACACAGTGTCCCAAGACATTTCTATGAATTTCATCAACAGTCCACAGAAGGCCTAAAAGTTTGGATCCTAGAAGCCATACCCTCCTCTGTCCCCCCAGCAGAAAGATACAAGTGCCTGTGTCAACGGGAAGCCTATTGGATTTACCACCTGGACCTCCTCTCGCCGGGAGGTCTTAACGAAGAATTGGAAACAAATGCCTTAATCTGAACCCACATCCAAAAGACGCACTTGCAATCAACAAGATTCTATATCATTAACGTCCTAAATGGTCCTACCTTGCACATAACACACCCTCACCAACCGGTGACCAACCGGTGCACACTCCCTATGATTTATGCCACTACAGACCAAGCAGAAACTTTTTATATATACTTTTATAATGTTATAATGCTATAATGTTCTATGATAACATTTTTATGAATTTATTGTGAAGTTCTTTTTATGGTTCATTTTATGATCCTTTTTATGATACTTTTATTGACATGGGTATCTATCATTACCCCCAGTGTCACCCATGCATTTTAATCCTCATTGTTACTCCTTATTGTATCCCTATTTATGCTTCCATGCTGTTATTACCACTATTTTTATTATCACCATTGGTACTAAATGTGTTCATGTAAATCCGAGGCTGAACTTCCACATGGGCGGTAACATCTGATCAGTGACGTCAGCCGCCGGCCCCCAGATCCACCTTTCCAGGGGCAGGTGCGCTCGCCTCGTGGCGCTACGACCGTTCTGGCACGGAACGTTCGTCCCGTGAATGACCTTTGTCACGTGACGGCACGTTCGTTGCGGGGTGGTCGTTCGCCATGGGACGTTCGTTTTCACAGGCTTTTTTGATTAGCCACATATAGCATATTTATGTGTTAGAATGGCCCAGTCAAAGTCCAGGCCTAAATCCAATTGAGGATCTGTGGCAAGACTTGAAAATTGCTGTTCACAGACGCTCTCCATCCAATCTGACAGAGCTTGAGCTATTTTGCAAAGAAGAATGGGCAAAAATGTCCTCTAGATGTGCAAAGCTGGTAGAGACTTCCCCAAAAAGACGTGCAGCTGTAATTGCAGCGAAAGGCGGTTCTACAAAGTATTGACTCAGGGGGGCGCTATACAAATGTACCCCACACTTTTCACATATTTATTTGTAAAACATTTTGAAAACCATTTATTATTTTCCTTCCACTTCACAATTCTGTGCCACTTTGTGTTGGTCTGTCACATAAAATCCCAATAAAATACGTTGACGTTTTTGGTTGTAACATGACAGCATGTGGAAACTTTCAAGAGGTATGAATACTTTTTCAAGGCACTGTAGTTATCATAAAATATGTGAATTGATACCCATAATTAATAAGGGTGCAAATCCATACTTTCCAATTAATATATCTAATAATCAAAATGTCCTCTGTTGTCTTAAAGTGGATGGTCTATACCTGTCAGAATTTTGAGGAGCTTCCATTGTTTACTTCTTTTTGAAGGGCCCAGGAGCTTTGCTTATCCTTGCTTTACTACTTACTGATTCACCTTGTACAAGTATGTAGACAGTGAACTTAGACCTCCCACCGTATATACTATAACGCTATGACAGTCACATGACAGTATAGTTGACTTGGCGCACTCCAAGCTCTGAAGAGATCCTTACAATTTTGACGGGATCCATCCAGCTGCCTGGTTGACAGCTGGCTCTGCCTCTCAGTGTGGAGCTCGGAGCAGGAGCCAGCTGTTCTCGCCCCCTCTCCTGCCCGATGCTCCAGTGAGCATTGCAGGAGCAGAGCAGAGAGGTGAGTATACAGTATCTCTCAAAAGTGAGTACACCCCTCACATTTTTGTAATTATTTTATTATATCTTTTCATGTGACAACACTGAAGAAATGACACTTTGCTACAATGTAAAGTATGAGTGTGCAGCTTGTATAACAGTGTAAATGTGCTGTCCCCTCAAACTAACTCAACACACAGCCATTAATGCAACTAAATTGCTGGCAACAAAAATGAGTACACCCCTAAGTCAAAATGTCCAAATTGGGCTCAATATTTTGTATGGCCACCATAATTTTCCAGCACTGCCTTAACCCTCTTGCGCAAGGAGTTCACCAGAGCTTCACAGGTTGCCACTGGAGTCCTCTTCCACTCCTCCATGATGACATCACAGAGCTGGTGGATGTTAGAGACCTTGTGCTCCTCCACCTTCCATCTTAGGATGCCCTACAGATTCTCAATAGGGTTTAGGTCTGGAGGCATGCTTGGCCAGTCTATCACCTTTACCCTCAGCTTCTTTAGCAAGGCAGTGGTCATCTCTAAGGTGTGTTTGGGGTCGTTATCATGTTGGAATACTGCCCTGTGGTCCAGTCTCCGAAGGGAGGGGATCATGCTCTGCTTCAGTATGTCACAGTACATGTTGGCATTCATGGTTCCCTCGATGAACTGTAGCTCCCCAGTGCTGGCAGCACTCATGCAGCCCTAGACTATGATGCTCCCACCACGATGCCTGACTGTACTCCTCATCTGGTTGCGCCCACACACACTTGACACCATCTGAATCAAATAAGTTTATCTTGGTCTCATCAGACTACAGGACATGGTTCCAGTAATCCAGGTCCTTAGTCTTCTTGTCTTCAGCAAACTGTTTGCGGGCTTTCTTGTGCATCATCTTTAGAAGAGGCTTCCTTCTGGGATGACAGCCATGCAGACCAATTTGATGCAGTGTGCGGCGTATGGTCTAAACACTGACAGGCTGCCCCCCCCATCCCTTCAAACTCTGCAGCAATGCTGGCAGCACTCATATGTCTATTTTCCAAAGACAACCTCTGGATATGACTCTGAGCACTTGGTTGACCATGGCTATGCCTGTTCTGAGTGGAACCTGTCCTGTTAAACCGCTGTATGGTCTTGGCCACCATGCTGCAGCTCAGTTTGGGACTTGGCAATCTTCTTGAGCCTAGGCCATCTTTATGTAGAGAAACAATTCTTTTTTTCAGATCCTCAGAGAGTTCATTGCCATCAGGTGCCATGCTGAACTGTGAGCTGTACACTCACTACTTTACATTGTAGCAAAGTGTCATTTTTTCAGTGTTGTCACATGAAAAGATAGAATAAAATATTTACAAAAAATGTGAGGGTTGCACTCCCAGATGCATTGCTAGTAAGGTTAGGCAAATTTAGTTTTTTTGTGGCTCTGCTATAATCAGCAGAGCAGTATGTAATTATTTTGGGTTGCCCTAGGCTCTGCAGGCTGTGAGTTTGATTGCCTCCCCCTGTTTTCTGGAAACTTCCAAAATGTAGTGAGGGGGAGATCAAATGAGCAGCCTGAATATTCTATGCAGCTCCAGATCCCTGGGGGGAGTTGCCCAGATGAATAGTCTAGAGCCTGGGAGAGCAGTGTTCTTGCCCAAGAGGACAGGTTCCTAGCCAGAAGGGCTTCTGCCAGATGAAGATCCTGCTAGTCTTATCAAGGTCCCAGTTATGCATGGCTGGGGGCCTATTCTGCTGCAAGTTCCTATAGAGCTTAATGAGAGAGGTTTTCCTGAGGATCTGGTCTGGAGGCTCACTTAGGAGACTGCCTTAGTCTGAAGGGAGACATCTAAGTCCCAGGGATACTGTGAGAGAGAAGGAACCTAGTGACTGCTGCTGCTGTTAACCCCTGATGCACCAGTATTAAGGCTTGCCTCCCCTCAAACACTACTTATGGTGTCCCAGCCCTGTCTACTTCATGTCCCACTGCTCAAGAGACTGTTCTAAAAAGTAGAAATACAGGGAAGAGTGTTCACGCATTTCTGTTCAGTGTTCTGGAGTATCCCACAGCCTCCATCCCAGTTGCAATAAACGTGGAAAAAAAGGCAATTTTTTATTTGAGCCAAAGGAGTGAATATTGCTGTTTGCCTGGCTGCTGCCTGGAACACAAATCAGCGGCCCTTGTGGGGGTTTGTGCTACATATACTATTTATATATCACTATAAGTGATGGAACTAACATAATAAAATGCAACCATAGAAAAAAAAAAACTGTGCAGATCTATTCATCTAAAATAAATATTATTTATAATATTATATACAAATATAATATGCAAAAATAATGGCCCTTTAACACCCCAAATATGCCCTGTGTTTTTTTTTTCTTTTTTGTGTTAACACTGACTTGTGTTATCTTAAACTACAAACGCCTACGCTTTATAAATTTTAATAGCCGATAAAGGCTTCTTCTAAAAACAGGATTTCACAAAGCGATATGAATTATTTACACTGTCATTAATTATCAAGAATGGTAAGCGGCGGTAATGGTGGGAGATTGTTTATTTAAAGAAATGAGATTGTTCTCCGGAGAGGAAAAGTTTATTTCTTACATGGAATTTTCACAACAGAGCCTGCTATAAAGATGTGACTTTTAATCCTCCCTCTGATCTCAGTAATATGTTCATGATTACAGTATTATCTTCTGATAAACATGCTTGGCATGAGACTTTCCCAGCATTACCCAAATCAAACCCCAAAAGAAGCCATGAATAGCTATGTTTTCAGCAATTATAAATTATGTTCTTGATTAAAGCTGATCTCTAGCCTTACCTTCAGTCTTGCACAGTTGTACAGGCTCCACTTTGTGCTGCTATGGCTATTTTAGTGATTTTTGTAGCATAAATATAAGTAGAAGCTGGGCTTTCCCTATTCATAGCTAATTAACTTGTTGGACTGGTTTATGAGGCTTCAGCAACAGGAAATTATCTTGCCAGGAAGTAGGGGGAGGGAACAAAGGGCTTGAACACACCAATGTGCTGATTTTTTGAGGACTTCAAGAAGCAAGAAGCAATCAATCATGGAAAGGATCCTGGATGATGACTCCATCATAAAGAAAGACTGAAAATAGGAACGTTACCTCGAGGTGACACTAAATCTCTGAAAACAGCCTATTGGCTGAAATGCAAACGGTGGTCTGCTGATGCTACAGGCATGCTATGATCCGCGGTATTTTAGGATCTTTATCTGTGATTTTTATGAAGACAGCTATATTTTGCATTGGATTTCAATAAATCGCTCATCCCTCCATACCTCACCATGACAGTTTTATTTTTATGGTGGTGACTCTTTGATCTATAGAGTCTTTTATGGTCTGTGGAAACTCTGGAGTACTGTAAAGAGGAGGAATCCTGATGTCCATCCTGTGGCTGTGCCTACAATTGTATGTGCAGCATGTTTTGCTTAGTAAAGCATTAATACATAAAATCGTTTTTTATGCTTCCTTGCTTTTACTGCAAAGAACCCTAAAAATATGCAAAGCAAATACTCTCCTGTACAGAAATTGATTTACAGGGGGCACAGCAGAAGCCGATCTGCGGGTGCCAGGCACTGGATGTCTGCCGGCACCTGACGATGTTCTGTAAAACACACATGATCAGTGTAAGCCAGGTAGATCTCTGTTTTGACAGGATGGAAGGGATAATGTAAAAATTGTAAAAGTAATGGCGCTGGTGATAATAATATGCAAACTCAAACATGTGAAAACTGTGTATATAATGAATAACTTGATCCTTAGTGACAATCCTTGTTACTCAACTGTGAGAGTCAGACATTGACTGCAATAAATAAAACTTCCAAAGGAAAATGAATACCGGTGCAGTGTCATTTCCTCCACTTTACACCACTTATGCTAGAAAGCTGTATGCAGTTGGTCACCTTTAAGTGCCGCTGTCAGCATATACTTTATAAGCTGCCTGGATTGCATGCACTTGTGGTTCACCATACAGATCCTTTGTTATTACAGCATGAAAGATCCATATGAAAGGATATACAGGAGATCTATATGGTGTGATGTATAGGACAAAAGATATAGGACATGGCTTTGCAGTTTGTCTCACTCACGCTGAGTAGTACCATGCCCAGTATGAGATGTCTGTAGCACGACATTTGCTGAACAGCCGGTGTACATCCAAAGCCTCTCTCTAGTTGGTAATCAGATCAGCGGATTTGATCAGTCCTAGACTTCGACATGTTTCGATATTGAATGCGTCATCAGGAAGTGACGTCACATCATGTCCGGTTTCCTTTTATGTCCCTAAGTGGGAGTCAATTGGATGAGACTTCAGCAAAATGGAGGACACAGAGGCAAACCAATCCATGTGTGTTCCCCCATAGTCCACTATTGCCGCAGACAACACCGTTTTTGGGCACATTAAAATTCATTATATCACAGTGTGTGTCAATTCATTATTTACCAATTAATGCAAACTTTATTAAAATGGTTTAACAGTGTTTAAAATATGTTTAAATATTAGCCACCTGTGACCCCGGACCCAGAGGTGGCTTTACTTAACCTGAAACCAGAAACATTATCTCAAAGGCAATTTAAGCTTTTATTGCATCTTCTCACAGCTGCTAAATAAGTTATTGCCAAAGCTTGGAAATCCCCAAACTTAGCATTCATGCCAAATTTGAAGCACTAGAGAAAGACCAGGACACTAAATTTAAGCGTATATGGGACCCCTGGATTACACATTGTTTACCTCGCACATTTGACCATACAGTCTTACTACCGTGGTAGGCAGGCTTGAAATACAGATGGGGCTGCTGGATGATGGGCGAGTGTGGACTCACAGACTCTACTAACTCTTTCCTTCTCTCTCTCATTTCCTCTCTTCTTTTCCCTCCTCTCTCCATTATACATCTTCATTCCATACTATTACTACCTCTGATTATCTCGCAGAATCGTTATAGGCATGCTGAATGATAAACCATGCAACCTATAATTACGTGAAATTAGATATGCTACGAGTAGATGACAGTCATACTTACTGGGTTATCCCGTCTGATTGTAAATTACTCGGTTTGCTGACCCCCACATCAGACACAGTTTTGCTCCCACGGGGGTGCTTGGTGGGGGTCACAACGTTGGGCTAATCCGGCACGGGATCAAGCCGGCTCGTTATGCAATGAATGTTATGTGTTCGCTCATCTGTATACATGTGTATCTCATATTTACATGTATTATGGTTTATACATTACAATGTGAGAAAATCAATACATTTCTTAAACAAGAAAAAAAAAATTTGTCATCTGTGAAACATACAGCGATTTACTCCATCTAGTGGCTGATGTAAAAACTGCTCCTATGCATGTTTTCCTTTTTTTATCATATAATCCAATGGCGGAAAGATGTTTTATATATAGAGAGAGCAATATTACTGGATATTGCTAGAAAGATGATTATTATTTTATTAAATATAAATATTGCAAAATAATGTTTTTGCTGTTAACTCAGAGAAATATTACTCTATAAAAATGCTATTATATATTGCCTAGATGGCAGAGACTATCCAAGTTTTAAATACATGGGCCCTTCTCTACATAGTACATCGTTGTCCCAGAATTTTATCCTGGTATCACCAATAGGAAAATTAATAATCTGTAATGTAGCATTTTAAATCTATATCTAAATGCATTCCTCTAGGGCAGGGGTAGGGAACCTGCGGCTCTCCAGCTGTTGTAGAACTACATTTCTCATGAGGCATTGCAAGGCTGATGGATACAATTACTCCCAGAAGCATGATGGGAACTGTAGTTCTACAACAGCTGGAGAGCCGCAGGTTCCCTACCCCTGCTCTAGGGTGTAAGGTTTGTAACTTATAGATCCATTTGGTTTCAGATTGTGAAATCTTTTTTGTTAGATCCGTTCCCCTTCAATATGGGCGAGATTTCTCAATACCCCAAAACCGTAGAAGAGAGGGGTCCCTATTATGTACCAGTCTAAAGTGGTTGGAAACACTATGTTTAAGAAATCCCTTTTTAATCTTTGTTATACTGTATGTTCTGCTATCCTTTTTGATCATTTTCTAGTTGTACGGCCGACATACTGGAGATTGCAGGGGCACATTGGGAGATAAGTCACATAACGGCTATCACAGGTTATGAGCTGTTTTATTTTATATTCTTGTCCTGTGCTCACTGATGAAAAAGTGTCAGTTTTCTTCATTTTGTCCTTAATAATTTTGCACCCTTTGCACCTTTTACACCTGTAGAAGGCAGTGCAGTCCAAAAATGTGGGAGGTTTTTTTGGAGGGCAAATTACATTTGTTGCCACCATGTGTCGCAGTCCCAGAGCTTTCTGATATATGAACGTAGGTTTTGGTGGCAGGATCCTGTATATACTCGGGTATAAGTCGAGTTTTTCAGCACATTTTTTGTGCTGAAAAAGACCCCCCTCGACTTATACCCGAGTCAGTGTCTGTGGTGATCAGTAGTTTCACATTAAACAGAGCCGTGCTGCTTCTAAGAGCCGTTCTGTGCTTTGTAAGTGTGACCAATCACATTGGAATGTAGAGAATGCTGAGAGAGGTGTCAGATTTTCAGCTTGATGTTGGGGAGGTGGGCGGGACAAGCTGATGTTAGCTGTTCAGTCCCGCCCACCTCCTGATCTCCGTGAAGAGCTGCAGCTCTCTCTCTGCATTTTCAGCATTCTCTACATTCCAATGTGATTAGTCACACTTACAAAGCACAGAACGGCTCTTAGAAGCAACACAGCTCTATTTAATGTGAAACTAAACTACCTTACTCATCCCTTATGTGTTCTGGCTAATATCCCTGTGTCCTGGCATTAAAATCCCTGTGTCCTGGCATTAAAATCCCTGTGTCCTGGCACCCTGTCCCTGTGTCCTGGCTCCCTGTCCCTGTGTTCTGGCACCCTGTCCCTGTGTCCTTGCACCATGTCCCTGTGTTCTGGCACCCTGTCCCTGTGTTCTGGCTCCCTGTCCCTGTGTTCTGGCTGCTGCATTTCACACCCTAGGCTTATACGCGGGTCAATAAGTTTTCCCATATTTTTTGGGCAAAAGTAGGGGGGTCGGCTTATACACGGGTCGACTTATAAGCGAGTATATACGGTAAGTTGTGGTCTCTAAGCAGTATAGACCATCTTTGCTTAATATTTTTTTCCACCTCTCTATATTGTGTATTGAAACCCGTCACAATCAAATTGCTTATTGGTTCGAGAGCTCTTTTTCGTTGCCAACAATTCTTTTCTATCCAAAAGCCAGAGCAATAATTCTAGCACTAGGCCTCCTCTGTAACTCAAAAATGGAGATTTTTAAGTGCCAAAGTTTGTTGCCATTCCACTAGTGGACGCAATTTTGAAGCATGACTTGTTGGGTATCAATTTACTCGGTGTAACATTATCTTTCACAAAATAAGAAAAAAATTGGGCTAACTTTACTGTTGTTTATTTTTTAATTAAAAAAAGTGTATTTTTTCCAAAAAAATTGCACTTGTAAGACCGCTGAGCAAATACGGTGTGACATAAAGTATTTTATTTTATACAGTGTCAGAAAAATATATATATATAATGTTTGGGGGTTCTAAGTAATTTTCTAGCAAAAAAAACCACCAAATCTCAAAAAGAGTCTCATCGATCACTTACCGCAGAAAACAGCATTTTGGAGCCATGCAAGACCCCCCTCATTAGGCATATGACACAGGTCACATGCCTGATGAAGGGGTCCTGCGTTATTCCGAAAGGTTGCTTTCTGCTGTAATCACGGCAAATGCCTGATGAAGGGGTCCTGCGTGGCTCTGAAACATTGCTTTCTGCTGTAATGATGTGATCGCTGATTAAAGCTTTGGTGTAATGGTAACATTACTCTCTCAGACCAGGGGTGACGTCACTTGGCTCCGCCCTACGGGTTACGCCACTAACCCATGTGGCTTCTTCAGGGTAGCTACTGGAAAGTGGCATCAAAGCCAGATATAGCTGGCAGCACTGATCAATGTATTCTGACAGCTGGGAAGTCTCCCCACTGTCAGAATACAATATTTCAACGGGAGTGATCCATTTTTTTTTTTCATTCAACCTGCTTGTTGAACAAAACAAAAAAAAACAAATGATTCATGTATGGGGAAATCTATCTAATGGAGCCTCAGATAGGAGTAAAATCTGGCAGGGGTCCTGTTGTAGAAATTTAGGATGTATTATGTATTGTCACAGTGTCTCCCAGTGTTGGTTTACCGGTATTCGCTGTGTACAGCGAATATGGCTTTAACCGATACTGAGGAAAGGCCAATACAATGGATATCTTCCATCAATTGATAATTACACGCTACCGCCCGATCATCCCGGCCAGCAGGCGCCCTGTGCGGTTATCGCTGGAGCAAACGCTGGTCTGGATCTTTGAGGTGCAATGCACGTTCTGTGGCGCGGGTGTATTACCGTCAATCAGGGGGCCCCTGTCTTCTGTACAGATCGATCTGCTTGGCGGCAGTTTACTTGCCTTATGGAATTAGTATTGCCTTTTATGTAAGGATAATGATCTGTGGGCTTTCTGTGGCATCTGATCAATGTGACAGAAATCTACAGCTATATTCCTTTGTGTTGTAATTTACCCTTTAATGGAACAGTAGCATAACCCTTATGGAATGTAGTTTTATAAGAACTGTATTTGGTAGGGGTTCATTGTAACTGGCAGGTTACTGCATGTCTGGGGTGATGGTGGTTTGGCCTTTGTTAGGAGAAGCACATGGCTTCCCTGCCGGTCAGCTCCCTCCCCCATACATGCATGCCTTTTCCTATTGTATAGTTTGAATGTAATCAAGTGTGTCATTGATTGGTTGTATTTGTATTTGAGCTCATGTCATGTGACTGTGCCTTGGAGGCTGATTGGCTGATTGTGAAGCCATGTACCTTTTGTTAAACCTGTCTGACCAGTATAAATAAAACACAACAGGCAGAGCCAGGCAGGACAATCCCTGCTATCGGCCATGTGAGATGAAGCAATCTGTGTCTGTGTGTGTGTGTGTGTCTGCATCAACACAGGTCGATGGAATGCATTATGCAAAAGAGCTGAAAAGTGCGCTTATTAGCGCAGACAAATTATAATGCATACAAGGTATTATAATTTCCATAACAGGTCCCCCCTTTTCCCATTGTATTCGGAGCTAAAAAAAAAAAAAAGGGGGGTATGGATACACTTTAATCCTGAATTAAAAATAGAACATCTGTTTGTTTTTAAACAATTCAACAGAACAAAACGCATGCCTAAAAATAGACAAATGCGACTTTATCCTGCAAATCACATAACAGAGAAACCCAGAGACACCCCAGTGCAAAGTTACCAGTTTATTGTTCTTTTAATAAATACAATGATCCCAATTGTGTATACACAATGCGCTCCTTCAGCCTCAACAAAGCTAGAAATCACAGTATTTTCTGCTCCAAAACACATTAAAAATAAAAAAATATAGAACACTGGATACTATTGAGTAACATAGAAGATGGGCTAAAGGTTTTCAAATCAACACATTTACAAAATAATATGAATTAGAAGTATTTTGCAGCGATAAAACATTAATTTATCAAAAAGGAATATAGAAGAGTTTCAGTTGTCTTTAAAGTTATTCAATAATTTGATATATTTTATTTATTTTTGTTTTGTTACTTTCAGGTGACAAGGATTACATAAAAAAAAATCAATATAATAATTAGCAGCAATTAACAGTTAAAGATATTGTTTATTAAACAGATTATCATCAGCACCAAAGCTCATTTCATCTTTTTCTCAATAAGGAATGGCATCCAAAATATTTCATCTTAGTATTTTAACTACAAACTTGCTTTTTCTTGATCTGAATATTATATAATTATTTAATAATAATTTTAACATTTTCATTATATGTTGTATATTATGCTTTCTAATTTTTGTAAGGAAAAAAAAATATTTTTTTTTTGCTTTAATAAACTGAAAAGCCCAGAAAATTTGCAATAAAAAAACTCAAAAATGTAAGAAAAAAAAATCATATATTATAATTATAAAGGAAACAGCCAAAAGCCAGTGGTTATTGTAAAAAGTATTTTGTTTTCTACTATTTATAAACTATCAAAATAGATTTTAAATGAACAACACTTTTATAAATATTTTAATTGCATATTTACATTTTTGCGATATATCACCCTCTGCAGCCTATTGTGTGTCTTATTTCTATTGAAGTCTAATGGCATCAAAGTTAAACTCTAGTGAAACACAAAATGTATTAATTAAACTATGGCCTAAATAATTTTTGCTTTTGATGCTGCTTTTGAAAGAAATTATGTTGTTTCTACCCCCTTTTTCCAGCCTGTCCTCTTGCTCGCCACGGCTGCTCTAGCTAAAATGAAAAAATAAAAAGTGGGTGTGAAGTAAATCTATAAAAGTGAGAATGATACTTCTACAGCTGGTATTAGAAAAAATAAAAATATGTGACGTGACAATATTTTTAAAGTTTACTGATGACTTCTCTAATGACTGGAGCCCTCCTTTTAAAATAGGGAAAGCTGTTGCATATTAACTCAAGCCAAAACTTTTTTTGCTTTAGTTTCAGATAGACTAGAACATTCTTGGAACGTTTGGCGGGTTTTTGCTACTAGTTGAACCCCATTGGAGGGATTATTCCCTAACATCCTGACTCCTTCAAGAAAAACATAGCAAAGGTTCTAACCATTTCTCATGTTATCTAAGACTTTAAAAAAGGTTTGGCTAGAGCTCGACTTCATTACATCTCAAATATATTTTTTGGGTCAACACCAAAATTTCAAAAACTTAATGGAATGAGCGTGGCTACTAATGGCTAGACTGCCTTTCAAAACAATCTTTGGTCCTCATAGCTCTGTTTACAAGCGTGAACATCAAACTTAACCTCTTGGCGGTCTGAGACCTCCCAGAGGTTAAAGTCAGGTTAATATGTACAGTTGGCAGAATAGATTTCATCGGTGCAAATTGAGCCCGGTAGGGAATGAGGGTGAGGGTTGGGGTTTAACAGGAAACCTCCATGGATTTAACATTGTTGTGGTCGTCCATTCTGGTGTCTGTGTGAGAGCGTCCCCGGTTCCCTTCTCCAGTCTGCGCTCGGCTGCGGTTGCCTTCACCGGTGTGGGAGCGGCTGCGTGAGCCCTCGTTGGTGTGAGATCGGCTCCTATTTCCATCCAGGGAGGAGACACTGGCGCCAGAGTTTGTTCGGGATCTCATCAGTCTAGTCATGCTGGCTGCAGGCACTGTAAAAGAAGTTTAAAACATTTTAAGGCACTCTTAATGAAGATCATAACATGCATTTAAAATATGTGGATACCTGTCACATACTCAACCCAGATGCCCATAGCAGGACAGAAATCTAGGATATCTGTGTGAGCCACTCAGGCTTTATGGGAATGAATCCCTGTGCCCACCGCTGTGAGTGCTGGCCGGGAATTGTTCCGGGCAATGGTAGAGTGTGATTAGGTGTCCTGGGAGCCGCACATCAAGTCAAAACCTGCTGTACGATAGTGAATTACAGTATGATTCCATCCCTATGAGTGAGCTCCGGTGAGCAGAGTGAAACACGTTGGGGGCGTGGTCTGAAAGGGGTCCAGGCTGAGACTGCCATTAACTATCTGTCAGGGACGTGCTGGCCATGGCATTGCTGGTACTCAAGGGCAGACGCTAATGCGCATGCATGATCCTGCAAGTGCCCATCCTCTCAGGCCCACAAATGTGCACATGTGCATGAATATTCGCGCACGCGCACGAGCCAATAAACGTTGGCGCCCAAATGCCATATATAAGTCCAGCAGGTTCACTAGTGCATTGCTGTCTGATCTACAGCTTGTACCCTGTATACCTGTTCCTGTGATCCTTATCTGATTCCTGTGTTTTACCCGGCTTCCTCTGACTGTGCTTGTTATCCATTATCCTGATCCCAGCTTGCCTTGTTGACTTTGCTTAATCTCTCCTCTGCTTGATATCATGTTGCCAAACCTTGCCTGCATCCTGACAATTCTTTGCCTGTCGTCTATGCCTGCATCTGATTGTCTGTTACCAACCCGGCTTGTCTGACCACACATCCTGTGTCTCTTCTGCTCTGCATGCACCTGCCTGGTCCTTGCTTCCTGCTGCCACGAGTCCGGAATCTGTTGGCCTGCTAACGCCTGTCATTTAACCTGCTTGTCCACCCTGGTGACACATCCACCACACGGAGGACAATCCAGGCACCCATACAATGCCAAGCTCTCGCGGCCACTGTTACAACATGGTCCCTGAGCAGGGGTTGTACGAGAGGCCTTTCCTCTGCACGTCAGGCTCAACCGTCAATGTACGTGACACTATCATACAGCAGGTTTTGACATGATGTGCGGCTCCCATGACACCCAATCACTCTCTACCAGTACAGAAATATACTTCAGTAGGTCATACTAATTATTGACTTATTTTAGCACTTATTTTATTATATTCATATTCATTTTCAGTAAGCACACATTCAGAGATAGCATCTGATGCTGGCTGCTGGGAGGGTATTTAGGTCCTCTTCTACTAGTGCCTCTTGCTCCATTGTTTTGCTCTGCTGTCAGATACTGTGTGCCATTTATTCTGATCCTGATCTTGTTCCTGATCCCAGTTTTGGTTCCCCTTTTCCCAACTGTCCCATGCATTTCCAGTTTTCTCCTGCTTTTCTGTGTTCCCCATTTTGTAAATATTTTATATAGCTAGTTGCTTGTTAGGCTTTATGTGAGTTAGGTTATTTAGATAGGTATTCTGTCACTGGGTTATTGGTTCACTTACATCCCTATGTTTTCTGTTTACTAGTGTTTGGATGGGTTATGTTGCACTGTAAATAAATCTCACTTAAAGCATACACAGTCTGCTCTCAGTCTCCCAAGTATAGCCACACAGATTTGGCCATCACTGCTGCTGATTCCTGACACATTGTGTGACTTTTCTACATTTTTTCTTCCTGCCTGTTCCGTATTTTAATGTAACATTTTATATATTTGTGAAAGCTCCTTCAAGTGGTCATTTCTATAGCATGGCAGGTAATTAGCAATGAAATGGTCAGGCCTAAGAAAGTGAACAAATTAATAGTACTGGTAAGAAAGTATTAGTGTTCCTTTTTAAATTAAATTTAAAAAATGTAAAATTCCTTACTGTGTAGGAAGGACACTGGCTTTCAAGTCCATGTTCAACATAGGACTTCTGTCCAAGACTCCGTTAAGCCCTGCCTATCTTGAAGCTAAGCCCTACCTGTGCCATTTAACAGTCAAGTGCCAGAACCTCACTTGGTATGTGGTGCCAGGATTTGAAGAGAACTTGGAGAGAACGCTCTTTTTGTAATTTGGGCTTGAGGTTCAAGATCCCCCCCCCCCCCATAAGCATAGTAACTGAATGCCAATACCTTTAGTTTGCACTCTCTGTCAGGCTTAAAAGGTTCACATTAAGATATGCTTATTTAGAGCTGCTTTGGTAAGCCCAGTTAACCTTACCAAGAATGTATAATGGGCTCGAATTCAGCTGAAAATTTAGACTGAAATTGGTCTTGAAACGGTTAACAGGGACGCACTGGACCCCTGCTGTGAGCCGCTCCTTACTGCAGTGTGAACCCAGCCTCAATGGACATCGACTGTATACGTATAAATATCACATCATCTCCACCCTTCCCCTGTTTTGAGGGAACTTTCAAACATACTCCATAAAGCTGTTTTTTGATTTGCTGATTTTACAATGGACATCCTCTCCTGAAGAAGTGAGATTATTCTCACGAAACGCGTTAAGCCAAAAAATGAACCCATCATTATGTTTTGTTAAAAATTTGGAAGCGTGGAACTTGTATATGTATCATTATATGAATATTATGTTGATTATATACAAGGTAGTGTTTACAAATCAGCTTGCTGTTTTTATTCATGTAAAAGATTTTCAGCTATTGCTTAGTACATCTTTTTATGCAAATGTTGTACCTCATTTAAAGTCCCATGGAAAATGTTTCTATTCTTTTTATAGTTTCCAGTATGGTCGGACTCACAAATAAAAAAAAAACTTTTGACAAAGTTCAAGCTCATATCCGCCTGGAGTTCAGCTTTAGGACAATCTCCTTCAAATGTAGATATAAAAAATAAGACTACAAATCATTTTTTTAATAAAAAAACATTACTTACTGTAGCCCATGCCCTGGACAAAGTATTTAAAGGCTTCGGTAAGCTTTGCTGGCTAAAAAATAAAAAAACACGAATTAATAATTTTGCTAGTTATCATTTTTATCTTAAAAGAGACAGTTGTAGGTTTAATGTTGGCCATGCATGTAGCAATATAATCTTGTAATCCGTATAATGATGAATTGCGTCTTTTGGGAATTGAATTCATCTAACTATAGTTGCAATAGTGAACGTTAGAGTGATTGTCACTATTGTTAAAAGTCATCTAACAATAGTGAAAAAACGTTAAACTCTGTATATAAATGTATTTCATTCTGTATGCTTTGTCCACTGCAGGCACCGTCCTTGGCATCATGCTAAAGCAGGTCATAGACAGTTTGAATTTCGGCCAGTTCAGCAGCAACCGGCCAAGATTCGAAGCATGTATGGGCAGGCTGAATGTACCTCAAGTTTATAGCTGCTAGCAGTAATCACTGGAAGGGACACCTTCCCGTGCCCCCCTGCTGGGAGAAGACAATGGATCAGTGGGAGGGATACCCCCCATCAATACTGACTGTGTTGATGCGGGAATCGAGCGATTTCCTTTCTTGCAACCTGTGGTCTATGGCTGGATTTACTCTTCTGCCATGTACTCCCTAAGACCTTGACAAGAAACCAGCCCATCTATGCACTGCTTACAACTATCAATTTGATACCTACATAAGCATGTTTATATAAAAAAAAAAGCCGCAAATGTTTTGTGTTTTATTTGGAAATATCCTGGACATCTTTTGCAGTTTCCTACTGCAATAGGTATTAATAATTTGGAACCACTAATCAATATGGGGACAAAGTTGCCTATCTGGAAAATTTCCAAGACACAACCAATGAAAAATATTTTTCATCCAAAAGGGATGATTGATCCAATAAGAATGAACTTTATCTTTTTTTCATCTCTTTTGTTGTGTCGAACATTTGTTTTCAACCGTAAGACTACCTGACGTTATTGAATCAATGTTGTTGTATAGTTGTATGTTGTTGGTGTGGTATGGGCAGCATAATTAACCAACATCTAATATTGATCTAAGTTACCTGAACAACTTGGGGAAATCCTCCACAGTCTGACATCTGAGGAGAGAGAAAAGATATCAGTAATTCATTTCAAAGAATGCTTTATCAGTAACGAT
Source organism: Glandirana rugosa (assembly GCA_018402905.1). Taxonomy (NCBI): domain Eukaryota; kingdom Metazoa; phylum Chordata; class Amphibia; order Anura; family Ranidae; genus Glandirana; species Glandirana rugosa. The sequence continues at coordinate 483,084 of BLSH010263576.1, forward strand.
TGACCTGGGACATTTAAATTTGTTTTGGGTGAAGTGGGAAAGGGTTAGATACTGTCAGGTTCCTGCATCCCTGCTGGGGAGGTTCACCTAAAATCTTAGGACAAGAAGTGATGGGAAATCTCTGTTAAGGGTGCATGGAAAAAAAATACACCATGAAGGTAACAACATTCACAAAGACAACAACCTCATGATTCACTACAAAAAAGTGGATTGAACAGTCCCCCACGAAGTTCATCCCTCTTGGCTGGAGCACACCACACAAAGGATGCCTTGAGTTACTCTCAGACCCGGCTTATAATGATCTTCAACATATGTGCACTCACACAGGCTGCAGGCAACAAGCAAAGCCAAGGCACAGGATTGACGGCCCCTTCCCACCCAAGGTACTTCAGAACCTTCAAACTTCAGGCCCCAATCTGGGGTTACAAAACCTGGAGAAAGCGTACAGAGTTTTCTTCGTTCACAATATACACACCAGATCCTATCAAACCATAACTTTGAGACTCCTGTATCCTTTCTATACACATTTACCAAATTCACATTGTGGCAGGGCCTCGCATTGTCACAAAATATAGGGCCGACTCAGTGGACAACATGGTCCTTTTCTGTCGTCACTCTTCTATATGAAATATTCTATAGCTACATATTTAATCTGCTTGAAAAAAGACACAAGTCCATCCAATTCAACCAACAAAGAAAAAAAAGAATACCAACACACTCAAATAACCCCCCCCCCCCATATACACTATCATATATCCACGGTTGATCCAGAGGAAGGCAAAAAAAAACCACCAACAAAGCATGATCCAATTTGCTCCAGTGGGGGGAAAATTCCTCCCTGATCCCCCAAGAGGCAATCGGATATTCCCTGGATCAATATCTCCCGCGGGGGGAGGGATTTCCCTTCACTTCCTGTCCCATAGCCAAAACAGGAAGCTTGATCATCATCAGATTTGTAATGTACATATTATGCTGCTGGTGAATGGAAGCTATTGTGTCTTTCCTTGGGTCTTACCTTCAGCAATGTGGTTTTTGTTGGGTCCAGCTTTGAATTACATTCAACCTAATAGAATATAAAAAAATGAAAATGTTACTATATTAATCCAGAGAAGTTCCTGCAGTTTGTGTATTACTACTCTTTACATATAACCCATAACCCAATAAAAATTACCATAAATACAACTGGTTTTGGTTCAATGCAACAGTTAAATATGCAATCTTCCTTATGTCTCTCTCTCTTTCTCTCTCTCTCTCTCTCTCTCTCTCTCTTCTTATTTAGTAAAATAAAAAAGTATTTTAGACTTGAACATGATAAATACTATGGGGTTAATTTACTAAAGGCAAATACACTATGCATTTTGCTCCAGAGCTTAGTAAATGAAGGAGAGCTCAGCTGACTTCCATCACCCAATCATGTGCAAGAAAAATTGCTGTTTTTTCTTTTTTTCTTTTCCTTATATGTGATTGCAACGTGAAGCTTTACCTCATTTACTAAGCATTGGAGCAACTGCACTTTGCAAAGTGAACAGCCTATTGCCTTTGGTAAATCAACCCCTATATAACTATCTATATTTATTTATTTATTACAGGAATGTGTACAGTGCCAACAATTTATGGAGCACTTTAACACCTTCCCGACCAGCTCCGTAAATAGGCGGCGGTCGGGTTTGAGCGGCTGTACCGGGACATAGCCTGGGCCGCAGGCTATATCCCGGTATCATTTTTTAGAGCGGACGGTCGGCTATCCAGGGGTAATGACCGATCCGGCTCGGGAGCCGCTCGGTCGTTACCCCAGGAGGTGGGAGGGGACGCCCCCCCCTCCCGCCGCCTTCCGCCACTCTTCTCCGGCCTCCCGTCCCACCGGACGGCTGGAAGGAGACCTGATCAAAGCCGTAATCTGCTCCGATCGGGTCTCCTTCGGCAAATTCCGGAAGCGACGTCACAACGTCACTTCCGGTTTACACGGCGGCTAACAGCGCCAAATTTAAAAAAACGACAGTATTTAGAATCGCCGTTTTTGGTGATCTGAATACTGTGAAGTGTAAAGGAGGGATGGGGGGTCTTTTAGACCCCCCCGGCCCTCCAAAAAGAGTTCCTGTCACCACCTATTACTATCACAAGGGATGTTTACATTCCTTGTGATAGCAATAAAAGTGATCAGATTTTTTTTTTTTTTTTTAAAGGAACAGTGCTAAAAATAAATAAATAAATGAAATTTACAATGCGGCTCATTTATCTATGGTATGTACTGGACCAACTTTTAACGCGTGTGAGTGCCTTACCGCTGTTTCAGGCCATAAATTTTTCAAGGTATCCGCTGCGAAATTTTTTAAAATTGCCAATGGTCCAATCTCAATGTCTCCTCCAGAAAACGATCTTAATAAGGAGTGTGAGACCGCTAGCGCCGCTATGGAGTGTACACACCAAACTTGTGGCAAAAGTATACACCCACGCTGAATGCATACGCAAAAGAAACGACGCGCTCGAGCGCCCCTGCCACCGCTAAATTTAGAAAAAAAAAAAAAAAAAAAATTAAAGTAAATAAATAAATAAAAATCGTGACAAGGAAATTTTTTTTTTTTTTTTTAGACTAGT
>BLSH010263576.1:503729-519679 GCA_018402905.1 Glandirana rugosa
GTTGGTACAAGAGTTACTAAGGTTTTTGAGTAATTATAGTTTCGTGCACGCAATGTTGATGGTGAACAGATCAAAACACTGACAGAATCCATGGATGGCAGGCTTTTGAGTGTCCTTGCAAAGAAAGGTGGCTATATTGGTCACTGATTTGTTTTTGTTTTGTTTTTGAATGTCAGAAATGTATATTTGTGAATTTTGAGATGTTATATTGGTTTCACTGCTGAAAATAAATAATTGAAATGGGTATATATTTGTTTTTTGTTAAGTTGCCTAATAATTATGCACAGTAATAGTCACCTGCACACACAGATATCCTCCTAAAATAGTTACAACTAAAAACAAACTAAAAACTACTTCCAAAAATATTCAGCTTTGATATTAATGAGTTTTTGGAATCATTGAGAACATGGTTGTTGTTCAATAATAAAATTATTCCTCAAAAATACAACTTGCCTAATAATTCTGCACTCCCTGTAGTGTCTTATATCAGTCAAAGGAAAAATGTCCCAAGGGCCAGATAAAGGCAAGCAAAGGGCCACATCTGGCCCCCGGGCCACAGTATGAAGACCCCTGGTCTAGCTGATCCCCCTGTGCTAACTGATACATAGGCTCATGTTGAATGTCGACAACTACTTAAACTATTGTCTGGTACTCCAATGATTAATGCTACATTAACTATGAATATTTTCTGATGTGCAACCACTTCCTGTACGTTTGATATTGTGTAATGTTCTACTTCTTTCAATAACATTTATTTGAAAAAAATAATTTATAGAAATCATTAAAAATTATAAACCATAAGTTTAAAAATGTAAAGGTAAAAAAAGAAATGATGAAATGGATTAAAAACTTGAATTGCAATGAATGGAATCATGTAGTCCACTTACCTTAGTGGCCGCCCAGTCCATCCATCCTTCTGCACATGGGTTAATGTTAATAAGCACCAGGCCCTCCACCATGCTGGGGTGGTTTAGCTAGAAGAGAAAGAGTTCATTGTTCAGAGCACAATTCAGTCATTTTCCACTGATATGACACCAATGTGCTGTCACCCCGATGGCAGCCAATTCCTATTCCCACGGCAATTCACTGTGAATTTAGGCGAGGAGATAAATCTCTTTAATGCTGAGCGTGTAATCTACGGTAATCAGAACTCTATAATCTGGGCAATGAACACTGTTTTAAGGTTCAATTCCGAGCAAAATACACGAAGACGCATTTATAGTTTAGGCATTTCTTCAAAAGTTTTATTTATTTTTTTTAATTCAGTTGGTGTGATCAGTCTCTTGTTATAATGAGGTGCCACCATCTGAAAGCCAAAATCTGACTTACAGTGGAAGTGCTCTCTGCGTCAGTATGGTGATGTTCTCTACTTGTTTAAAGCGGAGTTCCACCCATTTTCTCAACATTCTCTGTATTGCATCCCCTTAGCTCACCCTTTTCACAATGTCATTTTTTTTCCTCTGCTTAGAAATACCTTTTTTTTTCTTTCATTTCTTCTTTACTTCCACCCGTCCCTGCCTACGTCACTAGGCGATTTGCAAGGGTTCCTGTAATAGTGGCGCATATATCTCAGGAGTCCTTGCGATTCGCCTACTGCCGAAATCTCGCATTGGCGTCAGTGGATACAAAAATAGCCCTCAGCACTGGCATTTTTAGATCTAATAAGCATTGGTGTTAGTGGATGCATATAATGTAATGCACCTCAAAACACTAAAGTTTTGATACTGCTGCACTTTTGTAACATACTGCAATGCACAATGAAGAGGAAGTTGGAGTCACCTTTATTGTCAGTGGACACAATAAACCCATCTAGCATTGGTATTAGGAAATGCAATAGTAACCCCCAACATTAGTGCCAGTGGAAGCAATAACCCCAGCATTGGTGTCAATGGAAGCAATAACTCCAGCATTGGTGTCAGTGGAAGCAATAACTCCAGCATTGGTGTCAGTGGAAGCAATAACTCCAGCATTGGTGTCAGTGGAAGCAATAACTCCAGCATTGGTGTCAGTGGATGCAACCATAAGCCCCAGCATTGGTGTCAGTGGATGCAATAATAACCCTCAGCATTTCGTCATTAGATACAATAATAACCTTCAGCATTGGTGTCAGTGGAAGCAATAACAACCCTCAGCATTTTGTCATTAGATACAATAATAACCCCTAGCATTGGTGTCAGTGGAAGCAATAAAAACCCCTAGCATTGGTGTCAGTGGAAGCAATAATAACCCCTAGCATTGTTGTCAGTGAAAGCAATAATAGCCCCTAGCATTAGTGTCAGTGGATGCAATAATAACCCTCGGCATAAATCACAGCATTGGTGTCAGTGGATGGAATAATAACCCCTAGCATTGATGTCTTTACTTCCACCCGTCCCTGTCTACGTCACTAGACTATTTGCAAGGGCTCCTGGGATAGCGGTGCATGTATTCCAGAGGTCCTTGCAATTCGCCCACTGCCGAAATCTTGTGTGGCACCCTGTTAGGTAAAGGGGGGGAGCCACGCAGAGGCATTTCTGCGCATGCACAAGATCAGGAGGTGCATGCTGGGTAGCCAGCTGCACAGAAATCCAGGAAATGAAAACAGGAGGGCTGTTCCCACAATTAAAATGGAACCTGCCTGCTTCCGAGATCAGTGAGTAACAAACAATTTTTCAAGAAAGTAAAAGCGCAAAAAATATGACATGTTAGAAATGTTCATTTACAGGTTTTGAAAATTACAGAGCATGTCAAAAAAAGAAATGTTTTGGGGACTGGAACTCCGTTTTAAGAGCAGGTAGGAGGCAGGGGGCAAGGACACCAAGACTGCAGAATTGCAGGCTCCAGAGATTGTTGTCACCCAATGGTCACACCCCCACTGTTGTAGTCACGCTCTGGTTGAATGGGGGCCTGTAGTCACTAGTAAGTAATTATTAGACTAGATTAGGGATAGGTCAGTGGGATGGGAGGGCAAGGGTTCGGGTCAGTTTTACATTTAAAATACGTACAAAAAGAGAAGATTACTTACAGCGAATCTTGTGAGGATATAGGCTCCAGCTCCAATTCCCATTCCAATCACACTTCTTAGACTATAGGGACAAAAAAGAGCAAAAAAAAAACATCACTTTGTGATATGACCTGAGGATACAACTGCCTCAATGCTGCATGTCCAGCAGGGGGCACTGTACAGTCACAACAGACTACATAAGCAGACAACTTATACATAGGAATTGGGTAGACCAGTAATAGAGGACCTCAAGTGCAGCCCTTGACACTTCCAGGGGGCCACACAATGGCAGCATGCTTTGTTGCATTATGGTGAAACAAATCAAGTTAGGAAGCCCATTCAAAATGCATATACTGTAATGCACCTCAAAGCCCTAAAGTTATGATATTGCTGCATTTTTTGCAACATACTGCAATGAAGAGGAAATTGGAGTCATCATTGGTGTGGCTGCAATAACCCTTCCCCCAGCATTATTGTTAGTGAATTTAATGAAGAACCACCAACATTAGTGTCAGTGAAAGCAATAGCAACCCTCAGCATTGATGTCAGTGCATGCAATAATAACCCCCAACAGTGGATTCAGTGGATACAAAAATAACCCTCAGCACTGGTGTCAGTGGGAGCAATAATAACCATCAGCACTGGCATTTTTAGATGCAATAAGCATTGGTGTTAGTGGATGCATATACTGCAATGCACCTCAAAGCATTAAAGTTTTGATACTGCTGCACTTTTGCAGCATACTGCAATGCACAATGAAGAGGAAGTTGGACTCAATAAACCCATCTAGCATTTGTATTAGAGAATGCAATAGTAACCCCCAACATTAGTGCCAGTGGAAGCAATAACCCCAGAATTGGTGTCAGTGGATGCAAGAATAAGCCCCAGCATTGGTGTCAGTGGATGCAACAGTAAGCCGCAGCATTGGTGTCAGTTTATGCAATAATAACCCTCAGCAATTCGTCATTAGATACAATAATAACCTTCAGCATTGGTGTCAGTGGAAGCAATAATAGCCCCTAGCATTGGTGTCAGTGGATGAAATAATAACCCCTAGCATTGGTGTCAGTGGATGCAATAATAACCCTCGGCATAAACCTCAGCATTGGTGTCAGTGGATGAAATAACAACCCCTAGCATTGATGTCAGTGAATGCAAAAATAACCCTCAGCATTAGCATCAGTGGATGCAGTAATAACGCTCAGCATTGGCATCAGTGGATGCAACAGCCCCCGACATTAGTGTCTGTCAATAGAAACAATAATAACCCCAGCACGGGCATCAGTGGATGCAATAATAATCCCTGGCATTGGTGTCAGTGGATGCAATAATAACAATCAGCATTGTTGTCAGTAGATGCAATAGCAACTCTCAGCAATGGCATCAGTGGATGCAATAAAAACCCTCAGCATTAGTGTCAGTGGATGAAATAATAGCCCTCAGCATTGGTGTCAGTGGATGCAATAATAACTCCAGTATTGATGTCAGTGGATTCAATAACAGTCATCTGTGGCTGCAATAATAACCCCCAGAATTGGTTTCAGTGGATGCAATATTAATCCTCAGTACTTGCATTAGTGGATGCAGTAATAACCCCCAGCATTAGCATTAATGGTAGCAATAATTACCCAGCATTGGAGCCAGTGGATGTAATAATAATCCTCAGCACTGGCATCAGTGGATGCAGTAATAACCCCAGCATTGGCGTCAGTGGATGCAATAATAACCCCCAGCATGGTCATCAATAGATGCAATAATAACCCCAAGCATTGGTATCATTTGACACAGAAACAACCCCAACACTGGTGTCAGTGAACACAATAACCTCCATTAGTGGCAGTGGCATTGATGTTAACACCCCTCCTCTGCACTGGTGCTCAGTGGCAGTGCCATTTATTCTCTCCCCACTGGTGGTGAGTGGTGGTGCTTTTAACCACACCCATCTTCCCTGTTGGTGGTCAGTGCAGTAGCAGTAGTTATCTAAATGGACTCTTAATGATGTTTTAATTAATACAGAGCTCCATTCATTTACTACTTTTATATCTGCCTAGTGTTCAGCTTTAAATGAGTATGCATTGCTAAATTTTAATCCTCCTTTAATTGGTTAACTATTTAAGGCTAGGTTCACACTTGATCTTCTCAAGTGTTCTTGGAGCATTGTTTTTATGCCTTTTTTAGCTGTTCGTTAACTTGAGCGTTTTTGTTTTAGCCAATGGATAGCTGGTTACTAGAAGAAACAATAAAAAATTGGGAAAGGCAAGAAAGAAAAAACAAGTCTTATCTTCCATTCTTAGGTGATTTTCAGGCACTTCCATTGAAGACTGCAGGGACCAAAAACAAGTGGCTCCAAAGAAACTTGTGGACATTTTCAAGCTTTGAGTACATAACCTTCAAGCAACTCAGGTGTGAAGGGGCACCATTGAATATAGTGGGAATCTTGATGTTGTGAGCACTGAAGCTCTGTGGGAAGCATGCTTTATGTCACTCAGGTGTGGACTGGACCTAACCAACAATTACTGGAAAACAACATGAACACTGGGGTGGTGCAGTGTTTTGCACCAAGTGCTGCATTGCACAGAGGGTGGCAGGGTTCACAAGGGTTGGCAGTTTGTGATGCAACAAAACAACTATTGCTACGAAGATTTTCAGACAATAAATATGACAGTTACCCAAGCTGCTGTACTACTCCAGGCAACATTTCAGCTAGTTGGTCCATTGATGGGTACACATACCTAGATTGAATAGACAAAGAAAAACATTAATAGCCATATTCACATTGACTTTAATACCTTCTTATTGGAAAAATGCTGTCTTAAAATATAAGGCTTTCCAAGAGTAAAATAGCTCTTCTAATTTAGAAAATGGGAACTGGAGCAAAAGCTGCATTCCTTATCCATCCATCCATCCTCAGTTTCCTTTCCCACTAGGTGGGGTGCTAATCACCCATGGTGTGTGGGAGACATTAGAAAATGGATATTCAAGAACTGCATACCATGTACCAAAGCAGTGAGCAAACAACCAAACATCTTCCATCTCAAGAGGATATTTCCCAGACAGGATAGCCCATGCAGAGCCTATGTGCCCATGTAGTCTCTAGAGCTACCTTTCTCAACTCCCTTGCCCCCAGAGGAACCCGTAAAATTTTCATGTCTTGGGGAACCCCTGCAAAAAACAATTTATTGGTCGTTAGTGGGAAAAATGCCCCTTCCATTGGTGGCCAGCGGTAAGAATGCCCACTTCCAATGGTGGTCAAAATGCTACTATTTTACAGACAGCAAAAAAGATCATTGGTGTCATGAAGCTGACTCTACCGTGTGGTGTTGGACCCAGAAAAAGGTGTCAAATGGGAAGTTAATCAGCCACAGCTCCAGGAACCCCTAGCATTCTCTAAAGGAACCCTAGGGTTCCACAGAACCCTGGTTGAGAATAATTGCTCTAGAGCAAAAAAAGGAAGGCAAGAGGGAATGTAATGTTTTTGAGAGGGTCTATAGGAATAGTGACCCTATTTTCTCATTATTGGATAATTGAGTCTCTGTTCCCTGATTGGTGACTCAATTATTAGAAATGGTGCTAGTTGCTGAAGTTTGAAGGTCATTCTAAAGTCAAAGATATAACATTGCTCTGCTGGTAAAAGATTACTGAATCATGCTATGTGACCTAAAAATGAAGTGCTCATATCTAGAGTTGAGCGAACCCGGACTGTAAAGTTTGGGTCCGTACCGAACTTTGGGGTGTCCGGGACCCGGACCCAAACCCAGACATTTCAAAAAAAGTCTGGGTTCGAGTTTGGGGTTCTGGTATTTGATTCCATGTGTTGAATAGCTGCCAAGGGCAGCCAATCAACAAGTGTTTCACTGGTTTGCCCTTAGAAGCCATCACAGCCATGCCTACTAATGGCATGGCTGTGATTGGCCAGTGCATCATGTGACCCAGCCTCTATATGGAGCTGGAGTCACCGTGCTGCATGTCATATGCTCTCAGGATAGTTTAGGGAGAGGATGCTGCTGGCTCTGTGAGGGACAGATTGCAGATATTATAGAACATCTCATCCTGCATTACTGAACGATCTGATTGTGGACTAGGGAGAGATACTAGTACTGCTGCTTTGAGGAACAGATTGCACACCTCATCCTGCATTAATGAACGATCTGATTGTGGACTAGGGAGAGATACTAGTACTGCTGCTTTGAGGGACAGATTGCAGACCTCATCCTGCTGCACAGAACGATCTGACTGGACTAGGTAGAGTCTGTTGCTTTAAGGGAAAGATTATTGTTCTAAAAATCATCTCCAAGTTCTATAGGGAAAGGTTCCAGCTGTTGCTTTAAGGTGAAGATTATTGTTCTAAAATCATTTCCAAGTTCTATAGGGAATGTTTCTTCCAGCCGCATAGAGAGCCATATTATTGTTCTAAAATCAATGATTTTAGAACAATTATATGGCTCTCTATGCGGCTGGAAGAAACTTTCCCTATAGAACTTGGAGATGATTTTAGAACAAGAATATGGCTCTCTATGCGGCTGGAAGAAACTTTCTCTATAGAACTTGGAGATGATTTTACAACAATAATATGGCTCTCTATGCGGCTAGAAGAAACTTTCTCTATAGAACTTGGAGATGATTTTACAACAATAATATGGCTCTCTATGCGGCTGGAAGAAACTTTCCCTATAGAACTTGGAGATGATTTTACAGCAATAATATGGATCTCTATGCGGCTGGAAGAAACTTTCCCTATAGAACTTGGAGATGATTTTAAATCATCATTTCTTGCACAAAAATAAAAAAAACAGTGTTGGCTACCTCCTCCTCCACCGCCACTTTCACTGCCTCCTCAACCTCCAACTCCACATCCACCTCCATTTTTGATTTTTTTATGTGATTTTAGCTTAAAAATAATTTTAAGTTATTTCCCTATCCCCATTTCTTTGTAGGGCGCTTGTCCGACTCTTACCCCAATTTCCTTCCTTTTGCAGACCTCTAGGACTTGCCAGGACTATGTTACAGTCATTTTTGTGCCTAAAAGTTTGGGTCCCCATTGATTTCAATGGGGTTCGGGGTCCGGGACAAAGTTCGGGTCAAGTCCGGTCCCGAACCCGGACTTTTTCCAGAAGTTCGGCCGAACCTGCAGAACCCGAACTTCCAGAGGTTCGAACAGCTCTACTCATATCCTTTGGGAGCATGGTGCTGGAACTATGCTCCCCCCACAAGACTTTGATGATCAGAACTGTTAAACAGTGCCAGCTATGACTAATATTATTGTGTGAGTTCCTGATCTGAACATCAAGCTTTAACCTATGAGAGGTCTTCAGTGAATGTTCCTAAGCATGCCAAAGAGCAGATTTGCAATACAAAGTGGGAAAAGCAGAGAGAAATGCCTTCTTGGTTCTGGTACCTAGGAAGGAGTTAGAAAGGACTGGATCTCTGAAGGAAAATGCGGGAAATCTCCAAGAATGAGCTTTGTTAAGTCTCAAACAACTCCATTCAGAAAGCACAAGGAGGACCGCCGCTCCAGGTAAGAGATCCACACTGATTATTTCTGATCCAGATACAGGTGCAAGCCCTGGACTGCCAGCCATAGATATCAGGTAAAGGAGAGATGGCCGCACACTGTCTTCACAGAAAATCCTTTATTGGAATGCTTAAATCATGAGACATGACACACCACAGAAGAGCCTAGCCAGAGGTGAGGTGGACTAGTTTCACACACCTGATGTGTGCTTACTCATCACAAGTGTGTGAAACTAGTCCACCTTGCCTCTGGCTAGGCTCTTCTGTGGTGTGTCATGTCTCATGATTTAAGCATTCCAATAACGTATTTTCTGTGAAGACAGTGTGCAGCCATCTCTTCTTTACCAACTCCATTCAGAACCCTCAATTAGATTTTTCTGTATTGTTGAAGACATTGCATAGCTTATCCAAACTGCTTCTTCCATTCTAGATGTCAGGAATATACCGCAGCATTTATAGCCACACAGGTAGCACCAACACCTCGATCCAATCATCTGCTACCTGTGTGGCTATAAAGCTGGGGTATTTTCCTGACACCCATGATAACTGAATATGCGGCTTGGATCTTCAACCTTACAGAATAAGTCCAGTTGAAGGTGACTACCATGACCTGGATCCGGGTTTCTTTACCAGGGTCCCTAGGGTTCCTCCAGAGCTTGCTAGGGGTTCCTTGAGCAATGAGCAATTTATGACTCTTAGATAAGTTCCCAATGACACCATTAATCTTTTTAGCTATCTGTAAGTGGGTAATTCTTCCCAATGACCACAAGTGTAAGGAGCATTCTTCCCATTGACCATCACATTAACGTATTATGAGTAGTAGATATATTGCTTTAGCATGAGACCAGAACATTATTTCAAGGGTTCCTCTGTGTTGAAAAGGTTGAGAAAGACTGACCCGAATAAATGAGAACCATCACAGTCACTTAAAGAACCCACTGAATTCTGAAGGACGTAGCTTCACCACTTGGCTAACTGTATGGTCCCAGAAGCTCGCAGAGTTATAAGATTGGTGTAATCTATGAAGAAGTGTGTAACGTTTCCCCTTTAATTCATAATGGCCCTCAAAGCTCTACAATAAAGTAATCAATCAATCAATCATTTAGGCCTTACAGGCCAGAGGGGTGAATACAAGCACAGAAATAGAAAGATGGAAGAAAGGAAATAAGGAAGAAAGGGAGGGAAGGAAAGAAGCACGCATATCTGTAGCTTTTCATGTGCAATTAAATGCACTGCAGGAAAGAAAGGGATGGAAGAATAAAGGAAGATGGCAAAGAAGGAGGGAAGGAAGAAAGCTCCTTATCATTAGAGTAATGATTTCCTGACAGTCTCCTTCCTAAACTCCCTAATCTTTGTTAAATCTTAATTCCTGTAAGTCTCTGTCAAACTGACAGGTCTAAGTGGTCTGTTAACCTCTCACATCACACAAGGTCAAAGCAGAGATCACATGGAGATGAACTCATCAGTGTCTTACCCTGATGGAAAGGAAGGGGCTCCTTCGTGTTGGCCAGGAGCATCCACATGACATACGGAGAAGTGCTGTGTGATTTCATGCATGTCCTCACAGCTGAACAGAGGGTTAAAGCAGCTTTTATCTGTAAAGCCAATAGACTGTGTCAAGGTTCCAATCATTAAAGGACTTAGATACTTACATTTACATTACACTGCAATATTTTACTTAGTGGCTCTCACTACTGAACCACAGAATGGTTTTAACAGAGCATTTCTTCTTTGTCAGTGCTGACGTATGGGTGCACAGTGGGGTTTGGCCATCATGTGAACCTGTTACCTCTCAGGAATACACTACTCAGTAACCTACAGTACTCAGTAATCTTATCTCTTAGTAATACACTGTATTGTCAAAAGCATTGGGACACCTGCGTTTACACACACATGAACTTTAATGGTACCCCAGTCTTAGTCTGTAGGATTCAATATTGAGTTGGCCCACTCTCTGCAGCTATCTACAATGGCTTCTGGGAAGGCTGTCCACAAGGTTTAGGAGTGTCTATGGGAATGTTTGACCATTCTTCTAGAAGGGCATTTGTGAGGCCGGGCACTGATGTTGGACGAAGAAGGCCTGGCTCGCTGTCTCCACTATAATTCATCCCAAAGGTGTTCTATGGGGTTGAGGTCAGGACGCTGTGCAAGCCAGTCAAGTTCCTCCACCCCAAACTCGCTCATCCATGTATTTATGGACCTTGTTTTGTGCACTGGTGAGCAGTCATGTTGGAACAGGAAGGGACCATCCCCAAACTGTTCCTATAAGGTTGGGAGCATGAAATTGTCCAAAAGGTCTTGGTATGCTGATGCCTTAAGAGTTCCCTTCACGGGAACTAAGGAGCCAAGCCCAACCCCTGGAAAACAACCCCCACATCATAATCCCCCCTCCACTAAATGATTTGGAGCAGTGCACAAAGCAAGGTTCATAAAGACATGGATGAGTAAGTTTGGGGTGGAGGAACTTGATTGGCCTGCAACCCAATAGAACACCTTTGGGATGAATTGGAGCGGAGACTGCGAGCCAGGCCTCCTCATCCAATGTCAGTGTCTGACTTCACAAATGCACTCTGGAAGAATGGTCAAACATTCCCATAGACACACTCCTAAACCTTGGGGGCAGCGTTCCCCAAAGAGCTGAAGCTGTTATAGCGGCAAAGGGTGGGCCAACTTAATATTGAACCCAACGGACTGACTGGGATGCCATTAAAGTTCATGTCTGTGTAAAGGCAGGTGTCCCAATACTTTTGACAATATAGTGTAGGTACTACATCAAGGTGAAAGTTCTGGGAGCACAGTTGGGGATAGCACCGTCACAGAAGCCCCGCTGCGGTGTACAGAGAAACCCACCAGATTGGCTCCAGCTGCACCATTAAAGCACCTTACGGATTCATTTGAGCACTTTTGAAGCACTAAGTCACCTGTTGGAAATAAGTGGGACTGCTCCAAGAGATATTCTATTGTATTAAATTGAGCAATATATGGACCTGTACATGAGATTGCATATGAGATGTACTGTGATACTATTGAGTTGCACTTTATGATGCACTGAGTCAGTTAGATAGTTTTAATTTTTTGAGCATAATATATATCTGTTTATGATAAGTCTATGACACTGAGACACCTGTTGACATTTATTTGTTTTCATGTATTTATGCACTGAGTCACTTTAATTAATACCCAATACGTTTTTTACCATTTATTGATATTATATATGATTGTTTATAATTTCTGATTGGAAGAAGCCATTTTTGTTATACTGATTGCGCAATACCCTGCTCTATATTCATAGTGTAGGTACTGTTATTCACTTTTATTCACTCCTTGTCAGGGAAGAAATGCACAGCTCCCCAGTCTTCTTCAAAAACTGTAACTCTTTCGGGACCAAGGCCCTCTATTCTACTTTCCTCCTCATTTGTACCACTTTTTGATTTGATGTATAGAGCACTATAACAAAATGATCACGTATATATACTTGATCCAGCATTTCCGGGTAAGGGGCTCGCGCGTGCGCGCTCGCTGCCCGGGCTGTGCTGTCAATTTCTACAGCACAAGCCGAGCGCGACGAGACAAGCAGGTCCCGACCAAAGATATATGACCAGGACCTGCTGATCGAATGACAGAAGAGAGCCCTGTGTAGTTTACCTCTACGGAGAGCAGCGATGTGGCTGCCCTTTTCTCCCTGTAAAGCAAAAACAGTCACTTCGTTTTGTAAAGAAGCACACTTCACACTTGTTAGGCACACAGTTAACCTTTGATTGCCTATAGACGTTTAACCCCTTCCCAGCCAGTGTTATTAGTACAGTGACAGTGTATAGTATTAGCACTGATCACTGTATTAGGCTTGATTCACACTAATGCATTTTTTAAGCATTTTGCAGAAATGCAGGGAATTTTTTTAACATGGGTTCCTATGGAACATGTTCACATCAATGCATTTTTGTGCCTCTGCTTTTTTGGAAAGGGTCAGGGACTTTTTTCCCACAAAAAGCAGTGTTTTGCATGTAATAGACTTCAATGGGCATGCAAGAAAAACGTGTTTTGTGTTTTAAATCTGCCTAGCAACAAACTTTCCCCGCCCCCAAAAAAAATGTAAACAAAAATTAAAAATAAAAAATGCAAATCGCGGCAAAATCTCTGTAAAAACGCATCAAAATTACAGTAAAAAAATGCAGAAAGCACAGAAAAAAAAAAAAGATGAAAAGCAAAATGCATTGATGTGAATTGAGCCTTAACGGTCCGATGGTTGGTCAACAATGGTCGTCCAACAACCTGTTGACTGATAATCTGATAGTATGTACGCACGATTCTACAGCCGATTTCCAATCGTCATCCATCAGAAGTTGGACGACGAGACTAGAAAACTTGTGTTGGCCAACAAGGAGTTGACTGATTGTTGGCTCGTGTGTGGAGTTGACCAACCAAAAGTTTGAAGGGCGAACACGCATGCTCTGAATCCAGGAAGTGTTCGGTCGTGTAACCTGTGTTCCTAATTCACAAATCACATTCCCCTGAACTTCCCCATTATACGTTCAGAACACCCCACTACGTTCGGCTTTGTTGGCCGATTACTTGATTCACGTTAGTACTCTAGACCAAACCGCCGTCACCCAATTTGGGAAAAAGTTGGACGTTTGGTTGACCAACCATTGACTCGTGTGTACAAGGCTTTAGTGTCACTGGTGATGTCACTTAGTGTCAGTTAGTGTCAGATTGTCCAATGCACTATCACAGTTCCATTATAAGTCGCTGATCACCCCCATTTAAGTATACAAAAAATAAATAAATAAAAATTCCACTATATATCCCATAGTTTGTAGACACTATAACT
Source organism: Glandirana rugosa (assembly GCA_018402905.1). Lineage (NCBI taxonomy): Eukaryota > Metazoa > Chordata > Amphibia > Anura > Ranidae > Glandirana > Glandirana rugosa. The sequence goes on from BLSH010263576.1 coordinate 517,055, forward strand.
TTCATGCAAACCAATCAATCTACACTTATCTGGATTTTGTTTTAACAAAGACATGTAGCAGAATACATTTTGGCCTACATTTATGAAGAAATGGTTTAAATGTTTTTTATAGGATTTGTTTAATAGCAGAAAGTAAAAAAATATTGTTTTTTTTTTAAATTTTTGGTCTTTTTTTCGTTTATATAATAAAAAAAACCCAGTGGTGATCAAATACGACCAAAACAAAGCTCTATTTGTGTGAAAAAATGATATCAATTTTGTTTGGGTACAGCACTGCATGTAAATTATACAACAAGCTGCTGCTCACCTGCTGTGTCAGGTATCCATGTCTGCCATGCAATGGAAAGCTCCTATCAGCTCCAACACATGTAAATGAAAGAATATAGTCAGCACCCGCTGTAGGTCTTGCGATACTTTATTTACTTGAGGGAATACAACATACAACCCTCTAGGCCAGGGATATGCAGTTAGCGGACCTCCAGATGTTGCAAAACTACAAATCCCATGAGGCATAGCAAGACTCTGACAGCTCCAAGCATGACACCCAGAGGCAGAGGCATGATGGGACTTGTAGTTTTGCAACAGCTGCAGGTCCGCTAATTGCATATCCCTGCTCTAGGCTAACGCATATAGACCCTCAGTGGGTCATAAGGCCCGTACACACGTTCTGATTGTTGGCCAACAACGGTCGTCCAACAGCCTGTTGGCCGATAATCCAATTGTGTGTACGCACGATTCTACAGCCGATTTCCAATTATCGTCCAACAGAAGTTGGACGACGAGGCTAGAAAACATGTGTTGGCCAACTAGGAGTTGGCCGATTGTTGGCTCGTGTGTACAGAAGTTGGGCCAACAAAAAGTTGGAAGTGCAAACACGCATGCTCGGAATCCAGGAAGTGTTCGGTCGTGTAAACCTGCGTTCCTAATTCACAAATCACATTCACCTAAACTTCCTCTTTGTACGCTCATAACACGTCACTACGTTCGGCTTTGTTGGCCGATTACTTGACTCATGTCAGTAAGCTGGACACAACCGCCAACAGAAATTTGGTCAAAAGTTGGAAGTTCAGTTGGCCAACAATCTGCGCATGTGTACGAAGCTATAGTCATAGCCTGAGGGTCAATGCGCATGAGCCTGTAGGATTGTATGTTGTATTCCCTCAAGTAAATAAAGTATCGCAAGAGCTACAGCGGGTGCCGGCTATATTCTTTCATGGATATAAGCGAGTCTCAGACTTGAGCGCTGTTATGATAGAGACTAATGCTCAAAGATAGTAACTAAATACACTAATGAGTTAATTGGCTAGGCTGAGAACAGCAACAACTATTAAATGGGTCAACTCCCAGTAAAAACGTATAAAGTGCAAAACAATAGTGCGCTTATTCACGAATAAAACTGCTTCATGATATTGAATACAACAGGTGTATATATAGGAAATATGCAATGTGCAAAACTTTTAGACAAAATGGATCTGTGCTCAAAATACATAAGTCCATCAGCAATATATGTGTTTATTCTTAATTTTGTAAAGAAATGCAATCAAAAAATAGTCCAAAAATAATCAAAAATACTTTGAAATAATAATTCTCTCAACATTGGTGATTTCTGTGTACCACCTCCACCATTCACCTCTGTTTGAAATGGCCGCTCACCTCAAATAAAGACCCGCCAGAGCCAATATATACGCCTTGTGTGGATGGGTCTTTTTAAATGGGTTATCCAGGTGCATTGACCCAATGAATCGCCGCGTCACCATGGTTACCATAAACAATGGAGCTCCCTAAAATCCCGTCGCTCGACACTTGGCTCTAGATTTCCTTTGAAAAAGCCACGTGACATGTGACGCAACGCGTCAGGGAGGAGCTTGGTGACGTCACTCCCTGTAGTCTGAACACAAGCTTGTGAACGGCGAGGAGGCGAGGAGCAGTGCTTATGTTGGTTGTAAAGATTTACATGATGTGCTATTAATTAAGATGTGGAAAATGTGAATTTACAACTAGAAGTTTTTTGAACAAATTGTGGTTTTTAAGCGTTATCGTGTTATCAATCTGTTTCTATGCTATTGCGGAGCGGATTAGGAGATCTGGAACAGCGGAATACCATTACTGAGAGCTGTGCTGGCTGGATGATCCATCCTTATAAAGGTCTATACCTGCAAGGCTTCACGGTGTTTAACCACTTCAGCCCCGGAAGAATTTTGCACTTTAGGACCAGAGCACTTTTTGCAATTCGGCGCTGCGTCGCTTTAACTGACAATTGCTCGGTCGTGCGACGTTGTACCCAAACAAAATTTGCGTCCTTTTTTCCCTTCGGAACGTCCATATCTGGAAATATTCCTACCTAGTAGGTCGGTCGTGTCGAGAGTCATTACCATAAGGCGACAAGGTCTAGAGGATTAGGCGAGGCGTTATCGTATCTTTGTCTAACTATTGTGCTATTGCGAATTTTTGGTGTTAAACAAGTTTTTTGAAGATCAACATTTAAGTGTAAAAGGTGTAGAATTAATTATCGTGTAGTACATTTAGAAATGTTGGTTGTATTCGTGACGAGGAGCGGAGGAGCGGCAAGTGTTCGAACACAAGTCTGATGTCCCTCACTGCAGTGGTTCGAGGAGGGACTGCGCA
>BLSH010263576.1:519689-535692 GCA_018402905.1 Glandirana rugosa
ATGACATTTATTCAGCGATCAGAAATTTAAATGTCCACTGATTACTGTATAAATGTCATTGGCAGTGAAGGGGTTAACCTGGGGGGGGGAGCTAGGGGTTAATCGTGTTCTCTGGGAGTGTTCTTACTGTGGGGGGGTTGGGCTAACATGGGCATGAGAGATCTAACTGATCCCAGTGACAGGGATCAGTAGATCTCTCATGCCCCACTGACAGGGCGGGGAACCGCCGTGTTTACATCGGCGGTTCCCCGTTCTTTTCCCTGTAGCCGCTCATCGCGGCTCGCCGGCGGACATCGGGTCCGCCCGAGCCGCGGGCACACTCCCCAGGAGTGCGGCGGGTGCGCGCGTGCGCGCCCCCTGGTGGCCAAATGCGAATCACCGCTTATTTACGGCGATTCGCGCAGGGCTCCCCGACTGCTGCCGTGAAAAGACGGCGCGCGGTCGGGAACCAGTTAAGGCTGCATTCACACGTTTTTAGGCAGAAAGACACGCCTTTTTTACTGCGACTTTTACCACGATTTTGCGCGAATTTGTACAGGTCAAAAGGTCACCAATGTAAAAAGTAGAAAAGCGCCCAAATCAAGCTACAAAAATACCTCCAGAACTTTTTTGAGCTTCAGGCGTTTGGCTTCAGGTGTTTTGGAGTGGAGATGTGAACCGTCTCCATAGAGAATCATTGATGTTTTCCCTTCAAGCGGTTTGTAGCTTCAGGCTTCAAGCTACAAAACGCTCAGGTGTGAGTGGAGCCTAAAGGAGATCTTGACCGGTTGATACTCCGGCGCACTTATTCCGTGTCCAGACCCTCACTATTCTGTGTAAGTTGATTGACCCTACTACATCATAGATTGTTTCGCGCTCCATTCTTTTTCCCTCCTCTCCCTCTAGATATACACCCATTTTTATAACTCTAACCCCCAATATCACACATCAGCTCCTGAGGAGTGGCGGGGCCACGAAACGCGTAGAGCTACAGACGCCTGCCTTGTCTATATTTCAACACTGTTACACAGGTTCCAATGGATTGTGCCAATTAACCCTATCATGCTTTGTATTTTGTGGAGATATGTATAGGCAGGTTTTGGCTCATTACTGTGTATATATTATGAATTATGAGACTATTATAATATTCCAATACCTTGTGATCTGTTTTATCTATTATATATGAAATGGCAAAATAAAGATATATTTTTTATATAACTTTTTCTTATATTTATTACTGTTTGTTATGTATCATGCTTACATGCAATATAAATTTAGTTCATAAAATATCTGCCAGACATGCCTATAATATAAGTACCTCCCTGGGTGCTAGCTTCATATAAAGTCCAACATTTTTCTGCTTGTCTTTAACGGAGTTCTTAAGCAGCTGGAGGATCATCACTTGAGGCTGGGCTGTGCTGTTTGGATGACCCACTTAAAAAGACCCATACACACTAGGCGTATATTGACCCTGGCGGGTCTTTATTTGAGGGGAATGGTGGAGGTGCCACACAGAAATCACCACTGTTGAGAGGATTATTATTTCAAAATATTTTTGATATTTTTTGGCCTATTTTTTGAGTGCATTTCTTCATAAAATTAAGAAGAAACACGTATATTGCTGTCTGATGAATGATGTTTTTTGAGCACAGATGCATTTTGTCTGAAAGTTTTGCACACTATTGTTTTGCACTTTATATTCTTTCATTACCGTGCAATTACCAGTTACAGAATACTGTATATTACCCCAACATTTCATATTCCTGATACATGGCTGCTATACCATGTACTTGTATGAGAAAGTATCCTGTTCTTTTCGTATTGTTTCCTTTGCATGAAATCACTGGTGTTCCTGCCAGTCCCTCTGCTTTCTTTCTAAAAACTGACCACACTAGGTATAAGACCACATTGTGGTCAGTCCTCTAGCTATGCTGGGAACTCTGTGTGCTCTCCTCCAATGATCAGACTTGTCCCGACACGCCTCCCTTCCATGCACAGGCATTCACTGGGAAGCTCAGTGTGCTGCTGTTTCTCTTCCTCTAGCTCTTATGCAACTGAAAACAGAGGGTATGCAATCACTTACTTAGGGAAAAAATGTGTTTATAATGTTTTTTTAATATCTATACACAAATGATTTGCCTGTCATTTCCCAATTAGTGGTATCAATCAAAGCTGACTTACGGTTTAGTCCGATGTCATGGTATGTCAGTATAACGGGTCTGTTCTGTTTTGGTGTCCCACACATAGTGACGTGGACGATCCCATGAGCTGTCTCGATATCATGTTCCTGGGAACAATTAAAAAAGGACATGAAAATAAACAATCTAGTCAAATCAATTCTTCAATACAAAGCACATAGCAAAATTATTCAAAGTTTAAACTGTGTTAATAATATTATACATTCACATTAATAAACTATTGCCAACTCCAGTATGATCCTTGGTATGGTGTTTGGTTATGGTTGTTGGTTATTGTCTTTGGTATGGTCCTTTATTTGGTCTTTGGTTATGGTCCTTGGGTATGGTTTTTGGTTATGGTCCTTGGTTATGTTCTTTGATATGATTGTTGATTATGGTCTTTGGTATGGTCTTTGGTCATGGTCCTCAGTTATGGTCTTTGTTTATGGTCTGTGGTTTTGGTCCTTGGTTATGGTCTGTGGTTATGTCCTTGGTTATGGTCTTTGGTTATGGTCCTCGGTTATGGTCCTTGGTTATGGTCTTTGGTTATGGTCCATGGTTATAGTCCTTGGTTATGGTCTTTGGTATGGTTGTTGATTATGGTCTTTGGTTATGGTCTTTGGTGTGGTGCTTGGTTATGGTCTTTGGTATGGTCCTTGGTATTGTACCTGTATACTCACTACTGCTATGAGATAACCTTTCTTAGTAGTAGTTTGAAATTTGTGTTCAATGTAGTGCAACTGAAATACTGTACATACAAACATTTAAAGGAAACCTTTAATTAATAAAAAATGGAGACAGTACTGTCTTCTCCTAGAAATACTGCTTGCCTTGCTTTATCTTGACAACCTCCCTTCAGTACTTTTTTATGCGATTGACCTGTTTTTACTGCCTATTTGTCACATGTGTGAACTCAACCTAACCTAGCCTGATTGTGTCAGGGCTGAGGGCTCTTGGGAAGAACATGAGGCAGGGGGCTATGATGTATATGGGAAGCTAAGTACACCACCCAGCCAGCTTCAGCCACCAGCCATGATCTGCCTACATTGCATAGATAAGCACAGAGTGGTGATGTCATAAGGTATATAATGCAAATGGAAGATTTTGTTTAAAAATATCATTAGCAAGTTGACAAGGGGAGAAAGGAGAATTATATAAGCAGATCAAAGTGAAATCCTGCAGAAAACAGTACATAATGAATATGAGCACCACAAATGTAAGCATCTATAATGTGGATACTTCTTAAGACCTTGTATAGAAGGGGTTGTATTCCTGAAATTAGAATTTGGTTGTGTCATATTGCTGATTTAATGGCATCAGGACCGCTGATGGGGGGCACCAGTCCTCCTGTAGGGGGCCCAGGCTGCCACCTCATCCCTTTAAAACTGAACACATATTAATTAAACAGGTTCTGTGGCTGATTAAGGTGGTAATTAAACTTACTGGGTGCCTTATTGGCATTAAATTAGCCACAGAACCTGTGTAATTCATATGTGTTCGGTTTTAAAGGGATGAGATGGCAGCTCTGGCACACAGGGGCCGAACAGCCGCGCAGTCAGACAGAGGAGCAATTACAGGATGCTTTTCCCTGCAGCAGCTAAAAAACAGTTTCTCCCCTTCCCGCCGGCCTTGAGCTGCTGCAGGGAGAGACACAAACACACAAACACAGCCCCCCCCCCCCGCGCGGAAGCTGACGGCTTCTCTGTCCCATAACAAAAAATAACAAATTGTAAAAAAAAATGTTTAAAGTAACGGAAAGTTTAAATAATTTTAAAACATTTAAACATTTTTTTTTAACTTATAACATTTTTTTTCAAAAATTGTAAAAAAAAAAAAATATTTAAAAAAAGGGCTAATTCACACAGCTTCTCTGTTATCTTTGCATACGCTAAGAATGATTTTAGTATATTTTTTGTGAAAATGTTGTTTTGATTTACTCGAGGGGGGCCCTGCCAGGAAAGCTGTACGGGGCCCCGTCATTTCTAACAGCATTCCTGAATAGCATGCAGTGCTTAGCATAGTTCCTGAAGCCCCCCAACCAGAACTACTTGTATCATTGCAGGGTGATGCATTGATAGGGGTTATGTAGTCTAGTCAAGAGGTTGTGTCCGATAAAGAGCCCTTTGATTTCATGAATAATACAAGGCAGAAAAATGCTTTGTACTGAAGTTTCTATGGTAATATGGATTAAATGTCACCAGGATGAAGAGTCACTAAACATCTGCAAGTTCCAGGCTGCAAATTCAGAAGTGAGAACCACTGAGTACATTATGTAACAACTGGCCAGCTCAGTGTTTAAATGCTAAGTTACATCTCATACAGATCCTAGTTCATCCCCTGACAATGCTTTCCTCTGCTGTTCTCTCCAGAAGGACAGAGCCATCTTTGTTCAGGCATCATCCCCATCTACTTCCTGCACTCAGATGACGGCTCAGAGATGACACAGTCATGTAAATCCTGGCTCTAGGCTGTGCACAAATGTCTGATGCAGATCAGCCTTTCACCTTGTGACTTACTACAAAGTTACAATGTTGCAGTCTAATCACTGGGGGAGAGGAGACTGAGGATATGCTTCCTCCTGGCTGCAGCAAACTAATGACATAATCTCAGCTTAGGCAAAGTCATTGGGGTGGAGCTTTGGTGCTGCTATTTAATGATGAAAGGCGGAGCTTTAAATGAAAGAGGTTACTGTTGGTGTATATTGTGACATGTAGGAATCATGTATGTTTGTAAACGTAATGAACAATCCACTTTAAGTAATTAACTATCTAGCTGTCGTTACTTTCTACTGGCTCCATGCTGATGTGGGTGCCAGCATCCAAGATATACATCCAGGGATCATGATAATCGGTGAAATGCGGAGACTCTAGACAGCCCAATGTGTGATAAAAGTGGAAAATGGCTTCAGCCTCAGCTGCTCCAAAGCCGCACTGGTTGACGCATTTCGCCCCACCCCGGGGCTTAGTCATAGAGGTCTGTTAGAAATTGTATGGCCTCCCTGATAGGGCCCCCCAATCCCCAGGGTGCAGTGGAACAACAGCACTGACTTTATCTGACTACACCCCAAAAATGAAAAAAAAAGTCCCTCCTCTGCTCCCACCTCCTGGTCCCTCTGTTGACCTGATGGGGCCCAGGGAAATGTAATTTAAGCTCTAGTAAGCAAGCAAGAGTGGGGGGAAGCTAGTAAAATCCATTTAGGCTGAAATGAACAATGAAGCTTCCCCAGGCCCCCCTGTTTAGCTGATGAGGCCTAGGCCCAGTACTGTTGCCTTATCACCAGCCCTGGGGACAGGTATGCAGATTTCTGACACTTTTCTCTCTTCTGATTGGCATGCTGGTTTTGGCTGACCCAACAATGATGTTGTCTATATTCTCCCATCACATTTACTTTAGAGAAGAACTCAAGGAATTTTAAATGGAATGTGCTGAGAGATACATTGCTTACATTTAGATTCATCCAACCTGAATCATACGGAATTGTTTTGATAATAAATCTTGATTGGCTGAATTATGAATGACAAGATTCTGCCCAGGTCATATACTGTGCATCAGCTTGAATAGATTCGGGAGAGTAAAAAAAACTGACTCCATGCACTGTGGTTATAATCCATAAAAAACTGTATTATTAGCCACCCCATGTGTTCAAATGAAGAGAAGTCTACTGTGCTATTTTATGCTTTATACAATGAAAAAATGTCTGTCTTTTGTCATTGGGAATGGTCTTTTCCTCCAGTCCTGGTCATGTGATCTATACCTTGGCACTGGTCCTGAGATCTATGCCTTGGCACTGGTCCTGTGATCTATACCTTGGCACTGGTCCTGAGATCTATGCCTTGGCACTGGTCCTGTGATCTATGCCTTGGCACTGGTCATGTGATCTATGCCTTGGCACTGGTCCTGAGATCTATGCCTTGGCACTGGTCCTGAGATCTATGCCTTGGCACTGGTCCTGTGATCTATGCCTTGGCACTGGTCATGTGATCTATGCCTTGGCACTGGTCATGTGATCTCTGTCAAAGAGCTCTGGAGAGCTGATTTTCAGGCAGACTGGGCCAATCAGATGTTTTGTCTTTCACCTGAGCAGAGGCTTCTAAATGCCAATGAATTGCTGCTTATGTAACCGGAACTGGAAGTCAAAGGAATTCTTAGATCCTCAGGAAGAAGATACATTACACTAATTATAATTTAATGTTTTTATAATATCTCCTAGACAGAATCTTGAATTTCATATCCTTTTTTATAAATCTCGGCAGTGTAATAACCTTTAAGTCAATGGCGGGCATGAGATGAGTAGATCAATTTCCTACAGTGCAAATCCTCTGTGAGAAGTGCTCTCTCTTCCCATATGCAGAGTGGCGCAGGGAAGCGGCGGTGGCCCATAGCTACCTTTTATGCCATACTGGTGCTCACGATCCTCCTCTCGTGTCCATACATGGAATGGATGCAAAGATGGATGGTGGGGATCAGTATGCCAGAACCAGTAGCTATGTCTTGTCGCCACTTCCCTGCACCACTCTGCATATGGTGAAGGAGAGGGAAAATATAATCTATCTATCTATCAACCCCTCGATCGATATCCATACCTCTACCCATCAATCTATCAATCTCTCCCTATCTATCAATTTATTTATCTATCTCTATTATCCTTTCCTCTATCCATATCAATCAATCCATCCAGATCAATCTACATCCATCCCTATATCCCATATCTATCTATCTATCTATCTATTTATTGTACAATCTCCTTTAGATCTACCGACAAACATGTAACAAATTTGTATCCAGTCTGGCAGGTAAGTGATGAGAATTGATTGGATATCTCAATCTATCCCCATCCATCCTTCCATGTATCTCCAGCTCCTGGAAAGCGACAGATTACTTATTTGTACTTACTTCGATGGTTGTGAAGAAGACACACTCATCCATGTCTAGAACCATGATGGGGAGAGCGGGATAGTCCGATCACACTGGTGATTGACTGGTGGCTGCACAGTTCAGAATGAGCTTTCCATGTAACAAGCTTATATAGATCACATGCCACTCCGCCTAAGCACGTTAACTCCCAGCATGCAATGCCAACCGAACAAGCTAAGTTGGGATGAGGATGTTCTTAAACGGGATCTGTGTCAAAGGTTCATGATATGACAAATGCTCTTCCAATCCAGCTCAGACAGCAAAAACAAGGTCAAGGCAAAAAAAAGATTGGGGGGACCACGCAGTCTGGCCGCTCGCCAGCGATATAAATCCTTTTCCACGGCCTCTTAAGAAGTGCAAGGCTGCGGATGTAAGCCAGGCATTTCAGGGCTGCCCCAAGGATGCAAACAACAACTCGAAATCTGCAACGGTAAAGCAGCTTACACCTGTCACTGTCAGGGGGAGGCTTAATGTATGTCAAACGACGTCACCCAATCCATAGCGGAGAAAACAACAACATCATATTTCTAGAAGTAGAATGGGATACACAAAGGAACAAAGAATATATCATATTGCCCCATTCCTTATTCAGTAGTACAAGTTCTACGGGCAATTCTGTAAAAGCAGAAATTCTGCACCAAAATGAGGATGTTATATAATATGGAAAGTAGACGTAAACCCAATCAACAAAATCTAACTTAAAGTGAAAATAAAATGTAGCTGCATACCTTGCATCATTATTGTTTCTTTTGCAACATAATGAGCCTTTTAAAAGTCTGGTGTGTTTAATTTCCACTGATAGGGTGGCTCCATTGCCTTGCAAGGTCTCCCTGGAGGCCCCAAGTAGCCATCCTGACAGGTGAGCTCCTGGCCAGTGCTTCATCCTCACAGTCCACTTAGTGCCATGCTCAGGTGCGCTACTGTGCTTGGGGGACCTATGCGCATTATGGGCTGTATATTATAGGTAGATGTTTGGTTCTGTACTTGGGGAATACATGAGTATTATGGGCAGTGCTTTGGCCCTGTACTCTAGGAATGCATGTGTACCATTGACATTGCTCTAGTGCTGTGCTCAAGAGATGCATGAGCATTACGGGCAGCATTATGGGCAGTGCTCTGGTGCTGTGCTCCAAAGATGCATGTGCATTATGGGCAGCGGCTTAGCGATGTACTTGGGGAACACATGTGCATTATGCACAATGCTCTTGTGCTGTGCTTGGGAGAGGCATGTGTATTACGGGTAGTGCTCTGTGTGTTGTGCTCGAGATACACATGTGTATTATGGGTGGCGCTCTGTTGTGTGCTCAGGATATGCATGTGCATTACAGGCAGCTATTTGGCACTGTACTTGGGGGATACATGTGCATTATGGGAGGTGCTTTGGCACTGTACTTGGGGGATACATGTGCATTATGGGCGGTGCTTTGGCACTGTACTTGGGGGATACGTGTGCATTATGGGTGGTGCTTTGGCACTGTACTTGGGGGATACATGTGCATTATGGGCGGTGCTTTGGTGCTGTACTTGGGGGATACATGTGCATTATGGGCAGTGCTTTGGTGCTGTACTTGGGAGATACATGTGCATTATGGGCAGTGCTTTGGTGCTGTACTTGGGAGAAACATGTGCATTATGGGCGGTGCTTTGGCACTGTACTTGGGGGATCCATGTGCGTTATGGGAGGTACTTTGGTGCTGTACTTGGGAGATACATGTGCATTATGGGCGGTGCTTTGGTGCTGTACTTGGGGGATCCATGTACATTATGGGCGGTGCTTTGGTGCTGTACTTGAGATGCATGTGCATTATGGCCAATGCTCTGGAGATGCACATACATTGTGGGCAGTGGTTTAGTGATGTACTTGGGGAACACATAATGTAATGCTCTGGTGCTGTTCTTGGGGGACACGTGTATTATGGGCAGAGCTTTTGTGCTGTGCTCAGGGGAGTCATGTGTGCATACAAGGAATTATGGGACCTTTCTGACATGCTTAGTGCACGCTCCCTAAACGGAAATTCGGGTAAAAGATAAAGAGAGGGATACAAGAGAGAAATTCAATACAATTAAAGTAAGACTTTGGTGCACAATTAAGGAAAATAATGCTATACTGACCTATAGTAACTACTATCTGCATGATGCTTAACATAAAGATCACTCTTACACTGAGGGTTTAATACTTTCATTTAGTTTCAAAAGTCATTTTCATCTTTTTAAAGTGGTTTTAAACTCTGTTCCACCACTTGTACCTACAGGTGAATCTATAAGGCTTGCCTGTAGGTACTGTGACTATCTCCTAAACTTGCACTGCTTAGGAGATATTCAGAGTGCATGCAGCCAATGACATCATCGGCGCATGCACTTTGAAAGTCCGGCTTACAGTGCTGGACCTTCAGAGCCTGTGCCGGAAACGGTGGCTCTCGCATGCATGTGCAGCAGTGATGTCATTGCGGCTCCAGCCATGACAGTGCCAGAGCCCGCCAACCCATAAGAAATACCGAGGGAAGATGTCAGCCATCTAAGCGGTGAGCAGGCGCTGCTGGAAGGGCTTCTTTCTAAGGTGAGCATTTCATAATTTGCTAGTATGTGATGCATACTAGCACATCATGCAGTTGTTTTATAGGTTTATTTTTTTATCCTTCAGCTTTTTACAACCGCTTAAAGAAAACAACTGTACTCTTTGTACTTAGATCCTTCCATCAATTTCCACCTACACCCGCTAAGTGCAGCCCACTTACATAAATACTAGGGCTGCACCAATACCGTTGCCGATACTAAGCCTTTGCACAAGTATTGTACTCGTGCAAGTGTTCCGATACCTGAAACTGATACTTTCAGAATCGGTTCTTTCAGCTGTCAGCGGGATTGCCCTCCTGACAGCTGAAATGTAAGAGATACAAAAAGCTGGCAATTATCGTTTAAGGAACGGAGCCGCCGCATCCTTAACAACCAATGACTCATTAAGCTGTCAGTGGTGTTCCCCTGTTGACAGCTGAAGTGTTGGAGCTGTCAAAAAAATAAAGCACCCGGGCAATGTTTATCAACAACATTGCTCAGCTGCTGAAACAGAAAGATAGAAATAAACATTGTTTCTTTTTGTATCTTTCTGTGTATTCATCTACAGATCAAAGGGATGAACTTTCATCTGCAGATGAAGTCAGTTTAAGGCCCCTTTCACACTTGTGCGACATGATTTTACTGCAATTTTGCTGTGTTTTTTTGCCGCAATTTTGCCACGACTTTACAGCAATTTTGGATCAGTACGACTTTGGTCCGACTTTGTTGCAACTTTGGCACAATGAAAACATATTACAAAGTCGTACAGAAACAGTACAGAAATCACATCTATATTATTCAGGTGCGATTTGCATGAGACTTTGAGGGTTTAACATTGAAGTCTATGGACCTATACATCAAAGTTGGGCCAAAGTAATGCAGGGACTACTTTGAAGTCGGCACGACTTGAAGTCATACAGATATGAATGGTACTCATTGGAAATAATGGGGAAAGACTTGTCATGCGACTTTGCAGTTCCAAGTCGCATAAGTGTGAAAGGGGCCTAAAGCAACCTGTCAAGTTAAAAAAAAAATATTTCTTCTTTTATTAAATGTTCCTCTGTTTAACCCCTTATTAACCTTAATTTACTATAATCAGCCTAATTAACTGCATTTTCCTGCTGTTTTTTTTTTTTTTCACTTCTATTTTATAGACTATTGATAATTAAAACTTTTTGTTTGCTTTTGCTTTGTTTGTTAATATTTTTTATTCCTTTAACATATATTTACACAATTCATATTGGGAGAAGAACAAAATTAAAATAAGAAATGTGTTTCATTTGTAAATAACTTCTCAGTGCTTTTCAATGTGTGTTGTAGGTGTTCAGAAATGTCCTATAAACCTTCATATGTCATTGCCCGTGTGAATGAGGCTTAAGAATTTATGAATTCAGTATTGATTCAGTAATATGCATTGTGCTGCAGAGGTCATATTAACCAGTAATGAGTATTCTGATGTCCTCTATTGATCTAGTAAGTGACTTCCAAGCTGGAGGCAACAAAGTAAAACTTGATACAATCAGAGCTCCAGTATAAATGGATTTACACCCAATGCACCAACATGACTACAAAATGCTCAGATCCCGAGTTTCCCCAAAATAAACGCCTGCACCACACCTAATGGTGGCCATGCATGCTTCTATAAGTGATCAATTCCTTTTATGATCTGTCTCTTCTGATAGGAGTAGTCGATTAATAATTGACAGCCCATTCAAATGATATGCCACACACAGGAAAGAGGATTTTTATCAATAGTTAAAGCGGAACTACACCGCAGCAACTAAACACCACAAACCAAAAACACTATTTAATAGAATTGAGCATGTCTGAAAAATTTGTTCGTTTTCGTTTTTTTTTAACTTTTTCGGAAATTCCCAAATTCGAAAAATTAGAAAATTTGCGGTAATTCGGCAATTTCGGTAATTCGGCAGTTGTGATAATTCGGAAAATCGCAGTAATTCGGCAATTGCGGAAACTCTGCAATCGGAACAGTAGAAAATCTGAAATCCGATAATTCGGAAATCCGAAAATTACAAAGAGCATTTGAAATAATAACTAACTAATACATAACTATTAAATTATAGGTATTGAAATTTCCTTGAAAATATGGCTGTCAGTGATAAATTTCATATTTAAGTTCACTAACAGCCAAATTTTCAAGGAAATTCCAATACCTATAATTTAATAGTTATTTATTATTATTTCAAATGTTCTTTCTTATTTCCAAATTTCCGAAATTCGGAAATAAGGAAGAACATTTGAAATAATAAGTTATTAATTTATTATTTTAGCTTATTATAAATTATAATAAGCTATTATTATTTCAAATGTTCTTTCTTATTTCCGAATTTTCATTTTTCGAATTACCGCAAATTACCGCAATTGATGAATTACCCCGAATTTCCAAATCGGAAAAACGAAAATTCGGAAAAATTTGGAAATTCGAAATTCAGAATGCGCCAGAATTGCAGAATTTCGCAAAATTATGTAAAAATGAAATTCGGAACGAAACGAATTGCACAAGCCTACTATTTAATTCATTTTTAATATTCAGAGGCAACCCCCCCCCCCCCCCCATCCAACCATGTCTCCATGCTTTTTCTTGCTGAGAAATCACTTTTGAAAAACATCCCCTAGCATTTCTAACTGCGGCCTTCTTAAGTAAGGGAAGATGATTCATGTACCATTTACTTCCTGGAATCCAACTGCCCTTAGCTCGGGCGTGCAGTTAGAAAGGTGTGGTTAGCTGAGAAAGCCCCTATTTCCCTAGACTCTTGAGATGCATGACATCATTTGCCTAGGCCTGGAAACTGGGGAGCAACATAAGGAATGTAAAAAAAACAGTTTAAAACAAGTAAATAGAATCTCCCTTCCTGTCTATTTACTAATGCTAGCAGCATAAGGATTAAAAATAGTCAATGTTAAAGTGATACTAAAGCCTAATTTTTTTATTCTTTAAACATAACAAATATGTAATACTGACCTCCTCTGTTGCAGTTGGATTTGCACAGAGCAGCCCCGATCCTCCTCTTCTCGGGTCCCTCTTCTGTGCTCCTGGCCCCTCCCTCCTCCGAGTGCCCCCATAGCAAGCAGCTTCCTATGGGGGCACCTAAGCCAAGCTGAAGCTCCACGTGTACATTCAGACACGGAGCCACGGTTTGGCCCCGTCCCCTCTCTCTCCTGATTGGCTAACTGACTTTGATTGAAAGCAGTGGAAGCTAAAGGCGCTGCTGCTGTGTCTCAAATAATCAGGAGGGAGCTTTCCGGATGGCCGAGGCACTTGTGTACATCGTTGGATAGAGATGGGGCTCAGGTAAATATTAGGTGGGCTGAGGGGGAATGCTACACACAGGAGACTCTTTAAATGCATAAAATGCATTATACTGGTTGTATCCACCTTTGGTTGATTTTTACTTACAGGTAAGCTTATAGTAAGGCTTACTTGTAGGTAAAATGAATATCTCCAAAACCTGTACGGTTTAGGAGATATTCGCCCTGCATGCAGCCGCTGACATCACGGCTCATGCACAGTGGTGTCCTGGCGAAGAGTGACGTCTCGCGGCTCCGGCAGTGGTGTCCCGGCGAAGACCTGGCGTATAGCGCCAGACCTTGCCGGAAAGACGAGGAGCTCCCGTGCGCATGCGCGGAAGTGACGTCTCGCAGCTCCGGCCACTCAAAGCGCCGGAGCCGCAAACCCGGAAGGAACCCCCAAGGGAAAATGTCAGCTCCCTCTGCGGGGACCGGGGAACCCCGTTGGAGCTTCGTTCTGAGGTAAGTATTTCATAATGAGCAAGTATGCCGTGTAGGAGGGGAAAACAAGGTTCGCCAGACCTAACTGCAGTATGCCATATGCCATCAAATATGATTTTATTGATACAAGCTGAATGCATAGTCACAAGCAAGGGTTAAAAACATGCACATCAATGTGGAAAGTCTAGGCCCAGAACAGCGTCACTGCTTCCTTGGCTGTGGTGTTATTGGGGGTTGTGTTCACGTGGAGCAGATGTATGGAGGGACCGACCGGCCGTCCATCCACGGTCCGCTGTGCTGGCATGGGAGTAGCCGTGGAACGCACAAAGCACCAGAAACACTGGAACCTGGAAGCCCCGAAGGAACTGGAAGAGACGTCAGCACCGTGACTGGCCAATAAGGTGATGCGTTTCAATGCTCACTGAATTTTCCTCAGGGTCTGAGGAAAATTACAAGTGTTTTCTGGGACAAATGTGGCGTTATTCATGTGGATCTTCTATCCCCCATGATGCCACTATTAACAGTAAATATTAATGTCATGTTCTGAGTGATGAGTAAAAAAACGGCCTGGTTTGATCACTAAGGGTGTCCTGTTTCTCCAGGACAACACACAAGCTCATAGTGCTCATCGCACATTACAGTAACTCGGCTGGGAGGTATTGCCACAACCCCCTTACAGCGCGGACCTCGCTTCGAGTGATTTCCACCTCTTTGGACCCCTAAAGGAGTTCCTTGGAGGTCACCATTTCAGCACTGATGACAAAGTGAAGCAGGCTGTCCTGGTTCAGGCATATTGACAAATCGTTCTATGCCAAAGCTTTCCAAGCATTAGTTAAATGCTGGGATAAGTGTATAAATGTAACAGGGGAGTATGTTGAAAAATAAATGCAGTTGCCACTAGACATGTGCAATGCCTTTTTTTAACAAATTTTGACAAATTTGTTAATTCGGAAGTATCCGAATTAACGAAAATCCGTTTACCAAATTTTTCTGTATATTCGAAAATTCGTAAGTTTCTAAATTCAAAAATTTGGAAATCCAAAAACCCGAAAATTTGAAAATCTGAAATAATAACTAACTATAATAACTTAACTATTGGGCCTCATGCACACAGGATGTTAAAAATGTTCCAGCTGTTTTCAGCATTATTGCACTAGCGTTTTTTAGCGTTTTTTTTCTTTTTTTTTCAATGGATCAAAAATGTCCAAAAACTCTGGTGAGCCGCGTCTGAGCGCTTTTGGCCATTTTTACAGCTGAAAAACTCGTCTCAGAACCCATTGGTCTTGGATTTTTTTTACAGCTCAGAAACGCCCCTGCCCAAACCAGTTGATAACAGCCTATGTGTGCATGAACACATAGGATAACATGATAGAGAGTATATTGACTGTAGAAAAAACCTCTGAAGCCAAAAACAGCAGCTGTAAAAATGTCCAAAAACATCCTGTGTGCATGGGGCCTTACTAATTATTAAATTAAAGGTATTAGAATGTATTTTCAAATTTGGCTGTTAGTGAATGTAACAAATACAAATTTATCTGAATTTTGAGTTATCCGAAATAACGAAAGCCGTATCTAAATGAATGGAACGTAA
This sequence comes from Glandirana rugosa, assembly GCA_018402905.1. Classification (NCBI taxonomy): domain Eukaryota; kingdom Metazoa; phylum Chordata; class Amphibia; order Anura; family Ranidae; genus Glandirana; species Glandirana rugosa. Next base: position 534,654 of record BLSH010263576.1, read on the forward strand.
CAAATGAATAATAATAAATAATAAAAATAATAATAAAAACGTTTTATTATTATTTATTATTAATTTGTTCCATTTCATTCGTTTATATATGGCATTCGTTATTTTGAATAATTCGTAATTTCGGATAAATTTGTATTCGTTACGTACCTATAATTTCATAGTTAGTTATTATTTCGAATTTTCAGATTTTCAAATCTATGAATATTCGAATTCACGAATTTTCAAATTTAAGGATTCATGAATTTTTAAATTTATGAATCGCGGTCATAACGAATGACCCGAAAAACTAAAAAAAAAAACAGAAACAAACACATTTTTCAGCAGTGCACAAGTTTTGAAAATTTGTTCTTTTATTATATAAACTCTATAAAATATAAAAATTCCGGTTTGACTTTAACATCCCTCGTAGTTATTGTTTAGATCAGGGGTTTCCAAACTTTCTGAACAAAGGGCCGGTTTACTGTCCTTCAGATTTTGATGGGGCCGGACTGTGGTCTGCGGAAGTATACAATTCCCTAGCATCAATAGGAGTAAAGAATACCCCACCATTGGTATTAGTAGAAGAAATAGTGCCCCACTGTTGGCATTTAGGGAAGAAATAGTACCCCATCATTGGTGTTATTGGGAGGAATAGTGCCCCAGTGTTGGTATCAGGGGGAAGTATAGGGCCCATTGTTGGTGTCAGTGGGAAGAATAGTGCCCCAGTGTTGGTGTCAGTGGGAAGAATAGTGCCCCAGTGTCGGTGTCAGTGGGAAGAATAGTGCCCCAGTGTCGGTGGGAAGAATAGTGCCCCAGTGTCGGTGTCAGTGGGAAGAATAGTGCCCCAGTGTCGGTGTCAGCTATGGTTGTGACCCCGTGATAAGGAGGGTTATTGTGGTTACTACCCCATGATAAAGAAGGGATTTACGGTTGTCACCCCGTGATAAAGAAGATGATTATGGTTACCACCCCATAAGAAATGAGGATAACTACGATCCCTTAACATATGAAGGCGTCTGGTGTCAGGCCGGGGTAGTTTTAGACTTCCTGTCATTTGGCC
>BLSH010263576.1:560238-592172 GCA_018402905.1 Glandirana rugosa
CTGCATTCACACAGGGGCGACCCGACTTTGACGCGACTTTGCTAGGCAATTTCAGCGCGACTTTCAGCGCGACTTCCAGCGCGACTTCCAGGGACTTGAGGCGACTTTACAACACGACTTTTTCCAGGCGACTTTGCCTTGACCAATCAGAAAAGGGAGGGAGGGGGTTGCCTAAAAATAAATTCTATTCTTTTCACTACAAAGTCGCTTTTATTTAGATGGGGGATCCGACTTGGAGGCGACTTCTATTCAATTCTATGGGCACAAGTCGGATAGAAGTCGCCTAGAAGTAGTACAGGAACTTTTTCTGAAGTCGTTCCGACTTCAGTAGTGTACATTAAGACGGCTCCCATTCATTTCAATGGGATTTCAGATGTCAAGCGACCTGGGGCGACTTGAGGCTACCCAAGTCGGAGCGACAGTCGCCCCTGTGTGAATGGTGCCTTACACCCCATACACACCATTAGATTTTATGCAGACTTTTGTCTTCGGATTTACCAAAATCATATCATATGAGGTCACAGCTTAGGAGTTTCAATTTGTATGCAATCAGGCAGGCCCTTACACTACATAGGTTTGGTAAAACTGAAGAAAATCAGACAACAAAAGTTGTATAGTGTGTATGGGGTGTTAAGGTTTGACCTCATATTATATGGTTTTGGTAAATCTGAAGACAAAAACCTGCAGAAAATCTAATAGTGTGTATGGGGTCTTCGAGTTTAAATTTGTTTGCAATCAGGCCGGCCCTTGCACTACATGGTTTTGGTAAATTTGAAGGAAAAAATCTACAGAAAGTCTAAAGCTGGGTACACACAATCAGATTATTGGCCGAATTTACGTCCGTTTTTTTGTTGGATGCTAGTCTCATATCGAATCTGAAGAGGTTACTAAACATTCGAAAATTCTCGTACGACAAAATGCAACATTAGAAGTGATGCAATGTGTTGAATAGTTTTGTAAGTGTTCTTTCATTTCTGAGCATGCGTAGTCTTGCTCTAGCTTTGTTTTTCGGATGAAAACTGTACTAATTAAACAAAAATTGGACGTTGTGTTAAAAAAAACTACAAAAAATTTCGAGCCTGCACATCAGTTTTTTTTCTAGTAGCCTTAAAAGTGTGTATATGGTCTAAGTGTTCTGCGAACATGCATGAACACACACGAAAGTCACATGCATTCATGGAACATGCAAAAAAATGTGTGCCACACGGTGCCATTCATTGGTAATGACATTCCAAATGGTGCAAGCAGACATGCATTTTTGCATGCGATGAAACACGAAACATGAACGCATCAAAATGCATGGTTAAAAAAACGCATGAAGTTCAACACACAAAAAAGATTCTTTGGCACATTTGTCGTGCGTATGCCAGCCAATTGAAACAAATGGGTTGCCCTACGCATGTAGCATAAAAATGCTTGAAGATCACGCAAAAAAATGTGCAAAAACGCGCGTCCACAAAATGCTAGGTGTAAACCTAGCCTCAGTGCATTGGGTGCCATTTACAATCAATGGCACCACAACAATGCATGTACTGTATGGTGCAATGCCACACATCGCAGTTAATATGCACGTTAGTGCGATGCAATAGTGTCTTACACAGCCAATTCTAATCTCTTGCAATTGAAAGATTTAACCAGTGGTTGGCCATCACCTCATCAGGCTAGAGCAGGGGTCTCAAACTTTCTAAACAAAGGGCCAGTTTACTGCCCTTCAGACATTAAGGGGTCAGACTGTGGCCAGAGAGAGTAGAAAATGCCCCATATTTGGTGTCAGCGAGAGGAATAGTGCCCCATCATTGGTATCAATGGGGGAAATAGTGCCCCATTGTTAGTATTAGTGGGAGGAATAGTGCCCCATTGTTGGTATCAGTGGGGGAAATATTGCCCCATTGTTGGTATCAGTGGGGGAAATAGTGCCCCATTGTTGGTATCAGTAGGGGAAATAGTGCCCCATTGTTGCTATCAGCGAGAGGAATAGTGCCCCATCATTGGTATCAGTGGGAGGAATAGTGCCCCATTGTTGGTATCAGTGGGAGGAATAGTGCCCAATCATTGGTATCAGTGGGAGGAATAATGCCCCATCATTGGTATCAGTGAGAGGAATAGTGCCCCATCGTTGGTATCAGTGGGGGAAATATTGCCCCATTGTTGGTATCAATGAGAGGAATAGTGCTCCATCATTGGTATCAGTGGGAGGAATAGTGCCCCATTGTTTGTATTAGTGGGAGGAATAGTGTCCTATCATTGGTGTCAGTAGGAGGAATAGTGCCACACTGTTGGCGTCAGTGAGAGGAATAGTGCCCCATCCTTGGTATTAGTGGGAGAAATATTGCCCCATTGTTGGTATTAGCGAGAGGAATAGTGCCCCATCATTGGTGTTAGTGGGAGGAATAGTGCCCTATTGTTGGTATCAGTGGGAGGAATGGTGCCCCATCAGTGGTGTCAGTAGGAGGAATAGTGCCCCATTGTTGGTATCGGTGGGAGGAATAGTGCACCATTGTTGGTGTCAGTGGGAGGAATAGTGCCCCATCATTAGTGTCAGTGGGAGTAATAGTGCCACACTGTTGGTGTCAGTGAATGGAATAGTGTCCCAAGGGCTGGATAGGCAAGCATAGGGCTGCATGTGGCCCCCGACCGCAGTTTGGAGACTGCCGGGCTAGAGCTACACAGGGCATTTCTATTTCGACTTATGCTACTAGTAACTTAGTTATGTTACTAAAATTAGATTAAATTCGAAAATATAGGTTAGAACGGACTTCCAGACAAACAGCCAATTATAAAGATAAATACATATAAGGGAAATGTTTTAGCTGTTAAGGATTTCTATTACTGTCCATCAGCTATTGGGATTTACTCAGCTTTGCACACAGCACAGCACAGCAGATAACACTTCTTTCTCTGCTGTGAACAAATGGTTCCCTATGTAGTCAGCTCCTCTATGACTAAGCCCCAGTGGGGGTGAAACACATCAGTCAGAAGAGCTGGGGCTGCCATAGAGCTGTGTGCTTTGGCTTGGCTTTTGCCTTTCTACCTAAGTGGCAATAAAGTTTTTTCAAAGTATTATTAAAAAAAGGACTTGTTGGAGGTGCGACTTTCTTCACCTAATTCCTGCTACTTGTATAAGGAGGCATTTGTTCCATCCGTTTGGTGGCCATTCGCCATCAACTGCCATTTCTATCTTTGAATGGTTACTTTACTAAAGGAGTGGAGCAGGTCCCTTAAATTGGTGAATGAGATAAGTCAAAGTTCACCTTCATAGTTTTTGGTAGGTGAACTTTAGTATATCACCTTCAAAATGTACTTTTTAGAAGCAATGAGATTCCAATAACAAATTCTCCCAAATTCATTTTTAAAGAATACCTCTTCCACCAAGAGCGGCTTCCCCTCTACCACGTTAAATTCTTGTCCCGACATTGTATCAGCCTGCAAACAAAAAAAATAAAAATATAATTAAAGTAAAACTCAAGAAGCATGCATTTCCAGAAGAAGGACATTGATGAAGACTCACAATTAAAAATGCATTGTAACTTAAAGTGGTTGTAAACCTCAGACACGAAATATGAACAAAGCACATCCCTCTACAGTGTGTACTTATCAGTCCAGTGCACTAGGTGTCGCTTCTGTCTGCTGCCACTTCTGTCTCTCTGCTATCTGCATGAATCACTTCTGACAAGTTTTCCTGACCCCAAGAGGTAAAAAGGTTACAGGGGAGGGAGCTCCAGCACACAACCTGTGATTGACAGCCTCGGCTCTGTTCCTGTGTGCTGTGTGAAGGGGAGGAGGTGTCCTTTCCTCCTTTCCATCCAATCAGCTCTTAGAACTCTCCTCACTGAGCTCTGCATAGCATAACTTCAGCTTTCTGCCCCCCCTGCTTTATTGAAGCTCAGACAAACTGTATAAATTCTGGACTTTTAATGTAGAGAAGTGAGGGCTGCAGATAAACAGGTACAAATGATGTAGGAGGATTTGTTTCATCTCTGTGTATCATCTGAGGCCAGTCACTTCACTGGTTATATGGAAGGGTTTACAACCACTTGCGAACCGTATACCATAGATATACAGTGGCAAGGCAGCTTCCCTATGCAAAATCACGTACAAGTACCTGATTCTGCACTTCCGGGTCTGGGGCGCGCACGTGCGTCCCCGGTGACCCGCTGAGATTGGACACAGCCAGAGCCAATCAGCGGGTCCGGCAGAGTCGAAGTCCTGAGTGAGGCAGAAAAACAAGGCAGATCGCCATTCTGTTATTAGGGAAGATAGTGATTCTGTGTTCCTGCTAAGCCGGAACACAAATCTCTGCCTTCCCACAGTAAAAGCACCTCCCCCACACAGTTAGCAAGCACTCCCTAGGAACACATTTAACCCTTTAATAGCCCTTGATGTTAACCCCTTCCCTGCCAGTGTCGTTAGTGCAGTGACAGTGCATATTTTTAGCACTGATCACTGTATTAGTGTCACTGGTCCCCAAAAAAGTGTTATAAGTGTCACTTAGGGGTTGATTTATTAAAGCAAGAGAGTGCAAAAAAAACGGTGCAGCTTTGAATGCTAGCCAATCAGCTTCTAACCTCAGCTCGTTCACTCAAGCTGTGACAATAAAACCTTGAAGCTGATTGGTTTCTGGATGAAGCTGCACCAAATTTTGCACTTTCAAGCTTTAGTAAATCAACCCCTTGGTGTCCAAATTGTCTGCCGCAATGTCGCAGTCTCGCTATAAGTCGCTGATCATTATTACTAGTAAAATAAATAAATAAATAAATAAAAATTCCATAAATCTATCCCATAGTTTGTAGACGCTATAACTTTTCCGCAAACAAATCAATATACGATTATCGAGATTTGTTTACCAAAAATATGTAGCAAAATACATATCGGCCTAAACTGATGAAGAAATTCGATTTTTTTTTTACTTTTTTATTGGATGTGTTTTATAGCAGAAAGTAAAAAATATTGTTTTTTTTTTTTTTCAAAATTGTCAGCATTTTTTTGTTTATAGCGCAAAATAATAACAAAAAAAAAAACGCAGAGGTGATAAAATGCCAACAAAAGAAACCTCTATTCGTGGGTGAAAAAAGGACATCAATTTTATTTTTGTGCAGCATCGCACGACCGCGCAATTTGTCCGTTAAAAATGGCCTGGTCATGGAGGGAGGTAAACCTTCCGGAGCTGAAGTGGTTAAAAATGTTCCATCCTGAGAAAACTGGACTCAGCACTGTATTGCTTATCTTTATTGCTTTACGCCATTTTCTTTTCTTGTATGGCAATATGATCGATACACCTGTAGCCTGTTTCTAGAAACTGTCTAAAACGTTCAATAAAATGATATTTGGCTAAAAAAAAATGTTCTATCCCCCTTCCTACTACCGAACCTTCCTACCCTATGTAAAAAAGATATGTATGCGTCCTTGGCTCTGGTCACATGATCCCTTAGCTCCTGCTCTCCTGTATCAGGGAATGGTGACGGCACCCATTGGCCGTTGTCCTTGCTCCCACCTCTCCCTCGCACCCATTGCTAACCAACGTGGGGGAGCCGAACCTGCGGGGATCACAAGTAGACTGAAAAACAGGTAGGTATACACATTGTGGAGGGGTCATTTTCAAGAATAGTTGGCGGAAGGTAGGAATTTTACTTAAAAACTGAACTCCAGGAATGATCTTTATTGCATATATACGCTGCTCCAGCTTGACACAATGTAAGCATGCAGATCACATATCTAAGAGACTGCTGGGGAAGCTGAAAGTCATTGTTGTAGTTGGTGCTTCTATAGCATCGCTCCCAACTGTCCCGGATTTTGAGGGACTTTCCCTGATTTGGAGCAAAGTCCCTCTGTCCCTCTTTCCTCCTTTTAGTCTGATCCGTATAGTTGTATATAAAATGCACTTTTTATCTATCAAAAAAGGGTTTCACAGTGCTAAACCTTTCGTTCAATCTCTAAGTTGCTGCATTAGTAAATTCCATAAGCCACTATAAAGGAATAGTAGTGGTAAAAAAAAAGCACTTCTGGGTTTAACTAATCATTTTTTTGTTGTACAATTCTCCTTTAAAGTGGTTGTAAAGTCTCCTGGTTTTTCACATTAATGCATTTCTATGCATTAATGTGAAAAACCTTTTAAGTGCAGCAGCCCCCCCAGAGCCCCCCTTTACTTACCTGAGCCCGAACCGATCCCGCGCCGGGGACGAGCCTTGTCACTCTAGCTGCGGGCTCTGGTCCTCATTGGATGGATTGATAGCTGGGGAGCCATTGGTCCCGCTGTATGTGTGAACACACGCAACGGCAGGACTAGGGAGCGCGCCCGCACGGGTGGCAACCAGGGAAAGTGCTTCAGTGGAGGGTCACTCGATGCGGAGGAGGAGCCAAGATTGCCGCCGAGGGACCCCAGAAGTGGAGGTCCGAGGCCACACTGTGCAAAACCGCTGCATGGGGGAGGTAGCTATGACATGTTTGTTGTTTAAAAAAAAAAAACGTGAACCCTTACAATCACTTTAAGGGGCGGGGAAGGGGGTGTGCCCTATGCCTAAATACTTTTGCTGATAGGTGTCCCTCATTCCCATCTCAGAAAGTTGGGAGGTGTGCTATGGTGATCACAGCCATCTTCTGGGTCCTGTGCTGAGTGGCTGTCCTTTTCAAGGGGGGGGTTGTTTTCCACCATTCTTAGAACATGGAATTTTTTCAAGGAATGCAAGGCATCCACTGATTGGATGAGGTGAAGATTATGACGTTGCCGTCCCTCCTCTCCACCTCATCCAATTACAGGCTGCCTTGTATTCATTGAAGAAAATACAAGTCAGTCTTTGAATGGCAGCAAAGTAGAGGAAGCAACCCCCTTAGGTCAGTGTACATTGGAGAAGTAGCTCAGCACAGGACCTGGAAGATAGCAGCTATCACTGTAGAAGCTCCAACTACTACAGTGATTGTCATCTTCCCCAGTGGACCCGCAGGTATGAGATATTCATACTTACATTGTTCCAAGCTGGACCTTATGAAACTATACTATAAAGACCATACATCGACTTCAGTTTTTGATGAATAGAAATACAACGCAAGGCCAAAAAAAAGAAACACCATATGAAAGTGTAGTCTAACTTAAAGAGGAGTTCCACCCACATTTGGAACTTCCGCGCGTCGGATTCACCTCCCACGTGTCACATTTGGCACCTTTCGGGGGGAGGGGGGAGAGGATACAGTTATCGTGTCCCCATATCCGGGAGCCTGGGCCGCTGCAAATTATGTCAGCAGCCCGGCTCCCTCCTCCTCTCTCCTCCTTCCCCCGCCACCGAGCCAGTTAGGAAGTGCAGTTGGGCCTTGCGCATGCGCAGTAGGGGCCCGGCCATGAAGCTGAAAGGCTCCACTGCCGTGTTCCCTTACCCGCAATAGACAGGGCTGCACCCCACCAGCCGATCCGAAGATTGGCGGCAGTGCCAACATCGCTGGACTCCAGAACAGGTAAGTGTCCTAATGTTAAAAGTCAGACGCTACTATATTTGTAGCTGCTGACTTTTATTTTTTACTTTCAATCATTTTTATTGAAAAATTACAAATAGTACAAAACAAGTCAGGTACATATTCCAGATAAATGGTTAGGACAAGCATGACAAAAGGATGAACAGAGCCCTCCATCTCAGTAAAGGGTAAGGCGAAAACGAAACAAAGATCACATAGGACTTGGGCCATAATCCTGGCTAAAGATGGTCCATCTGGGGTGGTCTAACTTCCTTGCCTATGAGAAGCCCTCATTTCCGGGGAAATGTGATCCAGGGACCCCGCACCACCCCAAATGGGATCCCGCTGTGGTGCAAAAGGCCCCCAGATCCCACCCCGGAGCGGCCTGAGAAGAAAAGGCCCCCATACTTAAACCTAAGCTCAGCAGGGCGTTAGCTCCCCGTGGGAAAGAAACGTTGCAGAAGGAGGTTACAAAACAGTGTCATTAGTCACTTATCGAGCGTCCCATCCAGGAGAGTAGCAAGAAAAAAGGAAAGGGAGAAAGGAGAAGAGTGAGAGAGAGAAACGAGGGGAGAGAAGGAAAGGGAAGTGTCCTCTGGGGCATCAGGGATTACCACACTTACGAGACTGCAGCTCCAGGAAATAGTGGGATATGAGAGAATACCATCCATGGTTCCCATATTAGTTCAAATGTACGAACCCGCTCCAGGAGAATGCTAACAATCTTTTCCTGTGTCATGATCCAACCAATTTTACGCCGGACCGCAGAAAGCGGAACCCCCGTTTTTTTCCAGAACCTAGCTATCGCGATTTTAGCTGCCATTAGTATAAATGAGACCAGACGTTGGGAATGCTTATCTAGCTTGTCTATTCTATGGTTAAGTAAAGCTATCTCTGGGGTTTGGGGAACTGGTGTTCCGGTGATCTGGCGGATGATCGCAAAGATTTTGTTCCAAAGCCCCCATATCCGTGATCAAGTCCACCAGATATGAAGCATCGTGCCCAAATGACCGCAGCCTCGGAAGCAGAGTGGAGAGGCGTCTGGGTAAATTTTGGCTAAGACAAGTGGGACTCTGTACCATCGTAGGATCACTTTGGTGTTGGCCACAACTAGGGAGATATTCACTATCCCCTTATATGAGCGCTGCATAGCAGAGTGCCATTTGTCTATGGGCCATGTTGTGTCCAGCTCTTTCTCCTAAGCCTGGGCGTAGGGTGTTTTGGATTGGTTCCCAGCCAGCAAGGAATAAATCAGTGAGATCCCTCCCCTCTGATCCATAACATCCACACACCAAGCCTCATAAACCATGATGACAGGTGGGTCTGGTTTATTGGGCCATATGGAGTGTAGGAAGTGCGAGATTTGCAGATAAAGGAATTTCTCCGAAGTGGGCATTTCCAGTTTACTGGTGCAGAATCCAATAGATAGTGGACCAATGGCTGTAAAGAAGTGCCCGATTCAGAAGAGGCCTTTGTTTAACCACCATTTAAAGGCAAGAATGTTGAACTTTTAATTTTTAAAGGGGCGGCAGACCTCCATTTTAAAAACAACTAAAACACAATTACAAACACGATTGTAGGTCATACAACGTTTATGTGGGTCAACTAACAGAGTTCTGAAGGGGTCAAACAGTACCAGAACTGCAGGTGCGCAGTAAAAATTGTCATATGGTTGCACAAGAGATATTTGGATGGTAAATCCAATGCCGTCAGAGGCTTGTGTGAGCTAAACTAAAGTTCTTCAGGATGTTTATTGGGGCAACTAACAGAGTTCTGTAGAGGTCAAACAGTACCAGAACTACAGGTGTCGGGTCAAATTGTCAAACGGATCCACAAGAGATGTTTGGATGGTACAATCAATGCCGGTAGAGGCTTGTGTGAGGTAAACTAAAGTCCTTAAGGATGTTTATTAGGGCAAATAACAAGGTTCTGAAGAGGTCAAACAGTACCAGAACTACAGGTGTCGGGTCAAATTGTCATACGGATGCACAAGAGATGTTTGTATGGTACAATCAATGCTGGTAGAGGCTTGTGTGAGGTAAACTAAAGTCCTTTAGGATGTTTATTGGGGCAACTAACAGAGTTCTGTAGAGGTCAAACAGTACCAGAACTACAGGTGTCGGGTCAAATTGTCAAACAGATCCACAAGAAATGTTTGGATGGTACAATCAATGCTGGTAGAGGCTTGTGTAAGGTAAACTAAAGTCCTTCAGGATGTTTATTGGGGCAACTAACAAGGTTCTGAAGAGGTCAAACAGTACCAGAACTACAGGTGTTGGGTCAAATTGTCATACGGATCCACAAGAGATGTTTGTATGGTACAATCAATGCTGGTAGAGGCTTGTGTGAGCTAAACTAAAGTCCTTCAGGATGTTTATTGGGGCATATAACAAGGTTCTGAAGAGGTAAAACAGTACCAGAACTACAGGTGTTGGGTCAAATTGTCATACGGATCCACAAGAGATGTTTGTATGGTACAATCAATGCTGGAAGAGGCTTGTGTGAGGTAAACTAAAGTCCTTTAGGATGTTTATTGGGGCAACTAACAGAGTTCTGAAGAGGTCAAACAGTACCAGAACTACAGGTGTCGGGTCAAATTGTCAAAGGGATCCACAAGAGATGTTTGGATGGTACAATCAATGCCGGTAGAGGCTTGTGTGAAGTAAACTAAAGTCCTTTAGGATGTTTATTGGGGCAACTAACAGAGTTCTGTAGAGGTCAAACAGTACCAGAACTACAGGTGTCGGGTCAAATTGTCAAAGGTCTTCACAAGAGATGTTTGGATGGTACAATCAATGCTGGTAGAGGCTTGTGTGAGGTAAACTAAAGTCCTTTAGGATGTTTATTGGGGCAACTAACAGAGTTCTGTAGAGGTCAAACAGTACCAGAACTACAGGTGTCGGGTCAAATTGTCAAAGGGATCCACAAGAGATGTTTGGATGGTACAATCAATGCCGGTAGAGGCTTGTGTGAGGTAAACTAAAGTCCTTTAGGATGTTTATTGGGGCAACTAACAGAGTTCTGTAGAGGTCAAACAGTACCAGAACTACAGGTGTCGGGTCAAATTGTCATACGGTTGCACAAGAGATATTTGAATGGTGCAACCAATGCTGGTAGAGGCTTGGTTAAGCTAAACTAAAGTCCTTTAGGATATTTATTAACTGTTCCACAAGTTAAGACATTCTTATATTCTAAGTTGTTCTACTTGCAACTAATCACTTCCTTCCCCGCGGTTTCCAGTTCAGGTTTCTTGGTAGAAGCTACTGAAAATCCGCCATTTAGACTTTAAGCATTTTATCTGAGATTGTAAATCTCTTGTTGGATCATTACCAAGAGTTTGTTATTCATCAATCCCATTTCAGTTCAAATCTTAATCACAAACGTGACATTTATAGAAGTTCAGCCAACCCGAAAGGACATCTGATTAATCCCAACACACAAAATGGATTGATCAGGTAATTTACTTGTAATAGGTTTTTGGAGAAATGTATCCAACTGCTAATTTGTCTTTGTAGCAGATTGCTGTTTGGTTACGGCGAAGTAACAATCTTGCATTTAAAATTTGCTAGCCGTCCCTGATCTCCTGGCTGCTTCCCATGGTTTGGGATTGCAAGAGATAACGCTTGCCATTCTGCAGGTTTTATTTCATGCTAAACTGTATTGAAAATAGTTAAACTGGACAGGGTTTTTTTCTTCCAGATATGGATATTTTTACATAGATACACTGGTCCAGCATGGATCAACATAACTATGTATATACCACACCTAGCCGATCGACATGAAAGCTGGAGATCGCTGAAGTAGAAAACACTACTACAATGGCTCCACTAGCTTCCCGGTCCCATGCCAAGCGGCTGTCCTGCTCCAGAACACAGGAGGTCGTTGGCTGGGCAATAGATAAATAGACAGATCAAATATATACTGTATAATTATTTGTATTTCTGTTCCAGAATAGAGAAACATCACTCCTCCAACACTTTTGGAGCATCAGCAACAATGGGGCACGTGAAGCTTTGGTTCCAATAAACTCAAGACGGGATGTATTTACCTTTAAAAAACATTTTGCATGGACACAGAAATTGTGGTGCCATGACGCAGCAATGAGGCAGGTATTTTCCTTACCTCTTGGCATGTGCAGAATACAGGTGTTCACCCCCAACATGACCAAACCACCAAACATGATCACAACACAATTAAATTACAATCTATACACTACACCTCCAACATGACCCACCAATGGACATCATTATAATACAATTATATTACACTCTATACATAGAACACTACACCCCCAACATGGCCGACCACTGGACATGACCATAATACAATTCTATTACACTCTATACATAGAGCACTACACCTCCAACATGACCCACGACTGGACATGATCATAATAAAATTCTATTACACTCTATACATAGAACACTACACCTCCAACATGACCCACGACTGGACATGACCATAATACAATTCTATTACACTCTATACATAGAGCACTACACCTCCAACATGACCCACCAATGGACATCATTATAATACAATTCTATTACACTCTATACATAGAACACTACACCCCCAACATGGCCGACCACTGGACATGACCATAATACAATTATATTACACTCTATACATAGAACACTACACCCCCCAACATGGCCGACCACTGGACATGATCATAATACAATTCTATTACACTCTATACATAGAACACTACACCTCCAACATGACCCACCACTGGACATGATCATAATACAATTCTATTACACTCTATACATAGAACACTACACCCCCAACATGATCCACCACTGGACATGATCATAATACAATTCTATTACACTCTATACATAGAGCACTACACCTCCAACATGACCCACCACTGGACATGACCATAATACAATTCTATTACACTCTATACATAGAACACTACACCTCCAACATGACCCACGACTGGACATGATCATAATACAATTCTATTACACTCTATACATAGAACACTACACCCCCAACATGGCCGACCACTGGACATGACCATAATACAATTCTATTACACTCTATACATAGAGCACTACACCTCCAACATGACCCACCACTGGACATGATCATAATACAATTCTATTACACTCTATACATAGAACACTACAACCCCCAACATGACCCACCACTGGACATGATCATAATACAATTCTATTACACTCTATACATAAAACACTACACCCCCAACATGACCCACGACTGGACATGATCATAATACAATTCTATTACACTCTATACATAGAACACTACACCCCCAACATGACTCACGACTGGATATGATCATAATACAATTCTATTACACTCTATACATAGAACACTACACCCCCAACATGGCCGACCACTGGACATGACCATAATACAATTATATTACACTCTATACATAGAACACTACACCCCCAACATGATCCACCACTGGACACCATCATAATAAAATTCTATTATACTCTATACATAGAACACTACACCTCCAATATGACTGACCATTGAACACGATCATAATACAATTCTATTACACTCTATACATAGAGCACTACATCTCCAACATGACCGGCCATTGAACATGATCATAATACAATTCTATTACACTCTATACATAGAGCACTACATCTCCAACATGACTGACCATTGAACATGATCATAATACAATTCTATTACACTCTATACATAGAACACTACACCCCCAACATGACCGACCACTGGACACCATCATAATAAAATTATATTATACTCTCTACATAGAACACTACGCCTCCAACATGACCCACCACTGGACATGATCATAATACAATTCTATTACACTCTATACATTAGGCAATATACCTCCAAGATGAACCAGACATAGAAAACAACCAGAGTCAGACTGGAAAACTTTGGCCTTTGTGGTCAATTACAACTAAATGAACCTTCCATGTAAGGAGCAGATTTTGATGTACTAGGTAAAGCGTACCACACTATTGTGCGCCATGGTGAAACAAACATTGGTGGTGACGTTGAAAAGTGGGTGCTCCTAAAGCAGGCATCCTCAAACTCCAGCTGTTGCGGAACTATACATCCCATGAGGCATTGTAAAACTCTGACATTCACAGACATGACTAGGCATGATGGGAATTGTAGTTCCTGAACAACTGGAGGGCCATAGTTTGAGGACCCCTGTAGGTATATCGTTTCTTCTGGTGCACATTTTCTTATCAACTTCATTTGTTACATTTGTGGCAAAGAATTTGACATCTCAGAGCCTAAAACAAAGTTGGTGCTAACCATGCTATTCAGTCAAAGATCTGAACAGGAAGCTGGCAGCTACAGTGCCTTGAAAAAGTATTCATACCCCTTGAAAAGGTAAATATATTTTATTGGGATTTTATGTGATAGACCAACACAAAGTGACACATAATTGTGAAGTGGAAGGAAAATGATAAATGGTTTTCAACATTTTTTACAAATAAATATGTGAAAAGTGTGGCGTACATTTGTATTCTGCCCCCGAATCTATACTTTGTAGAACCGCCTTTCACTGCAATTACACCGGCAAGACTTTTTGGGGATGTCTCTACCAGCTTGGCACATCTATCTTTAGATGTGAAATTTTTGCAAAATAGCTCAAGCTGTGTCAGATGGAGAGCGTCTGTGAACAGCAATTTTCAAGTCTTGCCACAGATTCTCAATTGGATTTAGGTCTGAACTTTGACTGGGCCATTCTAACACATGAATATGCTTTGATCTAAACCATTCCATTGTAGCTCTGGCTCTGTGTTTAGGGTAGTTGTCCTGCTGGAAGGTGAACTTCCGCCCCAGTCTTTTGCAGACTCTAACAGGTTTTCTTCTAAGATTTCCCTGTATTTGGCTCCATCCATCTTCCCATCAACTCTGACCAGCTTCCCTCTCCCTGCTGAAGAAAAGATTCCCCACAACATGATGCTGCCACCACCATGTTTCACAGTGGGGATGGTGTTGTTCAGAGTGACGTGCAGTGTTAGTTTTCTGCCACACACGGCATTTTGCTTTTAGGCCAAAAAGTTCAGTTTTGGTCTCACCTGACCAAAGCACCTTCTTCCACGTGTTTGCTGTGCCCCCCACATGGCTTCTCACAAACGGGACCTCTTATGGCTTTCTTTCAGCAATGGCTTTCTTCTTGCCACTCTTCCATAAAGGGCAGATTTGTGGAGTGCATCACTAATATTTGTCCTGTGGAAAAATTCTCCCACCTGAGCTGTGGATCTCTGCAGCTCCTCCAGAGTTACCATGGACCTCTTGTCTGCTTCTCTGATGAATGCTCTCCTTGCCCGGCCGGTCAGTTTAGGTGGATGGCCATGTCTTGGTAGATTTGCAGTTGTGCCATACTCTTTCCACTTTTGGATGATGAATTGAACAGAGCTCTGTGAGATGTTCAAAGCTTGGGATATTTTTTTATAACCTAACCCTGCTTTAAACTTCTCCACAACTTTATCCCTGACCTGTCTGGTGTGTTCCTTGGCCTTCATGATGCTGTTTGTTCACTAAGGTTCTCTAACACAGTGTTTTTCAACTCCAGTCCCCAAGGCACACCAACAGGTCATGTTTTCAGGATTTCCATGAGTTTGCACAGGTGATTTGATCAGTTTCACTGCCTTAGTAATTACCACAGCTGTTTCATCTGAGGGGAATCCTGAAAACATGACCTGTTGGTGTGCATTGAGGACTGGAGTTGAAAAACACTGCTCTAACAAACCTCTTTGGGCTTCACAGAACAGCTGTATTTATACTGAGATTAAATAACACACAGGTGGACTCTATTTACTAATTAGGTGACTTCTGAAGGCAATTGGTTCCACTAGATTTTAGTTAGGGGTATCACAGTAAAGAGGGCTGAATACAAATGTGCCCCACAATTTTTACATATTTATTTGTAAAACATTTTGAAAACCGTTTATCATTTTCCTTCAACTGCACAATTATGTGCCACTTTGTGTTGATCTATCACATAAAATCCCAATAAAATACATTTAGGTTTTTGGTTGTAATATGACAAAATGTGGAAAATTTCAAGGGGTGTGAATACTTTTTCGAGGCACTGACTGCAGATCCTGTTCTAATTGATTTAAAAATGTACAAAACTGCCAAAAATTCAAGTGCTTTTTTCCTAGAAACAAGGCAACATTGCCAACATTCTGCACAATGTTTACAGAGCACCCCCCAAATATAATTTCTTGTTCTCTAAATAAGTTTGCACAGAGCTTGCAGTCAAATTATAGGCATCCCCTGCAATAGGAGTATTATCTGGTGAGATGCTTTCTTTACTTCCTTTAGCCCACGTTCACATTGGACATGTCAAATCGCATGCCAAATCAGCGGCTATTGCCGGAAATGCCACTGTCCGAGTTCCCAAAAGTAGTTCCTTGTACTACTTTTGGCAACTTGGGGGGCGATTTCAATAGACGTCTGTGCATGAACTCGGACAGAAGTCTGTCAAATCGCCCCCCGAAGTCGGACTGCATTGCCGGTTTGAAATCATGAGAGTTCAGCTAAACTCGCACAATTTCTAACTCACATCAGTGGGAACCTGGGCTCACTCTTGGTAGGGTAAAGGGATACAGAGGCTGCTGCTTTTCCTACTACAACGCTGAAAATGAACAAATCCATCTACTGGGCATAACAGTGCTGTTAATGTTTGCAGCTATTTCTTTGAACCCGGAACAGATAAGATTTGGCAATAAATGTTGAAAAAAAATCCTTGCAACTTTTATGGTGCGGCTGGAAAGGATTGCATTTTATCTCAACAAAACTTGAGTTTCACTTTAAATTTAGATGATGTACCCTTGTTAAACCTTGTTAACGAGGTACTGATGGCTTCATTTCAGGCAATTATGCAACGTATAAACCTTCTAAAAACATTTCACGCAAGATGACACACCTTCAAGACGTTTAACTGCAGAATCAGTGAATTCCTAACCTTTGATCGGTAATAGTTAACCGGTCTTGTGACCAAACTAGTAAAAGCAGAAGGTAAGGACAATTGAAGAGAATGGAAGAAAACAGATTCTGCCTGTGTTAAAAATCATTACTTTTTTTTATTTTCGTAAAAAATAAATACATATACTGTGTATAAATCCCATATACTGTATATTAGGTATATATATATACACTATATTGTTAAAAGTATTGGAATGCCTGTCTTTACACACACATGAGCTTTAATAGAATCTCAACCCCACACACACTATTAGATTTTCTGCAGATTTTTGTCTTCAGATTTACCAAAACCATGTAGTGCAAGGGCCTGCCTGATTGCATACAAACTGAAACTCTCAGGGCCGGTTCACACTGCAGCGGGGTGGAGCGGTGCGACTTCGTGGCCCGTTCACATCTAGGGGAATTGTCAGGCGACTTGAGTCACCTGACAATTCGCCTCAATGCTGTGCAAATGGGACCGTTCTAATAGGAGCGAATCGCTTCGCTTCGCATTAGAAAAATGGTCCCTGCACTATTTTCAGGGCGATCTCAGGCGGCTTGCATTGACTTCTATGATAGAAGTCTCCTAGCAAGCCACTTTGAGATCGCCTGGAGCGCCGCATCGCGCCGCTCCGCGCCACTCCGCCCCGCTGCAGTGTGAACCCAGCCTTAAGGTTTGACCTCATATTGTATGGTTATAGTAAATCTGAAGACAAAAATCTGCAGAAAATCTAATAGTGTGTATGGGGTCTTTGTCCGTAGGGTTCAATATTGAGCTGGCCCACCCTTTGCAGCTATAACAGCTTCACCTCTTCTGGGAAGGCTGTCCACAAGGTTTAGGAGTGTCTATGGGAATGTTTGACCATTCTTCCAGAAGCGCATTTGTGAGGTCAGGCACTGATGTTGGAGAGAAGGCCTGGCTCACAGTCTCTGCTCTAATTCATCCCAAAGGTGTTCTATTGGGTTGAGGTCAGGACTCTGTGCAGGCCAGTCAAGTTCCTCCACCCCAAACTCGCTCATCCATGTCTTTATGGACCTTGCTTTGTGCACTGGTGCACAGTCATGTTGGAAGAGGAAGGGGCCATCCCCAAACTGTTCCTACAAAGTTGAGAGCATGAAATTGTCTAAAATGTCTTGGTATGCTGACGACTTAAAGCGGTAGCAAACCCATCAATTTAACAGTTTAAAAACCAGTTACATGTCTGGCACATGCCGGAAATGTAACACTCCCATTGGTTATGCTCTGTACCAAACTGTCAAACCATCCAATGGCTGGTGTCATAGCCGATCACATGTGCAGCATCATGGCAGTTGTAGATTAAACAGAGGCCAAGATGGCAGCTTCCCTGGCTGAAAATGATAGGAGGGTTCACTACCACTTTAAGAGTTTCCTTGACTGGAACTAAGGAGCCAAGCCCAACCCCTGAAAAACAACTCCACACCACACCAAATAATTTAGACCAGTGGACAAAGCAAGGTCCATAAAGACATGGATGAGTGAGTTTGGGGTGGAGGAACTTGACTGTCCTGACCTCAATCCGATAGAGCACCTTTGGGATGAATTAGAGCGGAAACTGTGAGCCAGGCCTTCTCATCCACATCAGTGTTTGACCTCACAAATGCGCTTCTGGAAGAATGGTCAAACATTCCCATAGACACTCCTAAACCTTGTGGACAGCCTTCCCAGAAGAGTTGAAGCTGCTATAGCTGCAAAGGGGGCAAACTCAATATTGAACCCTACGGACTAAGACTGGGATGCCATTAAAGTTCATGTGCATGTAAAAGCAGGTGTTACAATATTTTTGACAATATAGTGTGTGTGTGTGTGTATGTATATATATATATATATATATATATATATATGTATATATATATATATATATATATATATATACACATACACTCACACAGAGGCACATACAGTATATGGAAAACAGTATATATTTAGTTTAGAACAGTGGTTCTCAACTCCAGTCCTCGGGACCCACCAACAGGCCAGATTTTCAGTATTACCTTGGGGAGATGCAGACTAGAATACTGCAATCACTGAGCAGCAAATGATATCACCGATGCATTTCAGTTATCCTGCAAACCTGGCCTGTTAGTGGGTCCCGAGGACCGGAGTTGAGAACCACTGGTTTAGAAGAAGAAAAAAATCAGATGCATGCAATTTTGGAAATACTGTAGGCTTATCTTGCAAAAGGTCCAGAATATAACTAACACTTAGCGCTGTTTCACATTGGAATGTGGTGTGGGAAACCCGCATTCTATGCATGTTTCCCGCACTGCGTTCAAAGCCTTGTGTGATATCTGCTGCAGACCATTTTCCTGCGTGATTCAGGGGTGAACCAGCACTACCTGTGAACTGCACCAATGCTGTACTTTTTATTTTTGGTTAGCCACTTATTTTTTAATTTCATTTCATTTTTTTTTTAATTGAGAAATGATAATACAAGCAGTTTTCACCTAGCGATTTAATTATGTAAGATACAATTCTTGTAAATGAACTAAACCAAATGGCACAGTCAAATATGATTTCTTGGTAATAACAGTTCAAATAAACTTTAAACAGTTTGGTATTAGTCAGGGTGCGACTATGAGGACAACGTGGTTATTATTCACTGATGTCAGGATAAAACAAAAGCTGTGGAAGAAAACAAGAAGTATTTTTCTGTTAAAGAGTATCGGAACTGTCATAAGAAAAAATTAGAAAAAATAAACAAATAAATAAATAAAAATATAGCATTTACAATTGCTACGCAAGTCATATTGTAAATGAATATTAACAATTGCCCTCCCTTCGCAATCTGCAGAGCTGTCATTTTCTGTAAAATGCAATATGGCAACCTGGAGATCTTCTGCACGCAGACAGTGTAGAGAACGCCCCCCCAGATATGTCATTTCCTGCTTTTGTGATTGGCTCACTGGTTTTTCTAGAAGCCTGCACTAAGATACACGTCATATTTTAGGCATCCCCTGCAACAGAAATGTCATCTTTGGTGAGATTCACCCAACAAGGTTAATCATTTCCAAAGGAATTTAGATCCTGCCAATGTCCTTCTTAGAACACGGTGAATCAGCTGATTAATAATGAAAAAGTCACTCCCATTCAGATTCACACAACAGCTATTTCTTTACAGCAGAAAAAGGTAGAAATCCGCAACAAAGTTTGTTGAAATCCCTGCAATGTATGATGATCACCCAGTGGGGATTGTTTTTTTCTTAACAAATGTAGGGTTGCTCTTTACAAACTTGTGAGTCAATTATCTACCAAGCAGGGGCATATCTACAATTAATAGGGCCCCATAGCAAAATTTTGTTGACACCTGACAATCACACCTAGCTATATGTTCAACAGTATGAGTAGACCTCTCCAGCTTGAGTTCAAGAGCACTGTTAATTCTACAGAATCTAAAGAGAGTTTAGACAATTGTGCACTTCCAACCTTGTGGCAACAGTTTGGTGAAGGTGCTTTTCTGCTCTACCAAGATGGCACCTCTGTGTACAAAGCCAGCTCCATGAAGACATTATTTGACCAGTATGGTGTGGAGAAACTTGAGTGGCCTTCACAGAGCCCTGAAGGCAACCTCAATGAACACCTATGGCATTAAATGGAATGCTGTTTGCGAGTCAGGTCTTCGCATCCAACGTCACTATCTGATCTCACAAATTATGTTTTGGCTGAATGAACACAGATTCCCACAGACACATTGCAAAGTCTTGTGGAACACCTTGTGAGAAGAGTGGAGGCTGTCATAGCCACAAAGGTGGGTAACTCCATTTCAATGGCCATAGGTTTTGTAATCAGATCTCCAACAAGCCCACATAGGAATGATGGTTAGGTATCCATGAGGTTTTGGCAAAGGTTTTGGCAATAAATTTTCTCCTGCCCATTTTATTTGATGGGAGAATATTACTTTCATTACACAAAGAAGTAAGAGTGGAGGTTATTATAGCCAAAATGGAGAGCCAACTTCATATGAATGTCCATGGCTTTGGAATGGGAAGTCCAAGAAGCTTACAGTATATAGGTGCGATGATCTCCACTATCATTGTATGTATTCCAACCACATACAAGTAGCTGGCTCGTGTTCAGCTTTCAAATTACCCACGGCTGAAAACCTAAAGACATCTCTTTGTGCGGAAACAATATCAGCTGTATTAGAAATGTTAACATGATCCTTTATTGTTCTTATTGTCCCGGCACTATAACGTGTTTGTGTCACAGTTGCTGAACATCCATGCTGATATAGGAAGACCGGTGTATTTGATGTCACAGGAAACAAAGATCCCAAAAATAGCAAATTGTCACTTGACATCTGACGACCTTCTAACGCCTTCACGTTCCGTTATGCTCCATTCGGCTGTATAATTCAGTCATATAAAATTGAATAATTGTCATATAGAAGAGCTTTTTAAAAATAGCCCCAATAATGAAAAACATTTAGGAAGACCTATCCATCAATGATAGTTGATGACTTGTAATTTGATTAAAACAAACTTTTCGGTTATCACATTTTTTTAAATATTTTTTTTTTAAAGAAATCTTTATAAATGTGGGTGCTGATATCGTTTTTGAAAAAAAAATTACAGACACCTGAAAGATTCTCCAGCCATAAAAATGGTCCCCCATATGTGCAGTACATTAGAACAGAACAATCCCATCACAAACTGGCTCCTCATTGATAGTTGAATGGTATAGTCCCATTATATGAACCAACTCCTCTTTTATAGCAGAATGGTACAGTCCAATCGTACAAACCAACTCCAATTTTATAGCAGAATGCTTTAGTCCCAGCTGAATCATAAGCATAGGGCAGTCCTATCATCCACGGCAAGATGGTAAAGTTCAGTTATATAACAGTCCTTTCTTTTTCAGGCAACAAAGTGCAATCCTACCCAAAAACATGCTTGTTTTTTTTCATCAAAAGCTAGATGGTACAGTCCATTAATAGTACTTTCATGCATGGCATGTTGGTAGAGTCCAAAGGTAAAAATTGTCTTTTCCCTCGGTGAACATATTACAGTTCCGATATACCAATTATCTTTTTGTTTATGACAGGTTGGTAAAGTCCACTCATAAAAACTGCATCCTCGGTAAATGTAGGGGCTCCTCCCTATCTGGCAATAAATGGGTTAAACACATGTATACACAGAGACCCACCCAATGCTGGCGAGATAACTTGCCTCTGCCTACCCCCACAGCAGCAGCTTACAGCTTGATCCTGGTGGTTAGTTGAAGCTTAGAACCCCTCATGAGGGCACAATGCATCATCATAAGCCCCAATCTCCCCCATATAACCAGGGATTCCAGAGGCAAGAGTGGTCTTCCTTGACCAAGCACAGTGGGCCTGTCACGTAGGCTATATTGGGTCCCATGATTTACTAATGGTGGCCCTGGGTATATGTCTCAATTTTTTTAAATCAGCATCATCACAAGCCCCAATCTCCCCCATATAACCCTGTCAGGGTTTCAAGGGGCCAGAGTAGTTTTTCATGACCAAGCATGGGGGGCCTGTATGGAAAGCTATATGAGGCCCCATGGTTTCTAATGGTGGCCATGGGTATATATCCTTAATCTTTTTAAATCTGCATCATCACAAGCCCCAATCTGCCCCCATATAACCCTGTCAGTGATTCAAGGGGCTAGAGTAGTCTTCCATGACCAAGAATGGGGGACCTGTAAGGAAGGCTATATGAGGCCCCCTGGCTTCTAATGGTGGCCCTGGGTATATATCCTTAATCTTTTTAAATCAACATCATCACAAGCCCCAATCTCCCCCATATAACCCGCCATGGATTCGAGGGGCCAGAGTAGTCTTCCTTGACAAATTGTGTGTGTGTGTCGGGGGGCTGTCAGGTAGGTTATATGGGGCCCCCTGGATTCTAATGGAGGCCCTGGGTATATATCTTTAATCTTTTTAAATCAGCATCATCACAAGCCCAAATCTCCCCATATAACCCTGCCAGGGATTCCATGGGCCAGACTAGTCTTCCTTGACCAAGTACAGTGGGTCTGTAGACTTTATGGGGCCCCTTGATTTCTAATGGTGGCCCTGGGTATATATCCTCAGTCTTTTTTAATCAGCATCATCACAAGCCCCAATCTCCCCCATATAACCTTGAACCTTGCCAGGGATTCCAGGGACCAGAGTGGTCTTTCTTGACCAAGTGTGTGTGTGAGAGGAGGGGGGGTAAAGGGGCAGTGTAGTCTTCATGGACCAAATGTGGGGGGCCTGTCAGGTAGGCTATATGGCGCCCCTTGATTTTTTTTTTTGTGCAATTTGTTTATTGTTTTACAACAGAAAAAACTTGTACAACAGTTACATGAGATTACAAATGTAGATTGCGCTCAATTATGCAAATTAGAATAATAAGGAAATAGGCAGTAACAATCGATATACAATTAACATGCGTCATATCTAGGAATGCACAATTATATTGTTAAAGTGAGAAGTACAATGAGTCTCTATACTTAACGAACACCTAGTATATGGTAGCTAGCTTGATGGTGAGAATCTGTTATATTTGGCATTCAGCGTTAGATCGTTACCAGCTAGGATAGACAGCCCCTGGCTTCGCCCAGACGCCCCTATGGGAGCGGCGCCCCTTGATTTCTAATGGTGGCTCTGGGTATATATCTTAACTTGTTTTATATCAACAGCTTCCATTAAAAATAAATAAATAAATAAATAAAACACTTGGTGATCCTACCATGGACATCTTTGTCCAAGCACTTCCTGCTACGGGATGACAACTGTCTTCAATTGCTCTCCAGTATTGTCACATCTTGGAGACTAAAAGCGGCAGTGCCAACATGCATTGAACAGGTATGTTCTGCAGTTGTCACCATCAACCGCACCAGAGTAGTGATATGCAAACGACATTATAGCGAATGTATATAGACAGTCAGTGGCCGAAAGAAGTCGGTGTAGATCAGCAGCACAGAGATACATAAAAGACTGAAAAAAAGCAATTTTTGAAAAAAACAACCCGATACACAGAGCTTTAGCAGCTGTCATCCAGTTGCGGTTTACATCCACTTTAAGAGGATATTACACTTGTAGCAAAATTTGATGTTGAGGTTATTTAATGATTATTTATGCTCTGCTTTCACCTTGCCGCAGATCAGCTGTCTTCCTCTAGATGGAGCCAGAAGGCTGACGGTTGGAAGAGGGGCACAACAAGCAGTAAATAAGTCAATGAAATGAGGTCAAATGTGACCACATGCCAGCACAGTATAAGTGAATTAATGGGCAAAGCAGCAGTCAGCTGTCATCCCGCTTTCACAGCGAGACGCCAATCACATTACCGGAAATTTTATTTGTGATGTGTGGCTGCCATTAAAAAATATTGCCAAATGCGTGTTATAAAAATCACATTTAATTAGAGGTAAGCAGCTAGTTTCTAATGCCTTAGTTCATAGGCACCTCTATATTATTACTGTCACCATCATTGCTCAATATTACCTGCTGCCCAATTAAATGTTCAGTATAAACTAGCATCTGAGCTGCATCAAAATGTAATTTTCTCTATAAAGCAGCAACAGCCTGAGTAGAAAAGCCTGTCCCTCGCCAGCATAATGTAGAGAAGGAGCCTTGCTCTCTGTAGGGAAGCAGTGGTCCCTCTACAGAGTTTTGAAATGTTTCTTGCTGAGTCAGAGCTAGAGCTTTTGCTCCTTGCTGATTGGTCAGCCCTAGTTTCGGGTGCACCCCTGAACCTCTAAGTGTGTGGCTTTCCTGTTGTGCATCCTTAGCAATAGCATCAAGCTACTCTGCCGTCTAGCCTTCTGTTTAAGGGCCTGTCCGTTGAGCTGTGATGATTTACACTGCAAAGACACATGCCCTGTTCACACCGTACAGGTATGTTGCAAAAATATGCAGCATGACTACATTTCTATGTACTTCATAGACACACACGTCATGCCAGTCAACGCAATGCAATAATCAAAATATATATATTTTTTTATTTACATTTATATATATATATACATACAAACAGTATCTCACAAAAGTGAGTACACCCCTCACATTTTTGTAAATATTTTATTATATCTTTTCATGTGACACTTTGCTACAATGTAAAGTAGTGAGTGTACAGCTTGTATAACAGTGTAAATTTGCTGTCCCATCAAAATATCTCAACACACAGCCATTAATGTCTAAACCACTGGCAACAAAAGTGAGTACACCCCTAAGTGAAAATGTCCAATTTGGACCCAATTAACCATTTTCCCTCCCCAGTGTCATGTGACTCATTAGTGTTACAAGGTCTCAGGTGTGCATGGGGAGCAGGTGTGTTAAATTTGGTGTTATCGCTGTCACTCTCTCATACTGGTTACTGGAAGTTCAACATGGCACCTCATGGCAAAGAACTCTCTGAGGATCTGAAAAAAAGAATTGTTGCTCTACATAAAGATGGCCTAGACTATAAGAAGATTGCCAAGACCCTGAAACTGAACTGCAACACGGTGGTCAAGACCATACAGCAGTTTAACAGGACAGGTTCCACTCAGAACAAACCTCGCCATGGTCGACCAAAGAAGTTGAGTGCACGTGCTCAGCGTCATATCCAGAGGTTGTCATGGGAAATAGACGTATGAGTGCTGCCAGCATTGCTGCAGAGGTTGAAGGGCGGGAGGTCAGCTTGTCAGTGCTCAGACCATACGCCGCACACTGCATCAAATTGGTCTGCATGGCTGTTGTCCCAGAAGGAAGCCTCTTCTAAAGATGATACACAAAAAAGCCTGCAAACAGTTTGCTGAAGACAAGCAGACTAAAGACATGGATTACTGGAACCATGTCCTTTGGTCTGATGAGACCAAGATAAACTTATTTGGTTAAGTGCTTCCCACACCAGTGCTAGCTTCTTCCAGGTGCTGGTGGTTGGCCATCTTGTTTGACCAGTATGATGTCACTCAGTGATGTCATACTATGCTGGCCAATCAAGATGGCTAATCACCAGCACCCAGAAAAGGCTGGCGCTGGTGTGGGAACTCACTGATGTTGGATTGTTGGGGGTAAGTACTCTGAATCTTAGTGCCACTTTAAATTGTTGCACTGCATGTCAGAAAGCATTTCTATTGTATGTTTCCTTGTTTCTATTCTATTTATCAATGTATCCATACAGAGTTTGGTGAAGGTGAAGATGTAATACTTTATAGGTCTATAAACCTTCATTGAAGGATATTTTGTCCTATACAGAGTGACCCCAGTACTAGACGATCAATATATTATTATATTATCAGTGTTACTTTGACTCATTTGTATCTGCAGTACAATATCTAATCTGTATTTTGTTTAATGTAGTCCTGTCTGTTATCTGAGTCCATAAATACAAGGTCAACATCTACAACATACCGAGGGAGAAGAGTGAGGGAGAAGAGTGAGGGAGAAGAACAAGGAACGAGAATGAAGGAGTAGAGCAGAGAAGAAGAGCGAGGAAGGCGAATGAAGAGGAAAAGTGAGGAAGAAGAACAAGGGAGAAAACGAGGGAGCCGAATGAAGAAGGAGAGTGAGGCAGAAGAACAAGGAAGAAAAGTGAGGAAAAAGAACAAGGGAGAAGAACAAGGAAGAAGAATGAAGAAGAAGAGTGGGGAAGGAGAATGAAGAAGAAGAGTGAGGAAGGAGAAAGGAAAGGAAGGGTAAGGAAGAAGAGCAAGGGAAAAGAACAAAGGAGAAGAAAATGAGGAAGGAGAATGAAGAAGAGTGAGTGAGAACGAGTTAGAAGAACAAGGAAGAAGAAGGAAGAAGAAGAGTGAGGAAGAAGAGCAAGAGAGAAGAATGAGGAAGGAGAATGAAGAAGAAAAGTGAGGAAGAAGAGCGAGGGAGGAGAACAAGGAAGAAGAAGAGAGAAGAACAAAGAAGAATGAAGAAGAAGAACAATGAAGGAGAATGAAGAAGAAGAGTGGAGAAGAAGAGTGAGGAAAGCAAATGAAGAGGAAGAGTGAGGAGGAAGAACAAGGAAGAGGAATGAAGAAGAACAGTGAGAAAGAAGAGCGGATTCTGACTTTTTTTTAAACTCTATTACATGTGTGTGGCTGTTAGAGACTTAAGGACTCCATAAACCACATTCTTTTCATGGAGAATAATGATGTTCTTCTAAAATATTAGTATAGATTTTACATTTGGTGGTCTTAATATCAAACATTGAAGTTAAAGCGGAGTTCTACCCGATTAAAAGTCAGCAGCTACCAAAAGGGTAGTTGCTGACTTTTATCAATCGGCCACTCACCTGTCCCTCGCTCCAGCGATGTGGCCGCCCAAGGGCTCGCTCGTCACCCCCTCCCCTTGGCAGTACCAGCATCACAAGTGTGGGCACCCGGCTTTGGCTTCAAAGCTGGCCGCTCGCTGCGCATGCACGAGTCACACTTCGGCTTGTGAATGACTCAGCGTATCTTCTGGGACCTGTGACGTGTCCTAGATCACCGAGAGGGAGGAGGGGAAGGTGAACTTCCCTCCACCTCCTCGGCGCCAGGAGAGGAAGTGGACCGTGGACCTTGTTTTCACAGTCCCCCCCTACAATTCATAAAAACCCCTCCATGGCACCAGGGAGACCTATAGTGGCAGGTGTTCTTTGTGTGCACCCTTGGCAATCTATTTAGATAAAATCATCTCCCCATTGGTGGCAAAAGGGAAATCCTATCTAAGAGGCACCAATGATTGGGATGACATGGGATGTAGGAAGTTTATACACCTTTATAGAACATGAGATGGTTGTGTGTGCTGCACAGAAACTTTTACGTTCATGCGGACTGTACAGCGAGGCACAGATATGATTCTTTATTGCAATAGAATTATTCTTGAAAATAACTTATTTATGTTTGACAATGAGTCTTAGATGCAATTAAGGGGTGCAGCGATGGGTGCAAATATCTTCCCCCCAAATGCAAATGTGTATATGGATCTGGTTGAAAATTTGTGGCTTGACGTCGGCAACTTGGCTCGATATTGCAAACCGCCGTCACCTGGCAGTGGCTGCAAAATCCCGGATCGTGAGCGGGCCGCTGGAGGCACGCTCACTGTGTTACGGGGGAGCCAGGGAGCGGGTAGGGTGGACTCGATGTCCGCTGGCTACCCGCGATCACTCCCCCGCAGTGACAGCGGGGAACCGCTGAGTTTACATCGGCGGTTCCCCATTCTTCTTTGGCAGGCAATTGCGGCTCGCCGGCGGAGATCGAGTCCGCCCGAGCCGAGGTCACACTTCTGTAGAGTGCCGTGGGCTACCATTTATAGATGGCGATTCGCGGGATGCTGCCACTCTGCGGCAGTAACACAAGTAGGTCGGGAACCAGTTAATTATGTATCCCCTGAATATTAGCTGTAATTGTTAGTTTCTATCTTGCTTTAAGTGAAGATTATCCAGGTCACGGTAATTTCCAGTTGATGAGAGAGGTTACTATATAATGAATGTGATCGGAACCTGATTTTCATGCTTGCTATAATTGATGAAGGATTTTGATCGATCCGAAACGTTGATTTTTATGTCTCTTTGATTCGTTTTTTTACTCTCTTAAATAAATTTACGAGGGGTTGCAGATTGAACTTTCTTTGTTTTTTCTATATATTGGAGTTTGGGTGATCACCACTGCCTGCTCTGCACCGGAAAGAATTGAATTGCATGCCGGGTGTGTGCAGTCCTGACCTGTTCGCGTATCTCGTCCTCAGTAAGGGTACAGTGAGAAGGCAGCAAGCGGAGTTTTACATTTCACACTTACTTTTACCAGTAAACTGAACTTATATAGTGATATACAGGTTTTAGAAATATGTGACACTGTTTTGATGTTGAATTTTAAAAGCAGTGCAAGCCTGCTGATTTCACAGATTTGCTAATCTGACAGAACACCGCTGCTTTTACAATTCAACATCAAAACAGTCTAACAGATTTCAAAATCCTGTATTTCAGTATATAAGCTTAGTTTACTGTTGCAAATAACTGTGTAATGCAAGACTCCGATGGGTGTAAAAAGATGTCCACTTGCCGCCTTCTGACTGTATTCTTACTGCGGACAAGTGCGGGGTGTAGCAAGATGGCGACGACGTAACGTCACTTCCATTACATGGGTCGGCTAATCTAATGGAACACAGGTTCTGTGAAATGTGTGACACAGCAGTGCCTTATCACAGGGTATAGTGACTACGGGTCACAGAATTACAGGAAGTAAATGTGTGGGGATCTTCACAAAGTAAGTTTACAAACTTCAAGATCATTCAGATTAATAGGAGAAGGCTAGAAATAACTGAAATACAATGTGCACATGAATATATGACGTTACATTTTGACCGTAGATATACTTTCTACCTATCTGTCTATCTATCTATCTATCTATCCAGGGGCGTAACGATAGGGGTTGCAGGGGTTGCAATTGCAACCGGGCCCCATGGTCCAGGGGGCCCATGTGCCTCCCTTGTACACCTGAATAGGAGGGATGGCAGGTGACGGCATTTAGAGGACCCAATCTCCTCCATTTTCCTCTATCCAGTTTACTTGTCTTCTGCTGTTCCCAGGGCCCCTGTGTGCTTCCCTGGTCCCCCTGGGGCCTGCTGCAGAACTTGTGAAAGGGCCCCACTGCAGTACCGTAATAAAGGAACCCACGATAGGCGTAAAGGGCCCCAGGATCAGTGGGAAGAGGGAAGGGCCCTGGCCAGGGGTCAGGGGGCCCTTCATAATTTCTTGCACCGGGCCCTGAAGGTTCTAGTTACGCCTCTCTATCTATCTATCTATCTATCTATCTATCTATCTATCTATCTATGTATTCATTCATCCAGGGCTGGGACAAGGGGTGGGCAGGGGGAAAAGGTGCCATCGGCGCATCGGCACAAAGAGGGCAGAGAATGAACACAGGGCAGTAAAAACCCAATCCACGACATGCATTAACAGTGGGCAAGGGGTGCAGTTCTGTATCCTTGCCCTGGGCGCTAGAGGAACCTGTCCTGGTACTGCATTTGTCTGTCTGTCCTTCTATCTATCTATCTATCTATTTGTCCATCTCTATCCATCCATCAATATCTATCTATGTGTCTTTCGTATCTTTATCTATCTGTCTGTCTGTCTATCTATCTATCTATCTATCTATCTATCTATCTATCTATCTATCTATCTATCTATCTATCTCTACATTCTATATTATTTTGCATTGGAGATCAGACATCACACAGACTGGTGTCCTGTCTCTATAGATTCCAGTATACACGGTCTGTATGAGGTCACTCCAGGCCACCATGACACCAGTAGCACTATGGTGACACACCCCATACACCCCATAGAATGATGACTATAGTATATTCCTTGAAGTGGCTCTGTACAGATGGCTGGGATCCACTCCTGGGTGTCACTGGGCTAAGCCAGGATAAGCTGAAGACGCCTCAGCACTGAATAATGACTGCGGCCTCCGGCTTTACAGAGAGGTTCTGCAGCAGCTGCGGCCTTTTTACGCCAATCATCCCAGCTTCTTCATCTCACAATTCAGTAACCTGCAAAGTGCAAAACTCTGGATTCGTATTATTCAATGATCTGTCTACGGGAAACTGACATCTAGGTTTCAAAGGGCTTGAGGTTTAGATATGCTGCAATGGTGTCACTGATAGCTGTAAATGTTATATTGCAGTGCATTAAATTCAAGGTAGGCACAGCCATCATAACTTTTATCCATAACATCCAGGCTCTGAGCCTTTTATCAAATAAAAGCCGTAAACCTGAGATTTGTCCACTGCTGATTACTCAGCACTGGCACTTTGATTGAAAAAAAGAAAGAACTTTCTACATTGTTTCAATGAACCAATCAACACTATGATTTCATCACACAAGACCCACAGGGATATGCAAGACCTCCAGCTGTTGCAAAACTACAAGTCCCATCATGCCTCTGTCTCTGGGTGTCATGCTTGTGGCTGTCAGAGTCTTGCTATGCCTCATGGGACTTGTAGTTCTGCAACATCTGGAGGTCCGCTAATTGCATACCCCTATAGGAGATCAGCATAGGTGTGCGCAGCCTATTGCATTAGGGTGTGCACCCCAAAGCTCATGTATGCGTAATACACACACTCTTATCAATGTAAAAAACATTTTGTAATGTATTAAAACATGGATAGTATTAGTAGGGCAGTATTTTTTTTTATTTTAGTTTTGTATTATTTTTCACAATTATTTTAGGGGCCCCATTGAGGGGGCTTTGGTCAAATATCAGCAGGGGGAATCTGCATTGCATGGGGTGATTAGGGTGTGCCCAGGCATACCTGGCACACCCCCTACGCACACCTATGGAGATCAGCATGCCATCCAGATTGTTGTCTATGCATGTGATCTACTCAAACACGCTCAACCCCTTGACCTAATATAATGAAAACACAAAGCGTGCCGTAACCCAAGAGCGCAAAACACATCGCCAGATCCCTCATACCGGGGATATCCACAAATCTTAATGTCACTTGTAAGAAACTGGGTTACCCCCCTTCATGACCAGGCCATAGTCATGCGATATGGCACTGCGTTACTTTAACTGATAATTGCACGGTCGTGCGACGTTGTACCCGAATAAAATTGATGTCCTTTTTTCCCCACGAATAGAGCTCTTTTGGTGGTATTTGATCACCCCTGCTCTTTTTTTATTTTTTTGCTCTATAAGCAAAAAAAAAAAAAAAAAAATATATATATATATATATTTTACTTTCTGCTATAAAACAAATACAATAAAAATAAAAAAAATAAAAATTCTTCATAAGTTTAGGCCAATATGCATTCTGCTACATATTTTTGGTATAAAAATCCCAATAAGCGATTATTGATTGGTTTACACAAAGTTTATAGCGTCTGCAAACTATGGGTATATACTAGATTTTTTTATTTTCTGGCTCGCAGTCTCCACTCTAATTCATCTCAAAGGTGTTCTATCAGGGTGAGGTCAGGACTCTGTGCAGGCCAGTCAAGTTCCTCCACATCCATGTCTTTATGGACCTTGCTTTGTTCAGTGGCGCGCAGTCATGTTGGAACAGGAAGGGGCAATCCCCCAAACTGTTCCCGCAAAGTTGGGAGCATGAAATTGTCCAAAATGTCTTGGTATGCTGACGCCTTAAGAGTTCCCTTCACTGAAACTAAGGGGACCAAGCCCAACCCCTGAAAAACAACCCCACACCATAATCCCCCCCTCCACCAAATTATTTGGACCAGTGCACAAAGCAAGACCCATAAAGACATGGATGAGCAAGTTTAGGGTGGAAGAAGTTGACTGGCCTGCACAGAGTCCTGACCTCAACCCGATAGAACACCTTTGGGATGAATTTGAGCGCAGACTGCCAGCCAGGCCTTCTCGTCCAACATCAGTGCCTGACCTCACAAATGCACTTCTGGAAGAATGGTCAAACATTCCCATAGACACTCCTAAACCTTGTGGACAGCCTGGACATACTTTTGATAATATTATATATGGGATGCCATTAAAGTCATTAAAGTTCATGTAAAGGCAGGTGTCCCAATACTTTTGGTAATATTATATATATATATATATATATATATGTATTTTATTTGGGGGGGGGGGGGGG